>OY740797.1:29798639-30328639 GCA_963514005.1 Raja brachyura | reverse complement strand
GTACTGTGACATTCTATTTGCTGCCTGCACTCTGCTTGAAGTGCTGTGACATTGGATTTGCTGCCTGCACTCTGCTTGAAGTGCTGTTAGATTGGATACGCTGCCTGCACTCTGCTTGAAGTGCTGTGGATTGGATTCGCTGCCTGCACTCTGCTTGAAGGGCTGTGAGATTGGGTTTGCTGCCTGCACTCTGCTTGAAGTGCTGTGACATCCCTGCACTCTGCTTGAAGTGCTGTGACATTGGATTTGCTGCCTGCACTCTGCTTGAAGTGCTGTGACATTGGATACGCTGCCTGCACTCTGCTTGAAGTGCTGTGAGATTGGATTTGCTGCCTGCACTCTGCTTGAAGTACTGAGAGATTGGGTTTGCTGCCTGCACTCTGCTTAAAGTACTGTGACATTCTATTTGCTGCCTGCACTCTGCTTGAAGTGCTGTGATATAGGATTTGCTGCCTGCACTCTGCTGGAAGTGTTGTGACATTGGATTTGCTGATTTGAGGTAAATTCTCAGATTTTCTTTGTTAAAATTTGACCACTTAATCTCTCTATATTAAAATTGTTTCTTTTTTTATGAACAGCAAAGAATAATCAAGGCAGTGAGCAGCAGAACGCAACAAGAGACACAACAAGAAAGAACTTAGTAAATCATCTTTAACATTTAAATTGTTGTCATATTTTAAGTAATTCACATTTTAAACTTTAATAAATCCTTTTTCCACTTCCCATGCCTGCGTGTTCTTCATCACAATGTGTACCTAATAGGCAGGAATGGCTGTGCTGTCAGGGAGCCACGTAGAGTGCATGGGGGTAGGTTGCTGAATGCGTGGGGGTGGGGGGGGGAGGGGAATGGCATGGATCAGAGTGGGGGGGGGGGGGGGTGAAGGGAGGAGGGGTGACTGAGTGAACTGCCACCACACCAGCCATGAGTGACTGGGCTGCCAGCCCACCAGCCATGAGTAAGTGAACTGCCAGCCCACCAGCTGTAAGTGACTGAAGTGCCAGGCCACCAGCCATGACTTAGTGAACTGCCAGCCCACCAGCCATGACTCACGGAACTGCAAGTCCAAGAATCCATTTAGTCCACAATGTCCGTACAAGCCCCTTCAACCCACAACACCCATACTAGCGCTCCAGAGATTCATGCAAGGATAGACTTTCCTCCTTCATTGCTGTGATCTAAAAAAAGATGAAAATGTCTAAAATTGATTGTCCACCCTCTCCCCTTCTCTCTCACAGAGTCTGTCACCTGTTTTTGGCAGAATTTCTGGCGGTTTCTGAGCTGCCAGCCCACCAGGCCTAAGTTACTGAGCTGCCTGTCCGCCAGGCCTGAGTGACTGATCTGCCAGCCCAAGAATCCATTCCCTTCAGCCCACAACACCAACGCTAGTGCTCCAGAAAGCCCCTGGCCAGCAATATCAATATTGGAATTGGTGGCGAGATGGAATATTGCGTTGGGGGAACAGCCCTCCCGTGGGAAGCTGGGACCCAATGGGTCCCACTTTGTGTAGTATACATTTAAGATTGTAAGGTATCCAGGTTCGATCCTAATTACGGGTTTTTCTTTGTGGAATTTGTATGTTCTCCCTGAGACCATGTGGGTTCTGTTCAGGTGCTCTGGTTTCCTCCCACATTCCAAAGACATATGGTTTTAGAGGTTAATTGGCTTCTGTAAATTATCCCTAGTGTGGAGGATAGAACTAGTGTATAGGTAACATTGGTTGGCACAGACACGGTGGGCTGAAGGGCCTATTTCCAAACTGTATCTTAAAATAAGACTAAACTAAACTAAACATAATTTAGCTATAATGATTAAATTATTGTCTTTATATAGACAAAATTCTGTTGTAATTTGCTTGAACTTTGTATGTACATATTTTCTGAAGGATTTCTTTACCATGAAATAAAGCAATTAGTTTTGTGTAAAAAAAACTGAAGCATGCATAAAGGACCAAGATTATTGGAGTGCTGCTATCTCAGAGGAATGTTGGGCAGACAGATACTTTCATCGTTATTTGCCATTCAATTAGTAAGTAAAGAAAATGCAGTTATTTAGTGTCTTATTTCCTTAACATTTCCCCATGCTCTTTACAACCAATAACATAATTTGGTGCAGGAGGAATCAATGTACTCAATTTGTGCACCACAATGTCTCACGAGTCCGAGTGGAGTAATGATCTAAGCGGCACATTGGCACAGCGGTAGAGTTGCTGCCTTACAACTGCAGAGACCCTGGTTTGATCCTGACTACAGTTGCTGTCTGTACAGAGTTTGTACATTCTCCCTCTCCCTCCCTCTCCCTCCCACATTCCAAAAGCATGCAGATTTGTAGGTTAATTGGCTTTTGTAAATTGTCCCTAGTGTATAGGATAGTTTTAATGTACAGGATGATCACCATAGAGGAACAGAGTTGCTGCCTTGTGGGCCTGTCCCACTTGAACGATCTAATCCACGAGTTTAGAAGACCCTAGACGAGTTGAAAAAAATGTCAAGGTTGTGTTGACTCGCCGAAGTAAAAGACCTCTACGACCTCCTACGACTATGTCTATGACCTCCTACGACTATGTCTTCGACCTCCTACGACTATGTCTACGACCTCCTACGACTATGTCTATGACCTCCTACGACTATGTCTACGACCTCCTACGACCTCCTACGACCTCCTACGACCTCCCCTCGACCTCAGTCTTGCACACCTAAGACCAACTACGACTAGCTACGAGTGGAAAATGATCATATGATAAAATGATATCATGTTTTCATTTTTTTCCCAGGCCAGTTACCGACCCATGACTACCTACGACTACCATCACGACCTACTACGATCTACCTACAACCTACCTATGAGTAAAAAGTATCAATTTTGTCGATGCCAACGGTTTTTTTACTCGTCGACATTTTTCATCAGGCTGGAAAAAACGCCGCGACCTACTTGAGGCCACGAGTACATGGAGACCACTCACAAGCATCCGGTAGAGTTACAAAGACCTCCTACGACTCCTACGACCTCTTGGCGACCATGCTGCGATGATGAGTCAAGCAAAAACACGGCAGAAGTCGCTAATTAGGTCGTGAAAGTGGGACAGGGCTTTAACGCGCCTGGGATACGGGTTCGATCCTGACCAGGGGTGCTGCCTGTATGGATCCCCGGGACATGAGATTTTGAAAGAAGAGGCTATTGGAAACAATAGATGTGTTGGATATGACATTTCTTATTCCAGAATATTTCCCACATACTGGAAAGTAAGAACATTTTGGAGTCAACCAATATAAGTGGAGTTGGGAATACATTTCTTCACCAAGAGAGTGGAATTATTGATCCAATTCAATAATTCAATGATACTCATTGTAAGAATTTTATTGTTCTATCTGGGACATATGACAATAAAACACTCTTGACTGTTAACTCTTGACTCTTGACCACATAGGTACAGTGAAATGCTTTTTTTTGAGTAAAACCCAGTAATATTCCTGTATATAATATACCTCAACTAGGCAGTACAAAAGTGTCGCCACATATTAGCGCCGACAAAGTTACAGAAGTTCACCGAACAGTCGTCTATATTACCTGCAACCGCACGTGGCAACATGTTTTCAGCGCTTTCCCCCACCCCCTTCCCCCCTTGTTCGCGGCAGCCCCTCCCCACCCGCCAAGACGGATGCAACGGCTCAATTATTCAATCCATCAAAGGCAGCGACTGATCATTTCTTGGACATTAAAATACTCAAGGAGAAGGGTTTAATGCAGGAGAGTGGCAGTGTGGTAAATGATCAAATATGATGCTATTGAAGGGCAGTGTGAGTGTGCTGAGCTATACGACCCACTCTTGCGTCTATTTCCTATGATCTTTTGTTAGGTTGTTGTCGTCTCTGCAGCTTTAAACCGGGGAAAGGAAGAGAGGCTCGGTTTCATCTCGAGCTGAATGCTGGACGTAAGAAAATAGGGCAGCAGTTCCTCTATTCAATCCACAGTGCATCAGCAGCACAAAAGCTGCATGTAATTTAGTGCAACGTGGACACCTTTTGACTGATTGTATCCTGCAGATTCTGTTAGATCTAATTATTTAATTGTCGAGGAGGTTAGTGCAAGCACCACTGACTGTGCTGTTTCCCTATTAACCGAGGCACCTGTACCTGGTGTAATGGGGTAGGATAAAAGGGCTGCACTAATATTGAAGATTATTATTGAAGATTACACCAAGCTTTCCCTTTCATCTAATGTTGTTAGAGCTTACCTCAACCTTGGAGACATGAAGGCAATCTCATCTGTTATCTCACGCATATGGACAGGTTATCGTTTTGTGCGTCACCAGTGGCGCAGTGGTAGAGCTGCTGCCTCTCAGTGCCAGATACCCAGGTTTGATCCTGACTATGGGTGATGCCTGTATGGAGTTTGTATGTTTTCTCTGTGACAATGTGGGTTTTCTCTGGGTGCTCTGGTTTCCTCCCAAAGACATTCAGATTTGTAGATGTATTAGTCCCTGTAAATTTCCCAAACTGTTTAGGGAGTGGATGAGAAAGTGGGGTTACGTGGAAATAGTGTGAATCGGTGACCGATGGTCGGCGTGGACTTGATGAGTCAAAGGGCCTGTTTGCAGGTTTGAAGGTTAATTGGCTTCGGTAAAAATTGTAAATTGCCCCTAGTGTACAGTGTCTGCAAGTGTAACGACGATCGCTTGTCAACGCAGACTGGGTGGGCCAAAGAGCCTGTTTCTTTAATGTTATTCAGCGCCACTTTAATGTAATCGCTAGGTGAGAATGAGAAGCTGGTGCGACTTTTCTCTGTGAGGGATGGAGAGAAAGGGAATGCAGGGGTTACGAAGTTAAATAAATCAATATTAATACCACTGTACTCTGCCCAATATGAAATATGAGATGGTCTTCTTCCAATTTGCATTTAACCTCAATCTGACAATGGGGGAGGTCTAGGACAGAAAGGTCAGTGTGGGAATGTGAATGGGAATGGGAATTTTACTTCGGAGTCACGTGAGTGACTACGTGAAGACCGCACCAGCACGCATGCGCGACATATCGTCCAACGCATTGCGAGCGACAGGCAGGGAGGAGCGTCACTCCTCCAGCAGTAGGTTTAAAATGGGCCTGCAGGTAAGTTTTTACTATTCTGAGGTCGTTTTTGGCCGCTCTGTATAATTTATTTTACAGAGCAAAATCTACTATGGACAAGGCTAGGATGAAGTCCAAACGGACCACAACAAAACTGACTGCGGAGGACCGCGGGAATGCGGGCAGTCAGCAGCAACCGACTTCACCTGAGCTGCTAAACGTACAGCCAGCAGCCCCCGACTTGGCACCGCTAAAGCCCGTAGGTGTACCTCGGACTGGCGGTAAAGCCGCCCGAAAGTCGGATAGGCCCGGAGACTCGGCAGAGAGAAGGGTCACCGCAGAAATTTAACTGGATGGGGCAGCTCTGGCAGTAGAAAGCGCTGCCTAATGGATTAACATCAGACCCCAGACTATTTACCAAAATATTGAAACCAGCCTTGGCGCTTCTCCGAAAACAGAAATATATCGTCATGGCATATCTGGATGGCATCTTAACTGTGGGAAAAACTCTGGAGTTGACCAAATTGGCTGTTTCAGCCACCAAGCTCTTGTTTGAACAGTTGGGGTTTATCATCCATCCAGATAAATCCAAGTTAACGCCTTCTATGAAAATGGACTACTTGGGGTTACGATTGACTGTTCACATGTCTGTGACTTTGCCAAAGGACAAAGCAACAGACTTAATAGAGGCATGCAACAGCCTTGTTTGTGTCAGTCAATCATCTATTTGACAAGTAGCTAGGGTAATTGGGAAGCTCATGGCTGCATTCCCAGCCACACAATTTGGACCCTTGCATTACCAAAATTTACAGAGGGCCAAGATTGAAGCACTCAAATAACATGCTGGCCATTTTGACAGGCCAATGCAGTTACCAGCCAAAGCAGTTTTGGAGTTGCAATGGTGGATTAACAACACTCGACATTGCTCTAATCCCATCATAATCAACAACTATTCAGTTGTGTTCCAAACTGACACCAGCGCTCACGGCTGGGGAGCAACCAATACCACCTCCAGTTGCGGTGGTAGATGGAATGCACATGAGTTAACTTTACTTCAGACACTGGGAATTAATCATCTAGAGATGTTGGGAGCGTTCCATGGGCTTCGGGCTTACTGTTCGGACATGCACCATCTGCATGTTCGCCTACAAATTGATAATACCACCGTGGTGGCATATATTAATCATATGGGTGGAATTAAATCAATAGCTTGTGATGAATTCATCAATACAATCTGGCACTGGTGCATTGAAAGAAATATCTGGGTGTCAGCTACTTACCTTCCAGGTAAGCTCAATACATGGCGGACACCAGGTTGCGCAAATTCAATGACAACACCGAATGGATGTTGGACCACCAAGTATTTACTAACATTGTAGTTCAGTATGGAACACCAGATATCGATCTATTCGCATCCAGACTTAATCACCAATTACCAACATATGTTGCATGGGAACCAGACCCTGGGGCAGTAGCGATGGATGTTTTCTCGCTACACTGGGGGGAATTGTTTTTCTATGGCTTTCCCCCCTTCTGCCTCATCCGTTGGGTCTTGTGGAAAATACAACAAGACTCCGCATCGGGTATTTTGGTAGTACCCGACTGGCCATGGTTTCCTGTGGTACTCGACATGGTCTCAGAACCATGTATACCCATATCCAAACGCCCAAGTTTATTGGTTCATCCTGTGACAGGTGAAAGTCACCCATGCCATGACAGAATAAACCTGTTGATTTGCAGGATCTAAAAGGGCCACTCCTGGAATTTGGACTGTCGGACCGATCCATGAACATCATCACGGCAGCCTGCAGAGAGTCCACCAGGAAACAATACCTCTTATATATCAAAAAATGGGAGATATTCTGTACCAGGGCAAACATCACTTACCATACGGCTACTATAGCGAATGTGCTGGAATTCCTGGCGAACCAACACTTTGATGAAGGCTTGAGCTACAGTGATCAACTGTGCTAGGAGTGCCCTATCATCATACCTGGGACAGGGTTTAGGACACCACGGGGTTGGATCTTACCAGCTAGTATCTAAACTAATGAAGGGTATTTTCAACTCTAATCCCCCCAGGCCTAGGTACTCCCAGACCTGGAATATTGGTATTGTCTTAACCCTGCTCAGGGATTGGGCACCAGCAATGTCCCTAACACTAGTGAAACTAACATACAAAATGGTGATGCTGATGGCACTAGTAACGGCACAATGGGTCCAGTCTCTGCACAAATTAAGACTGGACGCAGTGGTAACATCCAAGAATAAAATAACTTTCTATATATTTGAGTCACTTAAACAGAACAGGCCTGGATCGTCTGGCTTATAATTGGATTTCCTGGCATACCACATAGACCTTTGTCTATGTATAGTGACCCATCTATTACATTACCTAGAGGTCACCAAAAGCCTAAGAGGCACGGAAATGGCTTTATTAATAAGTCATAAACATCCTCATAAAGGAGTGACCGTGCTGACCATTTCAAGATGGCTTAGACAGGTATTAGGTGCAGCAGGGGTGGACACTGATGTCTTTAAATCTCATTCCACCAGGGCTGCAGCTACATCGGCAGCAAGAATGTTGGAAGTTCCCATGGACCACATCCTTGCAACGACGGGATAGTCTAACGAAAGAACCTTCCAACGGTTTTATAATAAACCTGTTGCCAGACCTAAGATATTTGCAGACACGACTTTGAGTTATGTATTATGATTTTACCCCGAATTAGGGGTCATTATTATTTGTTAATAAATGCATCATTGTTTTTTAGCAACCGATTCATGTCTGAATACGTTAACATACTTCCTCCATTGGTCATTATGGCAGTGTGTGAGCATGGACTCGTTTTCCATGGCATGAAATCACAGAGCTTTGAAATCTTCACGAAGTCATTCACGTGACTCCGAAGTAAAATAGTAAGATTAAACGAGAACTTACCAGTTTGAAGTTTGATCTTTATTGTATGAGGAGTTACGTTGAGGGATTATGTGCCCTCCACTCCCAACCCTCTATTATAAAGGTCAACTGGTATTCTAGTTCTCTTATCTTACTATATTTAGTCAACTTATCTGTGATTTTACACCGCTGCTTTGAAGAATGTCGCGCATGCGTGCTGGCGGGGTCTTCACGTAATCCCTCAACGTAACTCCTCATAAAATAATTATCTGGTAAGTTCTCATTTAATCTTACTATTAAAGTGTTTGGCAACCGGGAGATCAGGTTAGTCCAGGCGGACTGAGCAAAGGTTCTCGTTCTCACCTAGTAAACAGCGAACAATGGCCTGTTTCCTTTATCATTGTTACGTTTTTGCATATCTTTCATTCATTTGTTCTATATCTCTCCACATCTCCGACATCTATACCTTTTGTTTCCCTTTCCCCTGATTCTCAATCTGAAGAAGGGTCTCAACCAAAGACATCACCCATACCTTCTCTCCAAAAATGCTGCCTATCCACCTTTCACTTTCAAGAGAGAGCTAGATAGGGGTCTTAAAAATAATGGTCAGGGGATATGGGGAGAAAGCAGGAACGGGGCACTGATTGGGGATGATCAGCCATGATCACATTGAATGGCGGTGCTGGCTCAAAGGGCCAATTGGCCTACTCCTGCACCTATTGTCTATTGTCCATTGTCTATTGCCATACTTTGTCCCACACCCACCTCTCCCCCACCTTACTCCCCTCACACTACAATCAGTCTGAAAAAAGCTCCCAACCCGACATTGCTTTACCATGTTCTCCAGAGATTCTTCCAGACCCGGTGAGTTACTCGAGCATCTTGTGTTATTTTCTTTCTCTGATGCCTCTACGATGTTCATCAGCCCCTATGTGTAAAGATTAGATGACTGATCGTTTGTCATTAAATAATATGCCCACCACTCAACTCAGTTCTAGATTTGACTTTAGACAGGCATGAATTATGTTACCTACTGTGCTTTCATCCTACGATTCAATACTTTAGTTTAGTTTAGTTTAGTTCAGCTTAGTGATAGAATGTGGAAACAGGACCTGCGACCCAGTGAGTCCATACTGACCAGTGATCCCCGTACACTTGCACTATCCTACACACTGGGGATAATTTACAATGTTTCGTACCAAAGCCAACTAGCCTACAAACCGACACATCTTCGTAGTGTGGGAAAAAACCGGACCACCCGGAGAAAACCCACGTGGTGTAAGGGAGAAGGTACAAACTCCGTACGGACAGAACCCATAGTCAGGATTGAACCCGGATCTCTGGCACTGCTAGGCGGCAACTCTACCGCCATGCCCTCAATAGTGAAAAGTAAGTTGGAAAGCCTGTAAACAGAAGGATTTCAAGATGATTAAAACCAGACTCACATCTCATGGGTATCAACGCCAAGTCTACACACCTGTGACATTGCGACAGGAGATTCTTCAGCATACTTCCCCATCCCACTCCCAGTTCCGATCACACAGCTCCTCCAGTTCAATCCTGGCTAAGCATAACTATGGAATTGGCTGATGGCACTGTTTTTAACTTGGAAAGGCCCAGTGTCCCAGGCTGTTAGATCCACTTATTTAATTGCCGAGGAGGTTAGAGCTGACAGAAAATGTTTCCACTGACTGTGCTCTTTTCCCCGTTAATTGAAGCACCTGCTCCTGGTGTAATGGGCCAACATTTACGAGAGGAAGGAGTAATTGGCTCCTATTTAGCCACAAATGACAAACCACAGTCACCGAGCCATTGGATTTATTAAGTTTAGTTTAGTTTATTATTGCCAAGTGTGCCGAATTACAGTGAAAAGTTCTTTTGTTGCGTGCTATTCAGTCAGTGAAGAGACTATACATGATTACAATTAAGCTGTCCATAGTGTGCTGATACAGGATAAAGGGAATAATGTTTAGTAGACAATAAACATAGAAACATAGAAACATAGAAATTAGGTGCAGGAGTAGGCCATTCAGCCCTTCGAGCCTGCACCGCCATTCAATATGATCATGGATGATCATCCAACTCAGTATCCCGTACCTGCCTTCTCTCCATACCCTCTGATCCCCTTAGCCACAAGGGCCACATCTAACTCCATCTTAAATATAGCCAATTAACTGGCCTCAACTACCCTCTGTGGCAGAGAGTTCCAGAGACCCACCACTCTCTGTGTGAAAAAAGTCCTTCTCATCTCGGTCCTAAAGGATAAAGTCCAATAAAGTTTGATTAAAGATAGTCTGAGTGGTCTCCAAAGAGTAGCTCAGGGCTACTCTATCTGGGAGGAGAATGAGGTAAATGGTTCAGTTGCCCAAAGAGTGCAGAAAATAAGGAAGCCAGAAACAAAGAATTGCAGATGCTGGTTTACAAAAGAAGACTCAAAGTAGTGGAGTAATTCCATAATGGATCCATGTTCTCCCTGGATGCTGCCTGACCCGCGGAATTACTCCACCACTTTGCTGTCTTACTCCAGAGATGCTGCCTGACCCACTGAGTTATTCCAGCACTTTGTGTTTTCTTTCACAAGGATGCTAGTGTGACCAGAGAGACTCCTAAACTTCTAAGCGCCTAAACTCTAGAAATCTCTCACAAGTGGCACAGTGGTGCAGCGGTAGAATCGCTGCTTTACAACACCAGAGACACTGGTTTGATCCTGACCTCGGGTGCAGTCTGTATGGAATTTACACTTTCTCGCTGTGACCGCATGGGTTTTCTCCGGGTGCTCCACATTCCTCCCACACTCCAGTAAGGCGTTCGACAATGTTCTGTATGGTAGGCTGCTCTGGAAGGTCGGATGGGATCCGAGGAGAGATTGCTCAATGGATAGCAAATTGGCTCCATGGAAGGAAGCAGAGGGTAATGGTGGAAGGTTGCTTCTCAGACTGGATGTCTGTGACTAGTGGTGTGCCTCAGGGTTCCGTACTGGGCTCATAACTGTTTGTTATCTACATCAATGACTTGGATAAGAACATACAGGGCAAGATTAGCAGGTTTGCTGATGATACAACAGTTAGTGGTTTTGCAGATAATGAAGATGGTTGTGAACGATTGCAGCAGGATCTTGATCAATTGGCCAGGTGGGTGGAGGAATGGTTGATGGATTTAAATACAGAGAAGTGTGAGGTGTTGCATATTGGGATGTCAAACAAGGGCAGAACCCACACAATAAATGGTAGGCCTCTAGGTAGTGTTGTGGAGCAGAGGGATCTAGGAGCACAGGTGCATGGTTCCTTGAAGGTCAAGTCACAGGTACTGTGGATAAGATGGTCAAAAAGACTTTTGGCACTTTGGCTGGCATCAGTCAGAGTATTGAGCATAGAAGTTGGTAGGTCACGTTGCAGTTGTATAAGGCATTGGTAAGACCGCATTTAGAGCAGTGTGTTCAGTTCTGGGCCATGTTATAGGAAATATATTGTCAAGCTTGAAAGGGTTCAGAGAAGATTTATGAGGAAGTTGTCAGGACTAGAGGGTCTGAGCTATAGGGAAAGGTTGAATAGGCTGAGTCTCTACTCCTTGGAGTGCAGGAGGATGAGGGATGATCTTATAGAGGTGTATAAAATCATGAGAGTAATAGATCGGGAAAAGATTTAATAGGAATCCGAGGGGTAACTTTTTCACACAAAGGGTGGTGGGTGTATGGAACAAGCTGCCCGAGGAGGTAATTGAGGCTGGGACTATTCCATCATTTAAGAAACAGTTAGACAGGTACATGGATAGGACAGGTTTGGAGGGATATGGACCAAGTGCAGGCAAGTGGGACTAGTGTAGCTGGGACATTGTTGGCTGATGTGGGTGAATCTTGCCGAAGGCACTGTTTCCATACTGTATCACTCTCTGACTCTACGAATCCAAAGACGCACAGGTTTGTAGGTTAGTTAGCTTCTGTAAATTGTCCCAAGTGCACAGTATAGAACTAGTGTGCAGATGGTTACTGTGGAGTTGGTGGGTTGAAGGGGCTGTTTCCATGCTGTTTTCTCTAAAAATGTATATCTTTACCTCTCCACCTATCTTTACTCATTTAGGACTTTAATTTATACACACAAGTGCAAAAAAGAAGCTCACTAATTGTTAAGTGTTATCCTCTGCACGTGAAAAAATAGTTGAAGGGAATTCTGAAAGTAGGAAAAGGCCAGCACAAATTATGGCCAGCAACAGATGGCTAGGGAAAGGTGGAGCCCATATTGGCTCATTTTTGGATGGGGAAGAGGTGATAACGAAGGGATACAAGGATACAAACAGTGGAACAAGTGGAATGTCTAGGGCGGGGGAGGGAGGGGGTGGGGGCGGGGGAGAGAGGCCTGTTTACATACGGTGTGGAATCAGGCCCTTCAGCACAACCTACCCTCACTTACCAACATGTCCCATCTACATTAGTCCCACCTGTCTGCTTTTGGCCCATTTCCCTCTAAACCTGTCTATCTATGTACCTGTCTAATTGTTTCATAACATTTGTGATAGTCCTTGCCTCAACTACCTCCTTTGGCAGCTCGTTCCATACACCCACTACCCTTTGTATGAAAAAGTTGCCCCTCAGCTTCCTATTAAAACTTTCCTCCTTTACCTTAAACCTAAGCACTCTCATTCTCGATTCCCCGACTCTGGGCAAGCGAGTCTGTGCATTCCTCTCATTGTTTTATACATCCTTCATTTTAAAATGATGAAATATCCAAATAGTATGTGTACTAAATTAAACATATAAACAATTCATGTTTTGCAAAAAAAAATACTATTACAATTTTTTATTTGTTACATATTCTGTACAATGCATGTAACAAAGGTCATACTGAAGGCAGGGGTGTGCATATTTCTATTGAGGAATACCGTGCCTCAAAAGCTCTATCAGAATTTAAATTGGCATTCTGTCTACCTCTGCCCAGCCCTTCCAGGATCTGAAGCCAGTGCAGCTATGAAGATGACCTTCTTCCTGAGGTAGAGAGGGGTAATTATAATTCAAAAGAATGCTGCATGCCATGTCTAATGAACCATGTTTGCAAAGGTCAAACCTACTGGGAAAAATAACATTGCCCTTGAGAGATTTGAGCACTGAGAAACCCAACGTGGTATCAGGGGTCATGCTACCATTATTTGGAAGGTTGAAAAAGGAGTCAATGGCATATGTTGCTTGCGAGGCAGGGATAGCACATTTTCTGGTTTCCTTTTCCGGTCCACATTAGAACCACATCAAAGCGTATAGCTCTTAACTTGCCTCTGAAATGGCTGAGCAAGCTGTTTTGTAATAAGACCCTGGCAGGATAGTGGCACGGTGGCACAGCAGTTGAGTCGTTCGTTGCCTTTCAACACCACAGATCCAGGTTCGATCCTGACTACAGATGCTGTCTGTATGGAGTTTGTACCTTCTCCGCTTGGGTTTTCCCCAGATGCTTCGGTTTCCTCCCACACTCCAAAAACGTGCACGTTTGTGGGTTATATTTGCTACATTGAAGATTGTAAGTTGTACCCAGTGTGTAGAATAGTGCTAGTGTACGGACTGATCGCTGGTTGGCATGGACTCGGTGGGCCGAAGAGCCTGTTTCCGTGCTGTATTTCTAAACTGATCTAAACCAAAAGACAAAGGCCACATAGATTGTAATGATTCAATAAGGCAGCTCTTTGTGTCCTTCCCAAGGGGCGACTAGGGAAAGCACTATCATCAAAGGCTCATACTCTCAGAATAAAAGGATGTACTTTTAGAAAGGAGATGAGCAATTTCATTAATCAGAGGATGGTGAATTTGTGGAATTCTTTCCCACTGACGGCTGTGGAGGCCAAGTCAATGGATATTTTTGGTGGAGATTGTCATATTCCTGATTTGTTAGGGGTTATGGGGTGAAGGCAGGAGAATGGGGTCAAGAGGGAAAGGTAGATCAGCCATGATTGAATGGCAGAGTAGACTTAATGGGCCAAATGGTCTTATTCTGCTCCTAGGACTAATGAACTTATGAAGACCACATCCAGTGAAGGAATATACAAAATACATTCTAGTTCTCAGTGGAGGGTGTTGTAGGGTCTCTACACTGACAATTCACCACACCAAAAGCACCAAAAGTGTCAAGGGGGTCCAGAGTGTTTTGTTGGCATATGTCCCGAAATGGAACAATGCAATTTTGTATTTGTTGCAGCGCAACTGATATGTACACATATTATGCTGACAAACCCATAATAAACAGCAACAAAAGTTAAGCATATATTAAAAAAAGAAGGCTAGAGAGAAGAAATTGAGGAGGGAGAAAGCAACTGATGGTCATGAGGCATTAACAAGGAACTGCGGATGCTGATTTATACCAAAGACAGTGCGCAAAATGCTGTCTAATGACTCAGCGGGTCAGGCAGTTTCTGGTCAGGATCCTTCTTCACACTCAAAAAAAGTCTGAGGAAGGGTTCTGCACCGAAACGTCACTTATCCATTTTCCCCAGAGTTGCTGTCTGACCCCGCTGAGTTACTCCAGCATTTTCTCCAGCAGATAATGGATAGGTGGCACTAAAAAAAAATCTGAAGAAGGGTCCCAACCCAAAATATCACCTATCCATTTTCTTTGGATAGTGGATAGGTGACATTTTTAGGTTGGGACCCTTCTTCAGATGTGCTTCTGAGACTGAAGAATAGTCCCAAACCAAAACTGCCTGATCCGTTGAGTTACTCCAGCATTTTGTGTCTATCTATTGATGGTTTTGAAGGCCTTGACCTCAGGAGGGAGGCTTGCATCTTAGACCTTCATGGGGATGCAGATAGGGATGGGACTGGCTATCAGGATGCAGAAGTGGCCTGCAGTTTTAATGTGGAGCCAAAAGGCTCATTCCTGCCTTTCAAGTCAAGTTCATTGTCTTATGCACAAGTGCGGTGAGGTACAGGTGCGATGAAAATGTTTTTGGATCATCTGTGTGCAAGTCTTTTTCTGAAGCTGGCTCTAGAGACTCTATGAATCATAAAATCTGTGTGTTACAGTGCAGGGAAAGAGTCCATTCATTCAGTGTCAGCCCACTGAAAAATCATAAGAGCATCATAAGACATAAAAACAGAATTAGGCCGTTTGGCTCATCAAATCTGCTCCTCCATTCAATCATTTGTGGGCCAGTAGGCCCATTCCTGTTGTGCTGCCGCAAGTTAAAATGTCATTGTTTTGTTTGGGACAGTTGACAATAATGGAAGGTTCAACCTCTCCCTCCTCCCCGAATGCCGTTCGCGTGAAATCACTCCAAAGCAAAAAGAATCGCTTTCAATGGAAATGAAAACTGAAACGTTAATTATGCTTCCCACTTTGCTGATACTTCTATCCTGTGGAGTATTTCTGGCAGTCCCTGCTTATTCCACAGCTAGGGCTGATGTGTTGCATTGAAGGAAGCGAATGCCAAGCAGCGTGGAAGGGAAGACATGAAAGAACGCAGGGAGGCGAGCACTGGTGCTGGGGTGAAGCTGAGAGACGAGCAGAAAAAGGCCAATGGCAGTTCCGAAATGGTGAAATCGATCGCAGTCGGCTGAGAGCTACTGAAGGAGTTCCGTAAAAAAGCAAGCTGACAAATAAAACTACGCATATAAATCCACTCATCAAAGAACGGAAGGGCAAAGAAAAGGATTAAAAAAAAACCCAGCTCAAATAATATTTGCACATCAAAGAATGAAACCAGCATTGAGCAGAAATAATGGGAACTCAGCAAGCCTATCTTGCACATTTAAAATCCAGCTGCAATTCAATGCTGTGCTACTTCTGTGTATCTTTATCATTTCTGGGTCTCTTTTGAATTTTTTGTGTAGTTCTTGGACTATTGTCTTGTGCATTAGTAATCCAGCTCACTGTTTTAAATTGACCACTGTAACCGATCACCTATATCTTTCTTTAATAGCTTTATTTAGAGGAGCTACATGTGAATTTGTAATAATTTTCCACTAATTGCTGATGGCTATTTCAATAGGGGATGATTTAGAATCTTTGTGCAGGAAGGAACCAGAGATACTGATATCATTCTTTGATGTGCAAAGACTAAAAAAGGTTCTCGACCCGAAACGTCACCCATTCCTTCTCTCCAGAGATGCTGCCTGTCCCGTTGAGTTAATCCAGCTTTTTATGTCTGTCAATGGAAGGGAGGTTGGTTTGTGTGATCTGCGCACCAGCAGTAAGTTGAGACAAGAATATCACACAAACAGGACAGCTACAAGTTGTGCATTCTGTTGTGCTAAACACACAATAAAACAAACCAGCCTGTTATTACAATAATATGAATGTTCTGCATGCTATGCAACTTTTGATCATTGCACCCTAAATCAATATTGGATTCAAAACACTTTTTTGAGTCTTGTCGGGCTGGAACCGGACAATATCGGGAAACTGGGAGGTTTTATATAATTATTTTGATTGCTGTAATTTAAGGGAAAGAATTCCGGTTTCCACATGTCAATGAGATGCTAAGATCTCCCAGCAGCCGAATTCTTGCAAATGAATAATGGAAATTATTGAACAACGTCCTCTGTGAGTATTTGTCTGTGAGTATTTGTGTGTGTGCCTCTGTGTTTTTTTTTCCATGCAAGCAGAGAGCACGAGTTTGAAAAGAAGCTCAAGGTGACATTTCAGCTCACCAGATTTTTCTTGACTATTTAATTGAATTTCAAATTATTTAGCAAGAGTGGTCTTTTTGTTTCAACTCCGACTGAGTAGAGAGGGTAAATTAACTGTGATTATGCATAATACCTTCAAAGCTGGGCAGAAGGACTGGGGTTGGGGGGGGGGGGGGGGGATCCAATCAACCCATCACCCTGTACGACAAATCAATAAGACTGATGCTTTAACTCTATCAACCCTCTTTGGTATTCATAGAACGCAAAACATAGAACATAGAATATAGAAAATAGGTGCAGGAGTAGGCCATTCGGCCCTTCGAGCCTGCACCGCCATTCAATATAATCATGGCCGATCATCCAACTCAGTATCCCTTACCTGCCTTCCCTCCTTACCCCCTGATCCCTTTAGCCACAAGGGTCACATCTAACTCCCTCTTAAATATAGCCAATGAACTGGCCTCAACTACCTTCTGTGGCAGAGAATTCCAGAGGTTCACCACTCTCTGTGTGAAAAATGTTTTTCTCATCTCGGTCCTAAAAGATTTCCCCCTTATCCTTAAACTGTGACCCCTTGTCCTGGACTTCCCCAACATCGAGAACAATCTTCCTGCATCTAGCCTGTCCAAACCCTTAAGAATTTTGTAAGTTTCTATAAGATCCCCCCTCAATCTTCTAAATTCTAGCGAGTACAAGCCGAGTCTATCCTGTCTTTCTTCATATGAAAGTCCTGCCATCCCAGGAATCAGTCTGGTGAACCTTCTCTGTACTCCCTCTATGAACATAGAACAGTCGCTCATAGAACAGTACAGCACAGGAACAGGTCCTTCGGCCCACAACGTCTGTGCCGAACGTGACGACAAGGTCAACTTTAGTACTTAAGTACTTAGAACGTAAAAACCCATATAGACAGCACCCATAGTCAGGATCAAACCCGAGTCTCTGGCGCTGTAAGGCAGCAACTCTACCGTTGCATCACTATGTTCTGGGCCTCCTCATTTTCAGAGTGAGGCCACATACAAAATGCAGGAACAGCATCTTATATTCCATTTAGATAACCTACAACCCAATGATACGAACATGTCAACCCACCCCCTTCCTATCCCCCCCCTCCCCCATTATCCAATGTGCCTCAAACCTCAATGTGAAACCATTTCACCCACTAACCTGCCCCCATCCCTCCCTCCACCCCATCCTATCCAAAGGTCTCTTCATCTGCCTCCACCACCAACCCTAGATAACAAATAGTGGACAGAAGGAGACAAATAGGTGATAAAAGGAGCAGAGGGATCAAAGAGCAGTGAAATGTAAACCTGGTGGGAGGGAGATAGTTGGAAGGAGATGTGGTGGGGTGGGTTTGTCCTATATCCCGCTAACCCTGTCCTATTCATGTACCAATCGAAATGTATCTTAAGCGTTGCAATAGTACCTGCCTCAACTACCTCCTCCGGCAGCTTGTACCATATACCCACCACACTTAGTGTGAAAATGTTACCACTCATGTTCTTCTTATATTTTTGGCTCCTCATCTTAAACCTATGTCATAAGGTCATGTCATAAATGATAGAAGTAGAATTAGGCCATTCGGCCCATCAGGTCTACTCTGCCATTCAATCATCTGATCTATTTCTCCCTCCTAATCCCATTCTCATGCCTTCTCCGCATAACCTCTTACACCTGTCAACATCTGCCCTCTGATTCTTGATTCCCTACTTTGGGCAAAAGACACTGTGCATCTACCCAATCTATCCCTCTCATGATTTTGTATGCCCCAAAAGATCACACCTCATCATCCTGCACTCTGAATAGAGTCTCAGCCTGCGCACCCTCTCCATATAGTTCAGGCCCTGTGGTCTTGAATACGTAGAAACAAAGAACTACAGATGCTGGTACCTTCTGCCTTCTGAACCTTCTGCCGGATGGGGCAATGGTTCACCTCTGCGGATTACAGGGATCGTGGGATCTGTGTCCATCTCTCTCCTCTCAAATATTACTTTTCCTGTATCATTGGCCTCTGCACAAGAGGTTGTTGATTTCTGGATATGCATGCAAATTAATCAAATCTGTAACACTTTAATCCGTCTAATGTAACACTACAGGATATACTTGTCATGATTGATGGAGTGGAATGGTGGTTGTGAATTGAAGTGTATTAACTGTTAACAATTTGTCATTGACTCTTTTGAGGTTGTCAACCTAATGCAATCCATGTGAACAAAAACAAAAGAACTAACATTTATGTAGAGTTTCATGAATGTTCGAAGTGCTCCCACCACAACACACTTTAGAGCTGTCATGCAGTGAAGATGCATGCATATAACATGTTTCAACAACAAAAAAGACACTAAGTGCTTTAGTTTTTAGTTTTAGTGATACAGCGTGGAAGGTGACCCTTCGGCCCACTGAGTCCATGATGACCATGATCGCCCATACACTAGTTCTATCCTACACACCAGGGACAAGTTACAGGGTCCAATTAACTTACAAACCGGTACATCTTTGTAATGTTCGGACAGCATCTGTAGTCAGGATCAAGCCCGGGTCTCCGGCACAGTAAGGTAGCGACTCCTCCACTGTGCCCAAGTGCTGGAGTAATTCAGTGGGTCAGACAGCATCACTGAAGAAATAGGGTGGGTGACGTTTTGTGTTCGAAGAAGGGTCCCGACCTGAAATGTCACCCATTCTTTTTCTCCAGAGTTGCTGCCTGACCCGATGAGTTACTCCAGCATTTTGGTCTATCTTTCCATTTACAGGTGTTGTTCCTCAGCTTTGCTGAATTTACCCCTAGAATATGGATTATGCAAGGACCAGGCTTTTTCCCGCCTCCATTTCTCTTCCAGCTTTTTCGCCCTGCTTCAAGCCCGAAGAAAGGTCCTGACCCAAAATGTGGACTAACCATGGTCTCCAGAGATGCTGCCTGACCTGCTGAGTTACTCCAGCGCTCTGTTCATAGCATTCCATTGCCTTTATGAATTAATAGTCTTAATATGATAATAACTTACGTAAAATATGTTCAGCTTTTAGATGAAGACGTCAGTCTATCCATCCTTGCAGAAGGTAATATTATTTTACTTAATTCATTACACATATTGGAATAGTGTAGGGATACATTTCTCCACAGTGTTCTCAATAATGGAAGATAGAAACATATTACACATTCAAGCACTAATCATCTCTGACTCCAATGAACGAACAACTTCACCGCCAATAAAATAATCACAGGGCTAGGAATTCACATGGTGGGATTATCAAATAAATATTGAATATATAGTATTTAAAAAGTCAAGGCTTGCATTAAAATAATGGGCAATCGAAGGTCATATAAATGCATTAGGCATTCTAATGCCAACCATTGTGATACTTACATTAACATACTACAATTTAGTATTTCAATTTAGTATTTCGATTGCAGAATTATACCAGGGAGTTTTTGCAGCATTTACCTGGGACCATTGGTATTTGTAGGAAGGTATTTTAATGGATTTTGTAGAACATAGAACAGAACAGCAGAAAAACGATCCCTTCAGCCCACAATGCCAAACATAATGCTAAGACCAACTCTCATCTGCCTGCACATAATCCATAGTCCTCCATATCCATGTGCCTATTCAAAAAACCGGTTAAATGCCACAACCATATCTGCCTCCACCACCATGTTCCAGGCAGCGTGTTCCAGGCACTCGCCACCCTCTGTGTAAAAGTATTTGCCCAACTCATCATCTTTAAACGTTGCCCCTCTCATCTTAAAATAATAAGTACTTGGAAATTCAGGGACTAACTGGACTTAATTTTGCCAAGGGCAGATCTTGTCTGCAATTGTTTGATGATGTTACAAAGTGTGTTGATGTGGTGTACAGAACCGTACAGTAGATGTGGTTTGCACGAATTTCAGGAAGGCCTTTGACAATGTCCCACAAGAGAGACTGGTCTGAACAATCCAGGAGAAATTGGACCAGCATCTGCAGTTCCTTCCAACATATTTTGTCTGCTCCATTGCAAAATTTCCTCAAGTTATTACTACTTTGAAGAAGTTCTCCTCTCTGATGGGAGTTCTTCAAAACCCTCTCTCACTGCTCCCCCTCCTTGATTTCGCCAGTTCTCCGGCTCCACGACCATATTTTAACCTGGACATCCTTGTATCGCATCGTTATCACCTCTTCCACCACCAACAATGTGCCGTTATGGGTTCCACCCTTCCTCGGTCATCTGTTGCTGGCCCTGATTTGTCCTGGTCTTTTCCTACCTCTAGGTCCCTCCACTTTACTTTCAGTCTGAAGAAGGGTTCCGACCCGAAACGTTACCCATCCTTTTTCTCCTGAGATGCTGCCTGACTCATTGAGTTACTCCAGCACTTCATGTCTATCTTTGGATTCAAAATTGGATTTCAGACATTAGACTTCAGAGATACTGTCCAGTGCAGAAACAGGCCCTTCAGCCCTCCGAGACCACATTGACCTGCGATCACATCGTACACTAACCTGCATGCAGCAGGTACAATTTTACAACTTACCAAAGCTAATTAACACACAAATCTGTTCATCTTTGGAATGTGGGGTGAATCTGGAGCACCCAGAGAAAAACCCACGTGATTACAAGGAGAATGTGCAAACTCCATACAGGCAGCACCTGTAGTCAGGATTGGACCCGAGGCTGTGGCGCTGTAAGGTAGCAACTCTAATGCTGTGCTGCCGTGCCGCTCCTCTGTAAGATCACCCTTTAGCTCTCTTGTTGTCTCTCTCTTAAACCCCTGTCCCACAGTACGAGTCCATTCCAAGAGTTCTCCCGAGTCTGCCCTGATTCGAACTCGGAGATTTACGGTAATGGCCACTTGTCGGTACTAGGGGCTCTCATGGACATTTTTCATCATGTTGAAAAATCTTCACGAGCCTTCCCGTGCTTACCTGCCATTAGCGAGTCTTCCCGAGTACCTGCCGTTAGCGCTAAGAGACATCCCTGAGCTTTGATGTACCCGCTATGTTAATTCTCCGTGCTTACCACGAGTTTGATTTTTTTTAACTCGGGAGAGCTCTTGGAATGAACTCGTACCGTGGGACAGGGCTATTAGATTTGTTGAACTACTTTCCATAACCTGAAGGGGTCAGGGAGGAGTTTTTCTTTAGTTTGCTTTGCTCAGTGATTAGTCCTAGGGCTTTGCCTACCTCCTTCAGGAGGTTACACGGGTGTGGAAGGGAGGGGAGGGCAGAAGGATGCATCTAACTGGGAAAATTCACCATCCTAGGTTGAGGGAGCATGGAGGCTTCTTCAGGCCTGGGTCAGCACTTTGTATGT
Organism: Raja brachyura; assembly: GCA_963514005.1. The sequence continues at coordinate 30,306,788 of OY740797.1, read as the reverse complement.
TCTGTGTACAACAGCATTACGTTGATTCTCAGCAGGACAGCTTTGAGGACTTAGGTCGATTTAAAAATAAACTAAAAGCCGTAATATTAAATAAGATATAATCCACGCACTTTTATTGGTTTTCGATACCTGCAGATACTTCAGTATGAATAATCTGTGATCTGCATTGATTTTTGTCTTGTCTCGCTACACAAGAAACTCTAACAGCAGAATAATGATGGTTGGTTGAGTCTCAAGGGTATCCTCAAAGCTGGGCCGAGAAAGTCAATTTAAATTAGTTTCTACAGTCCGTAAAACAATTAGTAGGTGCAAGGCAATGTGACACACCACAGGTTGTTGCCTCATGCATAGCAATACTCCTTTTCTATGTTTCTATGTTTCTATGTTTCTTTCTGTTGGATCCCCCGGTTGCTCACCATTTTTTAGTTTAGTTCAGAGATACATCGCAGAAACAGGCGCTTTGGCCCACCAAATCCACGCCGACCAGCGATCCCCACATGCTAACACTATCCTACACACACTAGGGACAATTAAATTTTTTGCAAAGCCAATTTGCCTGCAAACTTGTACGTCTTTGAAGTGTGGGAGGAAACCAAAGATCCTGGGGAAAACCCAGGCAATACACGGGGAGAACGTGCAAACTCCGTACAGCCAGCACCCGTAGTCAAGATCATACCGGGTCTCTGGCGCTGCACCACCGTTTAATACCCCTTTCCATTTGCTTACTGAGCTTTTATATTCCATGTGGCTGTTGTAATACTGGCATATACCCCTTTAAGAATAGTAGCATGTAGTGTAGATATTGCAAACGATATATTTATACCTGTTGCGAGGCCGCCTTCTTTATGGCCTGTAAGAAGAGAAAAGTAATATGCCCTTCAATAAATTAGTTTATTTAATAATGCACTTTGTTAGTTTAACTCGCTAGCATTCCTCCGGGATCTTCGAGAGTGATACACTGTCTTTGATCTCATGATACAGTAATGGTCTCATTTGATATCTATGGATTTCTTTAGTTTAGTTTAGTTTATTTTCATTTAGTTTATTGTCACGTGTACAGAGGTACAGTGAAAAGCTTTTGCTGTATGCTAACCAGACAGCGGAAAGACTATACATGATTACAACGGGGCCAGCCACAGGGTACAGATACTTGATAAAGGGAATAACATTTAGAGCAAGATAAACTCTAGTAAAGTCCGATTAAAGATAGTCTGAGGGTCTCCAGGGAGGTAGATAGTAGCACAGGACCACTTTCTAGTTGTTGATAGGATAGTTCAATTGCCTGATAACGGCTGGGAAAAAACAGTCCCTGATTCTGGAGGTGTGCATTTTCACACTTCTGTCCCTCTTGCCTGGTGGAAGTGGGAGAGGAGGAAATGACCAGGGTGTTACTTGTCCTAAATTATGCTGGTGGCCTTGCCAAGGCAGCATGAAATATAGATGGAGTCAATGGAAGGGAAGTTATTTTGTGTGATGGACTGGGCTGCCTCCACAATTCTCTGTAATTTCTTGCAGCCTTGCATAGGGCTGTTCCCAAACAATGCTGTCTTCCATCCCTATAAAATGCTTTCTATGGCGCATCTGTAGAAGTTGCTGAGAGTTGTTGGGGACATGCCACACTTCCTAAGCCTTCTAAGGAAGTAGCGGTGTCAGTGTGCTTTCCTGGCCATTGCTATGATATGGGTGATCCAGGAAAAGTTGTTGGTGATATTTACTCGTAGGAACTTGAAGCTTTCAACCATCTGTACTTCAGTGCCATCAATGCAAACAGAGGTATGTGTACTGCACCGCTTCCTGAAGTCAATCACTATCCCTTTTGTCTTGCTGACATTGCTATGTTTTCCAGGGGGGAAAGGTGCTACATAAATGCTATTTTTATTTTGTAACATTGACATGTGCCTTCACACCGAGCCACAACGATTGGGGGCTGGGTGGGGATGAGCAGAGCTGGGAGCACTGGCCTCTCTGAGTCAGTGAGGTCAACTGGCGGCCACTCTTCACAACCTGCTCACTCCCCCGTCTCTGCTGTCTCCATGAACCTCTCCCACACACTGTTTGTGCTCACTTCCATCTTATTAATAGTACACATTGACAAACAGTTCTCAGCAGTGTTTTATTTTGTAGACATAAAGGTGCCAGTACACACAATTAACATACATATGCAAGTTCATTAGTTCAGAAGCTTTATAAATTGAGTTTATAACTTCATTACTTTATAAGTTACTAGACCAAGGGGGACCCGTACCTTCAACGCACGGTTGCGGTGGGGCGACCTGCGGCGTCACGCACACTAACCACCCCCCCCTCCCCCCCACACACACACACATGCACATTAACCACCCCCCACACACCCGCACACACTAACTCTCACACACTGAATCACAGACGAACAAATACACAAATAAATACATCCACATTCAAGATCAGAGTTTTATAATTACAGAGATTAAGAATCAGGCCATTTGACCCATCAAATGTACTCCACCATTCAATCCTAGCAGATCTATCTATCCCACTCAATCCCATTCTGCTGCTCTCCCCCCATAACCCCTGATACCCTTAATAATTAAGAATCTATCAATTTTCACCTTAATAATATCCATTGACTTGGCCTCCACAGCCGTCAGTGGCAATTAATGCCACAGGTTCACATGTCACTTTGCCGAAAAACAAAATAATGTGTTTATCTTTTTCGTGATGGTGGCGGAGCCATTTTTTCTGCTATCACCCTCTGTTTCTCTCTTGTACTACCTTGATGTACAAATATAGAAGATCAAACACAGAACAGTCCAGCACGGGAAAAGGCCCTTCAGCCCACAATGTCTATGCTGATACATGGTATATTTTGACTGACTTTAGGCTTGACTTTAGACTATAGAGATACTGCGTGGAAACAAGCCAACTGAGTCTGCACCAACCAGCGATCACCCCATACACTAGTACTATCCTACACATGAGGGACAATTTCCCAATTAACCTACAAACCTGCATATATTTGGAATGCGGGAGGAAACTAGAGCACCCGGTGAAAATCCATGCACAGGGCAAATGTATAAACACCGTACAGACAGCATCCGTAAAAAGGATCGAACCCGGGTCACTCACGCAATGAGGCAGCAACTCGACCGCTGTGTCACTGTGCCGCCCTTTACAGTTCTGCAGGTATCAGTATCTTGTCGGAATATGTTTTTTGATTCAGCATGATCTTTGTTGGTGGAATGAACTTATTGAGTCATCGAGTCATAGGGCTGGAAGGCAGCAACTCTACCGATGTGCCATTGTACTGCCCAAGGCATTTTCCTCAATGCAGCAAGAGAGTCATTAATGGTCTGTCCTTATCCTTGGTTTATGGTTTCAATTTTGAATCTTCCAAAAATCTCCAAAGATGCAGGATTAATTCTGCAATCTCTTTATCGCCTCATCAAATGAAATGCTTTCTGTCCTGCCTCATGCCAGAAGGTCCTTTAAAGTGGCGCTGCTATCTAAATCCATCTCTATTAGTAAGATGGTTTCCTTGCACCCTTGCAGAGTTTCATTTTGATTAGACATACTTTAACCCTCGCCCTCAATTGCAACAACATTGTTTGGACTGCTGAATATTGCCATCCATCCTACACAAGTATGCAAGGTCTCAGTCACTTTATCCTAAACAAAAAATAACTTATACAGGTCTGAGCTGCTTGCTTGCACAATGTTTGCTATTGGTATCAGTTTATTATTGATTTGCTATGGACACGTGTGATGAGATACATTGAAGAACTTTGTTCCGCATGCTATCCAGTCCATCAGGTGCTCCCATTTCCTCCTACATCTCAAAGATGCGCGGGTTTGAAGGTCAATTGGCTTCAGTAAAATTGTCCCTAGTGTGTAAGATAGTGCCAGTGTATGGGTTCTTGGTTCTTGGTTCTTGGTTACTTGGTCCTCCAAAATATTCCAACTGGAATTTAAACTGGAGGTGGTGAAGGGAGGGGTTTAGCCAGAGAGGGTTATTGGGAAGAAAGTGCCACTTTAAATTTAGTTGCATCTGGCTGGGCAACCGTGGCTTGGTGGAGATTATTCCATGCTTTAATAGTGCGTGGAAAGAACGAATTGCTGTACACATCTGTCTTTGTGGCTGGGACCACAAATTGGATCGAATGCCCTCGTCTGCTCCTAATTGGTTTGGGGTCTTGTGATCTATGTCTAGCTGACCATTTAACATTTTGTAAAAACAGGTCAAATGGTGAGCTTCACGTCTGTCTTGGAGAGGGTTCCACCCCAGAGAATTCAGAAGTTTGGTGACACTCGCTTCTCTCTCGTAGGGGATTGCTGGTCGGCATGTATTCGATGGGCTAAAGGGCCTGTTTCCGCGCTGTACATTATCTCTATAGTCTAAAGCCTAGAAGTCTAAAGGATTGACATTATGATTTTGGTGCTATTTTGATTCAGGGACTGTGGGGCAAAGGAGAAAATTCAATAGAAATGATTTGAATATAGAACACAGACCAATATAGCACAGGTCTGTGCCAAACATGATGCCAAGATAAAGTAATCTTATCCGCCTGTACATCCGCAAAACATCCGGTGGCGCTGTTGCTAGCTGCCTCCGCCTTCAGTCCGGTATCTTTTGTTTTTTTTGTTATGTCTGAACAGCGTTTTTTGTGGGGGTTTTTGTCTTTATGTGGGGGAAGAGGGTACGGTAAGGGGGATAATGTCCTTCAGTCGTTTCCTGGAGAGGATGCGACTGTTATTCGAGTCGCGTCCTCGCCCCCCCCCGCGGCCTACCTACTGGATTGGTGCGGCCTTTCCTGCCGGGACCGACCAGAGGTCAAGCAGCAGCGGCGGAGCAGCGTTGGATACATCGCGGGGCAGGCGAGGCCTTACCAGAGATCGCCATTGCAGCTTCGGCATCGCGGAGCTGTGGTTCACGGAGCTCCCAACCCAGGCAGCGCTGACCAACATCATGGAGTCCTGCGACTCCGCCCTGCGCGGCCTGTGGATTTCGGGAGCCGCGGACTCCGGTGGGAGGTGGCTGATCTGGCGGACAGGGCCGCTGAGGATGTTCTCCGTCGGGGTTCGACGTCGGTGTTCCATCGTTCCCGGCGAGAGGGCCTGAGCACCGGGCCGCCCCTAGCGGCAACTGCAGGTGCTCAGGAGGCCCCGACCATGGGTGAACATCTGGGAAGATCGGTGGGGAGGCCGGCTGGACTATGGTACCTTCCTTAACTCTGGTGCCGCTGTGGGGTTGTGATGTGCTGTGGACTTCTGTGTTTGTGCTTTTTACATTTAAAAAAAAATTATTTATTATTTATTTTTATGTTACATGACTAAGGAAAATCATTTTGTTGTCTCTTATGAGATAATGACAATAAATTGAATACAATACAATACAATATAATGATCCATATCTCTCCATTTCCCACATGGCCCACCGTTTGCATATCAAAAACCCCCTCCCCTATGTCGATCTCTTACCTCCCATGTTTTGTCCTGACACTCTGCATTTTCACCATTCTCCTTCCCCCCCTACAATCAGTCTGAAGAGGGGTCCTGACCCGAAATGTCACATATTCATGTTCTCCAGAGATGCTGCCTGACCCGCACTTTACGTCCTGCTGTGAAAAGTCCCTTTTGTTAAAGACTGGATCCTGCCAATTCATCATAAGGGCCAGACATGCAGGAAATGTTAGAGTTGATCATTCAAGGTTATTTTACTTTAGACTTACAGTGTGGAACCAGGCCCTTCGGCCCTCCGTGTCCAGGCCGATCAGCGATCAACCTCTACACAAGCACTATCATACACACTAGGGACAATTTACAATTTATGTTACTGAAGCAAATTAACCTACCATCCTGCACAATTTTGACGGGTTGGAAGAAACCGGTGCACCCGAAGAAAACCCATGTGGTCATGGGGTGAACGAACAAACTCCGTATAGACAGCACACATAGTCAGATTGAACCTGGATCTTTGGCGCTGTGAGGCAGTAACTCTACCGCTGCACCACTGTGCCCCGCTTATGTTGATGGCTATGTTATAATCCCAGCAAAGTCAGACGTTGGTACATCTTTGCTTTGGACGGCAAAGATATACCACGTTCCCGCTGTACATATTTGGCCGAGTTACCTTTCCATTTCAGTTCCTGCAATTGGTACTCTATTTGAACCTTTAGTGCACATGGTGTCTGCCTGGGCTGAAGTAATATAGATTGGCATTTAGCTAAATGTGCATGCGGATATTGTGATCTTTAAGGTTTGAACACATTTACATATTATTAGAGTCATAGAGTTATAGTGTCATACAGTATGCAAACAGGGTCTTCAGCCCAACTTGCCTCTCTAGTTGTTGGTAGGATGGTTCAGTTGCTTGGTAACAGCTGGGAAGAAACTGTCCCTGAATCTGGAGGTGTGTGTTTTCAGACTTATATCTTTTGCCTGATGGGAGAGGGGAGAAGAGGGAGTGGCCAGGATAGGACTCGTTTTTGATTATGCTGGAGGCCTTGCCGAGGCAGTGAGAGGTGTTAATGGAGTCAATGAAATGGAGGTTGGTTTCTGTGATTGCCTGGGCTGCGTCCACAATTTCTTGCTGTTCCAAACCAATTTGTGATGCATCCCGATAAAATGCTCTCACTAATCATGACGCAGAAGCAAATGGGAGTACAGATGGTATTTCCAGCCTGTTTGGGCTTCTCCTTGCCAACGTTGGATCCAGGGCTAGTTTTAATAAAGATCTAGATCGTAAATCGTTGATTGATGGAGTCCAATCTCACATCCATTTGATGAAGAACAGACTGCATCGTGTTAATAATTCTAGTGTCGAGAATCTCACTCCTTATTAACTTCACCCGCAACCAGATAAGCAAACATCCTTCCAAAAGCACCATCTTATTTCTCGTGGAAACTGTACAACTCTGCAAGATCAGGTAGCCAACTGATAAAAATCCCAGCCCAGGTGCCAACAGTTTACAAACAGCAAAGTAGTCATCCATGCAGTGATGACATTTATGCAAGAGGCAGCAGAGGATCTGGGGGGAAATATTTCAGACACTTTCAGTCTGTCAGTTCCATCTGTAAAGAAGTGGAACTGTCAAACAGAAAGGATCTTGAAAATGTTTGATGAAAAGATAGTGTTTCATTTCATGGTCTTCAGGATTGCTAATGTGATCTAATGAATAATGGATTGAAATTCCTTGTTGGGTCTGGATCTCATTCATCCCTATTCCTCCTCGCAATTTTTTTTTAGCTTAGTTATACGTTTCAAGAACCCAGTTCTGATCTCCTGACGTCATCCAGAGAGAGGTGGACGTGAGTTGAGGTGGAGAGGAGGGAGACCAATGCAGGAATCTTCTTGAGAGTACTTGGCTTTAGACTTCAGAATTTAGACTTTAGAGATAAACAGGCTCTTTGACCCACCGAGTCCACGCCGACCAGCGATCCCCGTATGCTATCACTACCCTGCACACGAGGGACAATTTACAATTTTACCAAAGCCAATTAAACTACAAACCTTTTCATCATAGGAGTGTGAGAGGAAACCAGAGCATGCAGTGAAAACCCACATGGTCACAAGGGGAATGTTAAAATCCAAATAGACAACACCCATAGTCAGGATTGATTTGCAGTCTCTGGCGCTGTAAGGCAGCGACTTTACTGCTGTACCACTGTGCTGCCCATTGGCCTTGTATTTACCCAGGCAAGGGGTGGTTAGCTGAGCACATTCCTGAGTTGTATCTTGCAGATGGTGGGTCATCAGGAGGTGGGTCACTTGGTGCAGTGGATACAAAAGAGTGAGGAGTCAACAGACAAGGGTGTTTAATTGTCACATGTACCAAAATGGGAACAATATAATTCTTACTTGCAGTGACATAGTAGGTCTGAGCTCATAGATCACATAATAAACAAAAAAAAAATTAAATGCATTGAAGAAATAAAATACCGTGTTATTGCAAAAATAGCTCAAAGTCCCGAATGCAACCAAGACAGTTCATAATTCATAGTACATTCTCACTGTGATCGTGTGGGTGTTCTCCGGGTACTCCAGTTCCCTCCCACACGCCAAAGGCACAGGTTTGTAGGTTAATTGACATTGGTAAGATTGTACATTGTCCCCTAGATTCTACCACTCACCTACACACCTGGAACAACTTATTGAGGCCAAAAGTAACCTTCCTATCTGCATGCCTCTGGAATGTGAGATGTAACCCAGAGAAACCCGGGGAAACCCATGCTGTGGCAGGGAGAACGTGCAAACTCCGCAAAAAGAGCATTTGAGGTCAGGATTGAACTCAGATCATGGAGTTTGGAGGCAGCAGCTTTAATGAGTGTGTTACTGTGCTTCTCTTGAGGACAATGGGTTTGGAGGAGGTTGTTAGTCTGGGAGTGTTAATCCTGGATAAATTGGAGAGGCTAGGACTTCATAATGGGGTAAAAGCTTCAGGGCTGCTGGAGATTTGGACAATTTGGAATTACTCTCTGCAGAGCTGGGACAAGCTGTGGAGTGGTGCCAGCGTGTCTAGAGCCTAGATACAATTTGCAAGCAAAGAATAAGAACATCTGCAGACCCTGTCAATTAGGTGCAAAATGCATAGAATGGATTGGATGGCTGCAAACCAGGCATACACCTTGTAAATAATTGTAAATAATGTTGCAGTGTTTAACTTTGCCGAGTGTTGATTTGATGAGGTATTGAGCCTTGTCTGGGTTTCTTGCAGATCAGGGTAAATGTTTCTAAGTTGGCTTCCTAACTAAGTCTGGTTTGAATACAATGTATTGAGCTGCTGTATTATTGGGTTAGGGAAATGTCTGTTATGTATGGGGTTAATCGATATCTGTAATTGGGTTATTAAGAGACCACCCCCATGTAGTTCGGCCCCTCGAGGTCTCGGGACATAAAAAGTCCGCTACCACGAGGTCCAGCATTGATCTTCTGGGAGAGTGCTCGGGACTACGTGTCTCTGTCTAAGCGAGCCCTTGAGGGCTTGAACAGGCAGATACAAGGATCAAACCCACAGTGGGATAGCTACAGTTGAACTGTAATGCGCCTTTGTTAAAATAAAATTAGGTTGTTTCAAGTGCTTGATTCAGTGTTTATACTGAAGCTAGGCTGGGGGGAAGCTTAGAAATGAACAATTTACAGGAGCAATGATGCTATTGAGGGAGTTACAGTTAATGGAAATTTTAAGTTTGCATTTCGGAGAATGGGAGATGGTGAAAGAGGGTTGCCAAAGCAACATGAAAGGTCACTGTGCATGTAATTCAACAACTTAGTCTCATAATCTGTGGGCATGGATTCAGAGTTACTTGATTAAATAAATTTGTAAATAAAAATTTTGTAACCGTAATCGTACAACCAATTTGTTACAAAATACATTTGCTTCACTAATTCCTTTAGGAGAGCAAATCAGCCTTCCTGATTTATATTGGGCCAAATGTGGCTTCAGATCAATCCCAATCTGAACAGCTGGTAGAACTGCTGCCTCACAGCACCGGAGACCTGACTTTGATCCTGACCTCGGGTGCTATCTGTGCCGAGTTTGCATCTTCTCCCTGTGACCGCGTGGGATTCCTCCGGGTACGCGAGTTTCATAAGTTCATAAGTTATAGGAGAAGAAATAGACCATTCTGCCCATTGAGTCTACTCCGCTATTCAAATATGGCTGAACAATCTTTCACTCTCAACCCCATTTCCACCCCCATCTCAGACATGTGCGTTTGTAGGTTAATTGGCCCTCTGTAAATTACCCCCAGTGTGTAGGGAGTGGATGGTAATGTGGGCTGACATAGAACTAGTGTGAATGGGTAATCAATGTTGGTGTGGACGCAATGGGCCGAAGGACCTATTTTCATTCTGCCTCTTAAATACCCATTGAAGACCAACTGCATGACAGTTTGTTCTGACCTACCTAGCAATATCTAACTCCCTCGAATGAATAAGAATATTCTGCAAAAAGGGAAATGCTTATCCTCAGACCTTCATTCATGTCAGACGCTTCAAACAATAAAAGCTTGCATTTCTTCCAAGGTGGCAATGAAGCTGGTTGAGAGATGAACATAATTTTGATAAATCCCATGATCAATTTTCCTTATAGAAAGTTTCGTCATGTAGAACAAGAAGGTAATTATAAACTGCAGAGACCTCATAATGTCAGAAATAATTACTTCAGGCACCAGACTAATTTATGGAATAGACAACGCAAACTCAAATGCTGCAAGTTGAGGATGAATAGAACTAAATGTCAGATTGGATAGACTCGGTTTGTACTCGATGGAATTTAGAAGATTGAGGGGGGATCTTATAGAAACCTACAAAATTCTTAAGGGGTTGGACAAGCTAGATGCTGGAAGATTGTTCCCGATGTTGGGGGAGTCCAGAACAAGGGGTCACAGTCTAAGGATAAGGGGGAATTCCTTTAGGACCGAAATGAGGAAAACATTCTTTACACAGAGAGTGGTGAGTCTCTGGAATTCTCTGCCACAGAAGGTAGTTGAGGCCAGTTCATTGGCTATATTTAAGAGGGCGTTAGATGTGGCACTTGTGGCTAAAGGGATCAGGGGGTATGGAGAGAAGGCAGGTACGGGATACTGAGTTGGATGATCAGCCATGATCACATTGAATGGCGGTGCAGGCTCGAAGGGCCGAATGGCCTACTCCTGCACCTATTTTCTATGTTTCTATGTTTCTATGATTCTACAGGACTTGGTGGAGCCTTGATTTAATACCATGGCAGAGGGAACCAGCAAGCATCTGATCAAACTGTTGAATATGATTGAACCATAGAATAGATGGAGCTAGAATTGGTCAGCACAGTAGCACAACGGGTAGAGCTGCTGCTTCACAACGCCAGAGTCCCAGGTTCAATCCTTATCTTGGCTGTCTGTGTGGAGTTTGCACCTTCTCCCTGTGACTGCGTGGGATTCCTCCTTTATTTTTAACAAACAGCTTTTATTCAATTACAGAATAAATTACAATTAAAACAGAAAGTACTTGCGCTGTAACTCCACGATAAGCGCTCAACTATGAAAACCAAGCCCAAAACCAAAATATTATCTATCTAACTGAACCTGCCAACTTATGCTAAGGACAATAACCAACTCCAAATGCAATAAACAGCTACCACATGTTAACTAGTTCAGCAACAAAATCAAGACTACCGTTGTCAGTTTATGAACAGCAAACAGTTATCAGATTAAAATGGTGTCAACTTTATCTACAATACACTCGACCACCTGCGACAACCAGCATTTATGGAAAGCTTCCAGAGTCCCCATGGACACCGCGTGCTCCCTCTTCATGGACACACGAGCACAAACGTAGGCCCAGAAAAGGGACAGGCAGTCGACTTGGGCAGAACCTTCAACTGCCTGCTGCCTAGATACACAAATGGCTATCTTGGCCAGGCCCAGGAGCAAACTGACCGAGAGACAACCCTACTACCCGACCCTACCCCCTCTGCACCGGATGACCAAAGATCAGGAGCATGGGGCTACAGTGCAGCTAAAACTTGAGGTGCAGCCCCTTCAGATACTCGTTGGGGTGTGAGATTGCAACATTCACGTGGTCCGCCCTGTTTCGACTAATGCAATCAACTTGACGTGAACAAATGGAAGATCAAATAGAACAAGTTGTCCTACAACTTTTGGTTGTGCACACCACACGAAAGAAAAAGAAAAAGATACTCGTACAGGGCTGCAGCTTCTGTGTAAGTTTCATCCGGGTGATCCGGCTTCCTCACACTTCCCAAAGACATTTGGGTTTGTTGGTTATTTAAGGGCCTGTCCCACCAGCATGCAACTGCATGCGGCGTGCGCGACCAAACGTGGTGGCATGAGGCGTACGGCCTCGCGGGGCCGGTCCCATTTCCAACCGCGGAGCCGTATGGAGCTGGTCCCGACATCATACTCACCAATCAGCTGGGCAGGAGGCGGGCCGACTGAATTTGGATGGCGCACGGCGTCGGGCGGTTACGTCATCACGCAACGGCACGCCGGGCGGTGATGTCATCGCGCAACACCACGCGCTAGGCGTACTTCATCAAGACGCTGCGTACGGCATCCAGACGCTGCGTGTGGCGCCGAGACGCTGCGTATGGCCTCAATGCGGCTGCAGGCCGATAGGCCGTTGACGCGCGGGATATTTGGACAGTGTCAGTTTTTCGGAGCCCCGCGCGATGTCCGGACCAGCCCCGCACAACTTCATACGGCTCCGGCGATCGAAGTGGGAATGGCCTCGCAAGGCCGTACGGCTCAAGCGACCACGTTAGGTCGTGCTCGCCGCATGCAGTCGCATTCTGGTGGGACAGGCCCTTAAGTCTCTGTAAAGTGCCCCTGGAGTGTAGAGAATGGATGTGAAAGTGGGATAACAGAGAACTAAAGAAGGTTTTCAACCCAAAACATCACCTATTCCTTTTCTTCAGAGGTTGCCTGACCCGCTGAATTACTCCAGAATTTCCGCTGACTGGTTAGCACGCAACAAAATAGCTTTTCACTGTACCTTGGTGCATGTGACAATAAACTAAACTAAACTAAAATGGCATGAATTAAAATGGGTGCTTGATGGCCAGCATAGACTTGGCGGACAACGGTCTATTTCGGTGCAGCATTACTCTAGGAATACATGGGGATAGAATCATAAAACTTGTAGTGAAATTTGGAAACACTTTGTACGTACAGGGCACCTGCTACCCCAGGAGCCTGGAGCTCCTGCAGAATTTCAGACTCCTAGATCTTTCCCCATGCAAGAATATCAAAGGTATGTTAAAGAATCCAAATATATTTTAAAAGAGCAGCTACAGGAAACATTGGGTCCGGTCTACGCGGAGTTTGGACGTTCTCCCTGTGACAACGTGGGTTTACCAAGCAAAGATGTGTGGGTTTGTCGGTTAATTGTCTTTGTGTAAATTGCTTTTAGTGTTAAGGGAGTGGATTAGAAAGTGGGATAATATATAGCTAGTGTGAACGGATGATTGATGGCCGATGATCAATGTTTCTGTGCTTTAAGACGATACGACTCCATGAATATGCCACCTGGGAGATTTCACAATTTTTTATTACCTCTCCTCAAGGCCCTGTTTCACGGTGCGAGTCCACCCAAGAGTGACCCCAAGTGAAAGAAAAAAAACGGACTCGTGGTTATGCACGAGATTCAAAGTTTATGGTCAAGTTTTTAACCGAGTTCCCACGGGCATGTTTTTATACGATGTGCCAAGGTGCTCTCCCGTGTTACCAAGTTCCTCTCCCGTTACACTTGAGCCAACCGTGAATGAAGGTATGTTTTAATAAAGCAACAATGTTAAAGAAAACATCTCCATCCTGTGGCTTTGAGTTAAAGATAGATATCAGCGCGGCTGCATCTATTAATATGACCTACAGAGGGAAAATGCGCATCAGATTGTTGGGAGACGGAGCTCAGGGTTCGCCTCCTGAGCTGCTTTGGTCCCCAGGCGTGAGGGAGGTTGGGGAGGGTGGGGGGGGGGGGGGGCGTCATTAATCTGTCTGGGGTGACAAGTCTCTTGGGTTAGGAGTGGTGGCAAGGGAGTGGTGTGCAAGGGAGGCATAATTCCCTCCGATCTCTCTGAAGCCCCGGACGAGAACAAAGGAAACCTAACTTGGCAGCGCGTACAAGCCCTTTGTATATTCGGGTCTCGACCCGAAACGTCACCTATCTCCTTACTCCTTCACTCCTTAGATGCTGCTGCACCCGCTGAGTTTCTCCAGCCTTTTGTGTACCCCCGTTGTATATAACTTTGCTGCTGACGTGCACACCCACTCTCTCTCCCTCTCTCTCTCTCTCTCACTGCAGCTCAGAGCCCAACCTCGCCATCCTATAGTGGTAACATTCACATCGGGTCCCCTCCACACCCACACCCCCTCTCTCCGACACACAACCCCCACAAGGCAACAGGCAGCGTGAGAGACAGAGAGTTTGTAGGGTGTTAGTTTTGTATAAGGATTTATTATTAAATTATTAGCCAAAGTCAGATTTACTTATTTTAAACGAAGTTTGGAGCGCTTGACAATACTTTTTTTTCTCTTTGCGCTCGTTTTCAGAAAGGGTTCAGACCCCGCTTAGCTCGTTGCCCCCTTTGAACCAAGCCCTGCGAGAGGGAGGGAGGGAGGGAAGGTGTGAGTGAACAAGAGCGCCGAGGAGGAGAGGGAAATAGGGGGGGGGGGTGGGTGGAGGAGAAATAGGGAAGAAGTTAGTTGTTCAGATCAGAAACCTGTAGGCTGGGAGCCATAATGGTGAAGAGCACACCCAGTTCTTCTGAGGAGTGCATAAGAGACATCGATCCGAAGCAATGTTCCTCTAGAACTATAACTGAAACCGTGTCCACATCACCTCCTCTTGGTCGGACCGCAACACCAAATCTACGCGTCAGGAAAATCCATTGATTCATCTCCATGGTTTTTATAGCTAATTTTCCAATAAATAACTGCAGTAATCACCCTCAGAAAGGGTAGGATAGGGCTGAAGCCCAGTGTTTAGACGTTGGAATGTTTTTTTTTAATCATTCTAATAGAATGATTTTCCAACTCCTGTGGTAATTAAACCTTTTTTTCACTCCTAGTTTTTTTAACATATTTTTAGGATATACATTATATATAAAAGTGTACACATGGGAAAATAAGACGAAAATGATCAAAAAGCAAAGAATATTTATCTAGGGTGAATTAAATTTTGTGATTAAGACTCGAGCGTGAATGGCACTGAAATAATTTAAAGAGTTCCCACGGTAGACTCACGATTCACTAAGTTAAACGCACGGGCCCTACGTTCTTACAACGAGTCTAAATGTTTCAGTTTTAATCTTGAACACTAAATTTGACTCGTGGAAAAAGTCAAACATGTTTGACTTTTTTCACGAGTTCACAAGTTTCACGGGTACCTGCCGTTAGCGCCAGGAGTGGACAAGTTGATCGCGCGAGGTCCGACGTTCCGGCTACGTTGGCTGTACGTGATCACCACGAGTGAAAACTCGGGGTCACTCGTGGGCCAACTCGCAACGTGAGACAGGGGTTTTAATGCCTAAAAGTATCAATCTTGAAGCTGCAATAGTGTTAGGTTTGCTTTAGAGGCACAGCATGGAAGCAGGCCCTTTGGCCAACCAAGTCTGCTCCGACCAGTGAACACCCCATACACTAGCTCTATCCTGCACACCAAGGAAGATTTACAGAAGCCAATTAACCTACAAACCTGTACATCTTTGGAATGTGAGAGCAAACCGGAGCACCCTGAGAAAACCCACGCGGTCAAGCGGAGAATGTACAGACTCCACACAGATAGCACCCATAGTCAGGATCTAACCCTAGCTCTGTAAGACAGCAACTCTACCGCTGTATCACCGTGCCGCCCTAGATTGGTCTAGAAATCCTTCCTTCATTGGGGAGGAAGATTCAGATTATTACTAGGTGTGATATTCTTTCACAAGTTCAATTGGGAACAGGATAAATAAGTTTTTAGAGACAGTTAATGAGCGGCAGAGTGATACGTTTGATTTCCCCAAACTAGAGGGTAACCCATCAGACTGCGTCATTTCCTTGTACAATCTTACATCCCTCATTGCTTCTCCATAGCCGACTAATGACGTGTAATTCCTGCTACTGGTTAAAATGAGTATATTTTTCTTCCTGGGGCAAGATACATATACAATAAAAATAGTGTGCTACAACTTTATTTAATAAAATCACCGATTTGGGTCATTATTACAGACCCTTAGGCACAGAATCAATTGAATATTGTTGATGCTCTACTGTTATTACTGGAGTGACAAAGTATTCTGAAGTCTTTCAACCAAAAAAATATATATAACAGAGACCTCAAATGGAGGAGATGCGTGACGTGATCTGAAACAGCATGGTTCAAATCAATGCCAGTCCTTTTTACTGAAAGATTTTGATCTCACTTTTCCCTATCCTGCACCTTCTCCATCCCAGCCAAAACCCAAAGGATTCCTATTCTATAGAGACGCACATTTATCCGAGGCAGCCTGAAATGTCAAGAATTGAGTGGAGACAAGGGATGATGTGATGACACATGCACGCAACAGCAGCTAAAAGTTGTCAGAAAAATTTCTTAGGCCAAGTGCTTCTAAGATATCATGATGTCAAGCTGAGATGCAGATACAGTGTACCGTACAGTAACGATTTGGCTCCAATTGCAAAATCTAGGCCAACTTTGTCTCTTTATCCAGAAAGGTTCAAATTCAGGCTGAATTAGAAAGTCACAGTCATAGAGTCATACAGCATGGAAACAGAGCCTTCGGCTAAACTTGCGCACCTGCAGGCATGACCTATTTACACTAATCCCACCTGCATACATTTGGTCCGTATCCCATTAAACCTATCCTAGTGTTGTGAATTAGCCTTGGCTAAAAACACTATGATGCATACATCAGATGACTGTTCAAGTGTATCTATGCTTTTGTATCTGTCCCTATTAAATAAATCTTAATCAATCAATCAATCCATGTACTTGCCTAAATGTTTCTTAAACTTTGCAATAGTACCTGTCTCAACTACATCCTTCAACAGCTTGTTGCATACACACACCACCCTTTGTGTAAAAAAGTTACCCCTCAGTTTGCTATAAAATCTTTTCCCCCTCAGCTTAAACCTATGTCCCCTGGTTCTCCATTTCCAGACTCTGGGCAAGAAACTCTGTGTGTTTACTTGATCCATTCCTCTCATGATTTTGTACTTCTCTATAAGATGACCGCACTCCATGGAATAGAGTTCTCATCTAGAAAAAAATTAATATTAAAATTCTGGAAGGTAACATTATCCCCCACAATCAAAATGTGGACAATGGAAATGTCGGAGACGTTGCATTTGGAGAGAATTAGGTTTGTCCTAATGGACAAATACGAACTTATTGAACAAATATGGTCTCCATTCATTGATTATTTAAAGGTGTAGCTGAGTTCAGCATTGTAACTCAATAAGTACCCAGGTGTAGGATTAGATGAAAAGATGTATTCTGGGATTTGTATACACGTCTCTATAGATATTGTCATGTGAAATTGCTCCATTCATTGTTAAGATGTATACTTCATTTTTTTATTATATAATAACCGTTTTTTTTTCCTTATTTGTTCATTTTAATAATTTTAATTTATTTATCTATTTATTTATTTATTTATTTATTGTATTTTTTCGTTATATAATCATAATCGTTATTATTTAATCACCACCTCTATTGATTATAGATCTATTCTTTTACTTCTTTACTTTCCAAAAATAAAATACAATAGAAGCATACATAAATTATTTCGTAATATTTGTATAATTTTTGAAACAAGTTAAATTTGTATTTGAAGGACTGTTATACTGTGGACAATATGTTTTGCTTCTAATAAAAATATTTAAAAAAAAAGAGTTTTCATCTGTTCAGCATCTCCCTATAACTCAGGCACTGAGGGAGTGCTGTGTAGGTTCATGAAGTTAATTCCCAGGATGGCGGGACTGTCATATGTGGATAGAATTTAGAAGGATGAGAGGGAATCTTATTGAAACATATAAGATTATTAAGGGATTGGACATGCTAGAGGCAGGAAATATGTTCCCGATTTTGGGGGAGTCCAGAACGAGGGGCTACAGTTTAAGAATAAGGGGTCGACTATTTAGAACGGAGATGAGAAAAACCGTTTTCACCCAGAGAGTTGTGAATGTGTGGAATTCACAGTGGAAGCCAATTCCCTGGATGCTTTCAAGAGAGAGTTAGATAGAGCTCTTAAAGATAGCGGTCAGGGGATATGGTGAGAAGGCAGGAACGGGTTACTGAATGTGGATGATCAGCCATGATCACAGTGAATGACAGTGCTAGCTTGAAGGGCTGAATGGCCACTCCTGCACCTATTGTCTATTGTTCATTATCTATTGAGTCCTGCCAACATCCTCGTAAATCTTTTCTGCACACTTTCCATCATGACATTGTTCCTATAACATGGTGACTAAAACTGAACACAATACTATAAATGCGGCCTCACCAATGTCTTATACAACTGTAACATGAACTCCCAACATCTATGCTCAATACTCTGACTGATGAAGATGGGACATGATGGTCAGCATGGGCAGGTTGGGCTGAAAGGCCTGTTTCCATGGTGTTTGACTATGACTCTATGACTTCCTTTTCTTCATGCCCTTCTTCTTGTACCATATGCAGTTTTTATGTGTAATTTACCTATAGGATGAGTATAACTGTGTGTTGTCTGTCTATGAGCCTGTGAAGTTGATCCAGGCAAATTTTAATTGTATCTGCATCCCATTGTACTTGTGCATATGACAGTAAGCTTGACTCGATTCACATTCAAGGCCAATTGGCAGCCTGACTACAACAGTTTATAACAAAAGAAAATGGAGAAAATGGAAGCGGCATGCTAACTAAACAAATTCTTCTAAATTTTAAGAAACTCATGCATTCCCTCCCTCTCACCCCCCCCCCCCCCCCCCACCTTCCCACCCTAGTTGTCCTATTAATTCCACTGTTCACATCCTTGTATTCCTTCGGTATCACCTCTTCCCCAGCCAACAGTGCGCCAGTGCCAATAATGCGCCAGTCTGAAGACGGGTCCCAACCCGAAATGTCACACATCCTTTTTCTCCAGAGATGCTGCCTGACCCGCTGAATTACTCTAGCACCTTGTGTCTATCCATAATTCATATTTGTGACTAGTGTTGTGTAGTGTTCAAGAGCCTGATGGTTGTTGGGAAGGAGGAGTTCTTGAACCTGTAGGTCACGGTTTTAAGACGCATGTATATTTTTCCCAATGGCAGCAACGAGATAATAGTGTGGCCAGGGTGGTGTTGGTCTCTGATATTAACTGCCATTTTGAAGCAATGCCTTCTATATATCCCTTCGATAGTGGGGTGGTTAGTAACCAAGATGAAGTGGGCACCAGTATTTGCCACAAAACAATATTATTTTTGTTATTCATCTCAGCTGAAGCAATGTTAACTTAAATGTTGTCTGCCCTTTCTCTCCACAGATGCTGCTTGACCCGTTGAGTTGCTCCAGCGTTTTGTATCTTGTGTTACAATGGTTTCAGATTGAGAATCAAAAAATAAAGTCCTCTCGCATTGGAAAATGGATGTTGTTGGACATGAAATGAAAGCAGGTTCCTGGTCAAGGTTTATGGCTTATTCAGTAGCATTCTTATCTTTGCTTTGGAAGATTTGGGGTTCATATCACTCACTTGGCAATGGTATGCTATATCCAATCAAACATTCTTCGGTCTGCTCCAAACTTGTTGGTTTCCCAAACACAGCAAGATATCCACTGGGAAATGTTTCTGACTGGCCCATTCCAGCAGGGGATTTGCTGCCTTACAGCGCCAAGGACCCAAGATCGAACCTGACTATGGGTGCAGTGTGTATGGAATTTGCACATAACCTGTAATCTGTTTTGGGTTTCTCTGGGATCTCTGCTTTCCTCCAACACTCCAAAGCCGTAAAGGTTTGTAAAATTGTCCCTAGTGTGTGCAGGATAGTGCTAGTGTGTGGGGATCGTTGGTCGGCACGGGCTCAGTGGAGCGAAGGGCCTGTTTCCGTGCTGTATCTCTAAACTAAACTGAAATAAACACTGCCACTAAAGGGGCTGTCCCACTGCGGCGACCTAATCTGCAAGTTTAGACAAGTTTGCCCTCGACTCAAACTCGCAGCATGGTCGACACAAGGTCCTAGGAGGTCCTATGGGATCACTGGAACTCTCCTTCATGTTTGAGGGAAATTCCTGAATACTTGTGGCCTCAGCTAAGTCGCGGAAATTTTTCAACATGTTGAAACATTTTCCGTGAGTAATATTTGGTCGGCATAGTTCCTTTTGACATAGTGCAGTGGAGTGGGGTTGCTATAAAGTTACAGGCAGTCGAGGACAGCCGTAGGCAATCTCCTTCACTGACCGGGCATTTTGATTGGCTCATTGGAGTTTTCAGGGCCAGGGAAGACCGACCGGTAGGTAAAATGCACACTAAACTTTATTATACTTCTTAAAAGTCTCCCCCCCCCCTTCTCTCCCCCCCCCTTCTCCCTCCCCCCCTTCTCCCCCCCCCTTCTCCCCCCCCCTTCTCCCCCCCCCTTCTCCCCCCCCCTTCTCCCCCCCCCTTCTCCCCCCCCCTTCTCCCCCCCCCCTTCTCCCCCCCCCTTCTCCCCCCCCCCTTCTCCCCCCCCCTTCTCCCCCCCCCCTTCTCCCCCCCCCTTCTCCCTCCCCACCTTCTCCCCCCCCCTTCTCCCCCCCCTTCTCCCCCCCCCTTCTCCCCCCCCCCTTCTCCCCCCCCCTTCTCCCCCCCCCCTTCTCCCCCCCCCTTCTCCCCCCCCCCTTCTCCCCCCCCCTTCTCCCCCCCCCCTTCTCCCCCCCCCTTCTCCCCCCCCCCTTCTCCCCCCCCCTTCTCCCCCCCCCCTTCTCCCCCCCCCTTCTCCCCCCCCCTTCTCCCCCCCCCTTCTCCCCCCCCTTCTCCCCCCCCTTCTCCCCCCCCTTCTCCCCCCCTTCTCCCACCCCCTTCTCCCACCCCCTTCTCCCCCCCCTTCTCCCCCCCCCATCTCCCCCCCCATCTCCCCCCCTTCTCCCCCCCTTCTCCCCTTTTCTCCCCCTCTCTCCTCTTCTCTTCCCTTTTCTTCCCCCCCCCCCCCCCCCCTCATACACCGCACTCTCTAATGGACCTCTTTGGCAGCCGTTTACCTTCCTCTTCATCGCCGGTGTGAATTTCAGGCAGCGCTCCCCCGCTTTCCCTGGCCCCCACCTTTGCGGTGTGTGTGTGTGCGGTCAGTTGATCCAGCTTGCTGTTTCAACACAGACGGTCGATCCATCCCGAGGTTTTCCAGGCGAGTGCCCTCGAGCTTGAAGGTCGAAGACACTCTTCTTAACTCGTGGATTAGGTCGCCGCAGTGGGACAGCCCCTTAACAGACATTAACACTGAACAGCCCAGAGGAAACCTTGTAACACGGCAATGAATAACAGATGTGCTGCATTGTTCATCCATTGTTGCCTGCGGATAATGAATATTAATGATTGTTAAGGGGAGCGCTGTCGCAGCGACACAAGATTAATTTGATTTCCTTTGTAAATGTGGGTTCATTTTAGCTGTGCCCCTAACAAATGAGATTTATTCAGCTGGTGTCACGGAATGGTAATTGCTATCAGGTTTGGACGAGGGGTACACTGTTCAGCATGAACTTCCGTGAGATATTTACTGCCACGTTCAAGGAAGCATATAATTACCAGGAGCATCCCCACAGGGACATTCTTCAGTCTTCAACCTGTGGGTGCTTCAATCATTCATTTTAATGAACTCTGGAAGGACAATTACAAGTCGCCGCTCATAAGAACGAGAGCGTGGACTTTGAAAATGGGGCCAAAACATGGTGCCTCATGCATGTGGGCTCAGTAGACTACTTCTGTACACTTGCTAATCTGGAATCAGTGGCATGGCAATACTGTACTCGACTGTTTGTAAAATAAAGAATTTCACTGCATTAGCACTTTGCACACGTGACAATAAAAACACCATTGAATTTCCGGATTTGCCGGTGTATCATGCAATATCACAGTTGTTTGGGTCAATGACAATACAGCGCGGAAACAGGTCCTTCAGCCAACTGAGTCCTTGCCGACCAGTGATCACTGTGTACACTAACACAATCCCCCTACACATGAGGGGCAATTTCAACAAAGACAATTAACCTACAAACCTGTACATCTTTGGAGTGTCAGGGGAAGCTGGAGCACCCGGAGAAAAGCCATGCGGCCACAGGGAGAATATGCACACTCTGTATAGAAATTACCTATAGTCAGGTTCAAACTCAGGTTTCTAGGCTGTAAGGCAGCAGCTCTACCTCTGTGCCACTGTGCTGCCCTATAGTTCAATGGTTCTTTATTATTACATGTACCAAGGCACAGTGAGATATTTTATTTTGCATATTGTTCAGTAAAATTGTTGCCATACAATCCCAGATTACAGCCCACTGAATCCATATGTAAGAGTCACTACGTTTTAGCGGCATTTTCAAAGTCCCAACTGCAGCTGTCCACAATGGCCTGTTGCAGCCGTCGCCCCCATTCGGATCATGCAGCGAACTGTCATCTCTCTCCTCGCCGGCCATCTTCTACCTTCGTCGCCTGGGGCCGCCTCCCTCACTAGACCTTGAGGGTGCAGAAGGTAAGACCCTCGGTTTTTCCGGCCATTTGTCCACTGGTGTTTGGAGATCGCTGTTAGCAGTACACCGACTGAGGCCCGATTTGGGTCTTACTATATTCTGCCCTCTGTGTCTTTCCCTCTGCCCTACAAGTTGTACATACTGTAACATTGGCTTGATTATATCGGTGTATCTGAGCCACAGCAGAACACAATTTATAATGTTGTTCTTTAGCAGTTCCATGGAACACTTTCCATTAAGGGCTGCACGGTGGCACAGCAGGAAGAGTTGCTGCTTCACTGTGTTTCCATACTGTATCTTTCTAACAAAAACTCTGGAAGCAGAATTTCCAGATTTTCCTTTCCGCCCCTGTGTTTCATGCAAAATTCCAGTTGTTTGGAAAACATTGTTAGCAGTACACAAACTGTGGCCAAATGTGTGTCTTAAGGGCCTGTCCTACAAGCATGCAACTCTATGCGATTAGCGCAACCTAACGTGGTCGCTTGAGCCGTCCGGCGTCGCGGGGCCGGTCCCACTTCGACCGCCGGAGCCGTGCGGAATTGTGCGGAGTTCGTCCCGAGTTCGTCCCGGCTCCAAAAAACTGACTACGTCCAAAAATTCCGGGCGGCAACGGCTTGTCGGCTCGCAGTCGCCTCGACGCATTACACACCGCCCCGACATCGTGCCTCCGTGAACCTATCTGTAGGTGCCTCCGTGACCCTCTATGTGTGTGGCTCCGTGGCCCTCTGTGTGTGTGTGCCTCTGTGCCCCTCTCTGTGTGCCCCTCTCTGTCCTGGCGAACTTACCTTAGACTTCGCTCCAAGTTCGCCTCACTTTGCGCCGCGTTGCGCCACTCACCCGACCTCCGCGCGGCCCCTACTGCCGGTTTGGTTGCGCTTGCCGCATGCAGGCGCATGCTGGTGGGAACGGCCTGTACAGGGGATCACCCGACCTCCGTGCAGCCCCCGCTTCTAGTTTGATTGCGTTCATCGCATAGAGTTGCATGCTTGTAGGACAGGCCCTTTATTGTATTCTGCACTCTGCACATTTCACTCATCCCTTCCTATTGTACTTGAGTTTGGCTTGATCGTATCAATGTATCGTATTAATGTAGAAACAAGGGCTTGCAGATACATGATTTATACCAATGATAGACACAAAGTGCTGGAGTAACTCAATGGGTCAGGCAGTATCTCTGGAGGAAAAGAATGGGTCGGGACACCTCTTCAGACTGAAGAGGTATCCCGACCCGAAACGTCACCTATTCCTTTTCTCCAGAGATGCTGCTTGACTCTTTGAGTTACTTCACCATTTAGTGTCTATCTTCAATATAGTATTATCTTACTTGGTTGGCTTTTCACGGTACAGCAATACACATGTCAATAATAAACCTAAACCTAAACCTTAAGCATCCTTGGTGTGAACGTAGTAATTTGGAAGCCATTTGAGCTGCCTTGCAATTCTGCTTTTTGATGATTAATTCACTAGAATCCTTTCCTACCTTTACTCTTCAAACCCATTCAGCTACTTACTTTCTGCACTGTGGGCAATGCTCCTGTGAAAAACCTGAGGGATTTGTATAAAGCTGCCAATATTATATCAATATAAAATGTTGTTATAACCACAAGTGAAGATCCAGTGAGCCTCACACTAAAAAACAAAAGAGGCAATTAGGATGATGTCTATATCCACTTCACCAGGATATATAGAATCATGGAGCTTTACAGCATGGATACAGTGCCTTCAGTCTAATGAATTTGTACTGTCAAGCAGGGGGTGGCACAGTGGTGCAGTGGTGCAGCAGCAGTACGGCTGCCTCACAGTGCCAGAGACCCGGGTTTGATCCTGACTACGGGTGCTGTCTGCATGGAGTTTGTACCTTCTCGATGTGACCGCGTGGTTTTCTCTGGGTGTGCCAGTTTCCTCCCACACTCCAAAGACGTGCAAGTTTGTAGGTTAATTGTCTTTTGTAAATTGTCCCTAGCATGTAGGATAGTTTTAGGGTACAGGGTGATAGTTGGTCAGCGCAAACTCGGTGGGGCTAAGGGCGCTGTTTCCGCGTTGTATTTCTAAAATCTACAACACTGTTTACGCTAATCCTACATGAATCCCTTTTTATTCTGCCCATCATCTCACCAATTACCCCTCGAGCTTTCCTTTCACCAGATCACTAGGGACAAAATGCAGGTGTAAATTAATTAATCTGCAAGTCTTTAGCTGGCAGGTGGAAACCAGAGCAGTGAGCCCTCTAGCTTGGGAAAAGGTTTGTGAGCTTCCGCTTTATCTACACCTCCTCTGATCTTATTTACTTCCACTCTGCCCTACCTCTTGCACTTGAGTTTGGATTGATCGTGTGTAATTTAGTTTCGAAATATTGCGCGGAAACAGGCCCTTCGAGTCACCGAGTCCGCACTGACCTGCAATCCCCGCAGATTAGCACTATCATAGACACGCTCGGGACAATTTATAATTTTACCAAAGCCAATTCACCTAAAAACCTGTACATGTTTCGAGTGTGGGAGGAAACCGGAGCACCCAGAGAAAACCCACGCAGGTCACGAGGAGAACATGCAAACTCCATACAGACAGCACCCATAGTCAGGATCGAACCCGGGTCTCTGGCACTGTGCCAGCATGCCGCTCCTATGTATCTTTACATAGGGTATTGTATTATCTAGCATGATTGGCTAGCATGGAAACAAAGCTTTTCACTGTACCTCAATAAACATGATAATAATGTCCAATTAATAATGCTTAGGAGTGAACAGTAATCTGAGAGTGCTCTGGGCAGCCTTGCAATGCTGCTTTTTGATGATTCATTCACCCGAATCCTTACCTCCTTTTCAAAGCCCTTCAGCTACTTAATTTCTACACTGTGGGCTAAACTTAAACCTAAACCAAAAACATCCTTGGAATGAACGCGGTAATTTGCCCTTATACGTTGGACTCCACTAAACTGGGAAATGGACTGCGAGCATCCACTTTATCTACACCTGTGGATTATATATCTTTATAAGGTCACCCCTCAGATTCCAAATTTCCAGGGAAAAAAGTCAAAGCCTCCCATAACTCAGATTCTCCAGTCATAGTAACATATTTGTGAACCTTTACTGCAGCATTTTTGAGCTTAATGACATCCTTCCCATAGCTGGCTGACCAGAACTGGGCATAATCCACCAGGTGTTGTCTCACCAACAACTTGTACAGTAGCAACATGATGTCTCTGCTCCTGTGCTCATTGCCCTGAGCAATGAAGGCATGCATACCACAGGCATTTCCCATCACCTTGTCAAACTGCTTTTCCATTTATAATTGTCCTGGCAAAGGAGTATTCACGGTGTCTTTTGCAGTATTTGCAATGTTGTGTATTATGTTTCACTAGCTGTGAAGCTCTTTGGAACACCCATATATATAGAAATTATAAACATTTCTCCTCTCTCTCTCTTTTTTTTTTTTTTTTTTTTCCATTTCAAAAACTTTATTCAACACAAATCATAAAATACAACACATCAAAACACAATCAAAAATCACACTATAATGAACAGATCATTGTAGTACAACAGTACATTCATTTATAATCGCCTCAACCCCACGCGGCGACCAGCGCTGACGAAAGGCCCCCACAGTCCCCGTGAACACCGCGTGTTCCCTCTCCAGGGACACACGTGCACGGACGTAGGCCCGAAAGAGGGGCAGGCAGCCGACTCTCGCCTGACCGTCGACCGCCCGCTGCCTGGACCCACGAATGGCCATCTTGGCCAGGCCGAGGAGCAAACCGACAGGTAAGTCCCCCCCCCCACACTCGGCTCTCCCCACTCCCTGCCTTGTGTCCAAACACCAGGATTGTGGGGCTAAAATGCAGCCAGAACTTGAGGAACAGCCCCTTCAGATATTGGTACAGGGGCAGTAACCTCACACACTCCATATACACATGGAATACGGTCTCCTCCTCTCCGCAGAAAATACATGCGGCAGACGAGCCCGTGAACCGACTCAAAAGTTTATTACAAACCACCGCTCCATGCAGCACTCTCCACCCCAGGTCCCCAATATAAAGGGGTACAACTCCCTTATAGAAGGACCCCCGCTGGGGCCCCCCGCCGCCTTCGGATGGTAACACCATCCTCCATGGTGAGTCAGGACGGGAGACGAAGGCACGGTGGTTCAGAATGTGCAGGAGCATCCTGTACAGTGCGCGTCTCCTTGCATCACAAAATGGCATGCTGGTCATCTCAGAAAGGCAGCTCAGATTATGCGGAGCCGGAGGCCGAGAAATATCCCGAAGCCTAGGCCCGATGAGCAGATCTGACGGAGCGGGGGTAAGCTCTACCTGAACCACTCTAGGCTCGCGCCTCTCCTCGACAACCACCATGACAGGATGAGGACCAGCCACACCCGCAGCCACAACATCCCCCTCTCCTCGTGGAACAACACTCTGGCTGAACACCACCAAATTCCTCACTCTTAACACATCCCTATAGAAAACAGGCAAGCCCCTTAGAGCGGGTCGACTGACACCCGCCACCGGGAGCCGGGAGACCCCCCTTAGGCAACGACCCTGACGAAAAAAATACGTGGCCAGAGCGTGCCATCTGGGAGGGTTCTCTACATACATGTATCTCCGCAGAGTCCTGAGACGGAGAGCCGCCACCTGGGTGCGCACGCACACCAAGGACTGGCCGCCCTCCTCTAACGGAAGACTCAGGACCGCCGCGGAAATCCAATGCTTCCTATTTCCCCAAAAGAAATCCACCAGCTTCTTCTGTATAGCAGTTACAAATATAGAGGGCGGGACAAGAGTAGCCAGCCGGTACCATAACATAGAGGCCACCAGCTGGTTTATGACCAGCACCCTCCCCCGAAAGGAGAGAACTCCAAGCAGGCCTGACCAGCGCCCCAGCCGAGCAACCACCTTCGTCTCCAACTCTTGCCAGTTTGCCGGCCAAACATCCTCAGTGGGACTCAGGTACACCCCCAGATAGAGGAGGTGCGTAGTATTCCACGCATACAATGCCATCTCCTCCGGCAGGGAGTCTACCCGCCACTGACCCACCAAAAGTCCAGAGCACTTACTCCAGTTAATCCTAGCAGAAGATGCAGCCGAGAAAATCTCCTGGCATTCACGCATCCTCCGCAGGTCACCAGGATCAGTGAACATAAGAAGTACGTCATCGGCATACGCCGATAGAATCACCTCAACCCGCGGGCTAGGTAGGGCCAGGCCTGTCAACCTCCTCCGAAGAAGACACAGGAACGGCTCCACACAGACCGAATACAACTGGCCCGACATAGGGCACCCCTGGCGGACCCCCCTCCCAAAATGAAAAGGAGCTAGAACCGCGCCATTAACCTTTACAAGGCACTCCGCAGCAGCGTACAAAAGCCGGACCCGGGCCACGAAGTGTGGTCCAAACCCAAACGCTTGCAACGTCCCAAATAGGTATTCATGCTCCACCCTATCAAAAGCCTTCTCCTGATCAAGAGACAGAAAAGCAGCTGACTCACCAGTACCCTGGACTAAATGAATCAGGTCCCTAACCAGGTGAATGTTATCCTGGATGGACCGGCCAGGGACTGTATAAGATTGATCAGGATGAATCACTTGATGCAGCACGGAGCCCAGGCGATTTGCCATTGCCCGTGCAAAAATTTTATATTCTGTGCAAAGGAGAGAGACTGGACGCCAGTTCTTCAACAAACGGAGTTCGCCCTTCTTAGGCAGCAAGACAACAACCGTCCTACGCCACGAGAGAGGCATCACTCCAGTCGCCAGGCTCTCCCCCAGAACCAACATATAGTCACCCCCTAGGACGTCCCAGAATGCTCTAACAAACTCCACCGTCAACCCATCCAGCCCGGGGGACTTACCCCTCCTGAGCTGATGCAAGGCGCGAGTCAACTCCTCCAAAGATAAGGGGCCATCAAGAAGATCAGCCTCCCCCCTATCTACGGTCGGTAGACCCTCCCACAGATCTTGCTGAGCCTCCACACTGAATCCTTCCGCAGAGAACAGGGACCCATAAAAGGACCTAACCAAGGCATTAATCCTCTCTGGATCAGTGACAGAGGAGCCGTCATCTGCAAGCAACTCCACGAGCTGTTTACGAGCTCCCCGCCCCTTCTCCAAAGAGAAAAAGAAAGGCGACGCTCGGTCCAGCTCGTGCAGCATCTGGACCCGAGACCTCACATAAGCGCCTCGAGATCGCTCAAGCAGCAGACTCCTCAAAACCTCCTTCTTCCTCTGAAACTCTCCCCATTCGCTGGAGTCTTCACCAAACTGACCAAGGCGAGACTCAGCGTCCTGTATCTCCCTCTCCAGCTTCTCGACCGCTGAGTCCCGCCTTCCAGTCGACCCCCATGTATATTCCTTACAAAAGAGACGGATGTGAGCTTTACCCACATCCCACCACTGCCTAAGGGAAGAGAAGCACCTCTGCCTCTCTCTCCACTTCACCCAAAACCGAGTGAATGACTCCCGGAAACACCGATCCTCCAGCAGCCTGTTGTTAAAGTGCCAGTACGCGGACCCAGCCTGAGCGCACGCTGGATTGAAATCCACACGCACCAGACAATGGTCCGAGCACGGCACCAGCCGCATTGAGGCCGCTGAGACACGGGAAACAAACGCTCGGGAAATATAAAACCGATCAATGCGGGAACCACCGCCCTCAGACCTCCGCGAAAAAGCAATGGAATCAGGGTGAAGGTCCCTCCAAACATCAACCAACTCAAAAGAGTCAATCAAGCCTCTCAGCTTCTTCGCTACAGCAGGCGCACACTGAGTACCAGAACGGTCCCGCACCTCAAGTGTGCAATTAAAGTCCCCACCAAGGAAGACACACTCTCCCCTATCAATAGTGCCCAACAGAGCATTCACCTCCCGAAGTAGGCCGGCCTGCATCGTGCCGGAGCTAGGGGCATACACGTTAATGAAATGCAACGGCATGCCATCCAGGCTCACGGCCAGATGGAGCAAACGTCCTGGCACCACTTCCTGCACTTTTAAAATGCTTGGCAGAAAATTTGGGGCCAACAGAAAAGCCACCCCACTCGAATTTGAGCTGAGATGGCTCATATAAACCCTCCCTTCCCACTCCAGATGCCAGGTAGGTTCATCACTAGCAACGGTATGTGTCTCTTGCAGATAACAAACTGCAAATCTCCCCTCCCTTAGGGCCGATAAGAGCTGAAATCTTCGAAAACTCGCTCTACTCCCATTTAAATTTAATGTAGCTACTGTGAATGTGTAGGCACATTAGATTGTGACCCTCACACTCCCTGTAGTCACAGGAGCTCCTTTGCTGAGGACCTTCAAAAAACCCCGAAACTGCCCCAAATCCGAGTCAGAAAGACCACTATCCTTGTTACTAAGGATAGCCTCGAGACTCGCCTGCACATCTAGACAGTCCCCCCACCGCCTTTCAGCAGCCTCCCATAATGTTTTGGAAGTGCGGCTCGTTTTTAGGAACTCTCGCACCTCAACAATAAACTTCGCCTCAGACACGGCCTTGGAGTCTGGGCTCACAGCCAACCCGCTCGCACCTGAATCAACAACCTCAGAAAGACCAGAACTCTCTGACAAATCACTCTCTGTGCCACCCCCACTGGCAGCATCGCTGTCCTCCTCCACAGCCATGACATGCCCCCCCGGATCAATGCTGGGGGTGGGTCCCGACACCCCTGCCTGAGACTCGCAGCCCTCTGAATGGCTGGGCTCCTGCACGCTACCATCACCCTCCTCTTCTGGGCCTGGGGAAGCAACAACAAGAGGCATCCCCAGGGCCTGTGGAACACTGGTACCCTCGGAGTCTGAAAGAGGATCACGACCCATAACAGCCCTGACCTCCACATCATCCAGAGTGCCCTCTCCACAGGCATCACCCAGAGAATCACCACCTGCTATTAACCTCACCCCAGACAGCTCATCCGGTGAGGCATCCCGCCCCCCAGCACCTCCACTGGCACTGATATGGAGCACAGACTTGAACGACAACACCCCCGAAACTCCCCCCTCAGCCCGACTCTGCACATCCCCCGTCACAGAGGGCACACTACCAGAGGAGCCAACCACGTCACCTAACGTGCTAGCACCCTCAGTAGGCCTCTGAAACGAGGGGACCTCATCCGACCCAGAGGGTACACACCCAAGGGAGCTAACCACAGCACCCGCCGAGATAACTCCCTCAGAGGGCCCCTGAGATGAAGGGACAGACTCCCGCCCAGTGGACACAACTCCACCGGAATCAACTTCAGCTCCCAGTCCTGTGACACCCGCTGTAGATCCATGAAGAGAAGGCCCAACCACCGACCCAGAAGACACCGGGTCAAGACCACTTTCAGCCACCTCAGTGGTGGAAAGCCCGGAGAAAGACATCCCCTTCACTCTGGACCCACGCCCTTCCTCATCTTCACCAGGCAGATGCCTCCTTTTAGTCCCACTCGCATGCGGAGGTGCGGTAACCTCCATAAGGGAAGGGTCATCCGCCTCCACATTACCCCCATCCACTTTGCCACCCACACGTTTAGGCTTCTTTACCCCCTTCCGAGCCACCCCAACTCCCCCCTGGGCCCCAGCAGGTGCAGTCTGCACCACACTGGAGCTAAACTCACCCGATTGCACTTTCTTCGCTCGGGCGGCCCTATCCCTCTCCTTCTTCTTGTTGTGCTTCCCCTGCTTCTCCCAAAACCCCCCCTCAACACTCCCCTCCTCCTGCGCCCCACCTCCATCCGCCACCACAGGCGCAAGACGTGGGGGACGTGGGGGGCTTGGGCTCTCACCGCCCAGGGTCCCCAAAGCGGAACCTACGGACCCAGAAGGCTTCGCACTGCCTCTCCGGGACACCAAGGCAGAACTGGCAACCTTAGCCGGGTCAGCAGTACCACCCCGCGCCGCTGAGGTTTGACAAGCCACCCCAGATGGGCCAGCAGCGCTTTCCTGGGCCACTGCACTAGAACCTCTAGCAGTGCCCCCGCGAAAAAGACACTCCCTACGGAGATGTCCAAATTCGCCGCACGCATGACACCGTGCCTTTCCCCAACTCCAACGCACGGTTCTGGGGACACCCTTATGCACCACCTCAAAACTCCCCTCGGCACCATCCCCCTCACCCACCTTCATGAACACCCTCCTCTTGAAACTGAAGACCCCTTTTTCCTCCGGGTCCCCCCCGGGATGCAAGAGACGATAACATTTAGACCGCACCTCCCCGAACTTGGACAGGTGTGGAAAAAGCACTGCATCCGAAAAATAAGTGGGGCAGCTCCGCAGGAGAACCGGTCTCACCCTTGATACCCACGGATCCACCTGTACGTGGACCCCCCCCACTGAGATCCCCTCCTCCAACGCTCGGGCCACACACTCCCGGGTCTTAAGTATCATCTCCACCTTTCCCCTTTCGAGCTCAGAAGAGACAATAGCCCCCCTCCCAAGAAGTTCATTCATGGCCTTCGTAATTACCCCCCTCGACATCATAGGCCCAGTTTGAACAGAAATACCAAAACTATCCCCATCCAAGTCAACATGAGGCTCAAGCTCAGATGGCCTCGCACCCGCCACTGATGCCGTCGCTGCGTAGGTCCGGACCTTCGGCCGCGCCCCGTCCATCGCCATCCTCACAGAGGCACAAACCAGCTCCAAGCCCCTCAGCAGCACAGCTCCAAGTTAAGTCCCAGAGACAGTCACAGTCAAAGACAGGCAGCAGAAAACAGAAACCTCCAGCTGAAGCAGGAAAGTCCCCAGGTTCATCCACAGCCAAGAGCAGCTTACGGGAAACTCGATCCCAGTCGCGCTGGAAGCAAAAGCACCTTCTTCACATTAAGCCAGGCAGCCGCACTGAGCAAAATGACTTTAGGGCAGAGAAGCGGTGCCAAAAACGACAAAGACACCGCACAACTTCAACCCACTGAGATCACAGGCACTCTTGGCAATCCGCCAACGCCAACCGCACCCTCGACAATGTGGAGAAACTCAGGAATCTTCACACAGATGGAGGCTCCCCAGACCAGAGAAAAGCTTCAACAGCCCAACAATAAGTTGAACTATGAAGCCCCCCTGGGTCTGTGCCCTCTCCAACGGCAAAATCCTGGAAAGGCTGCTCCAATCCTTCTCAACTGCAGAGCTGAGAAGAAAACACGACCTCTCTCTCTCTCTCTTTTTTTTTTTTTTTTTTTTTTTTTTTTTTCATTTCAAAAACTTTATTCAACACAAATCATAAAATACAACACATCAAAACACAATCAAAAATCACACTATAATGAACAGATCATTGTAGTACAGCAGTACATTCATTTATAATCGCCTCAACCCCACGCGGCGACCAGCGCTGAAGGAAGGCCTCCAGAGTCCCCGTGAACACCGCGTGTTCCCTCTCCAGGGACACACGTGCACGGACGTAGGCCCGAAAGAGGGGCAGGCAGCCGACTCTCGCCAGACCGTCGACCGCCCGCTGCCTGGACCCACGAATGGCCATCTTGGCCAGGCCAAGGAGCAAACCGACAGGTAAGTCCCCCCCCCACACTCGGCTCTCCCCACTCCCCGCCTTGTGTCCAAACACCAGGATTGTGGGGCTAAAATGCAGCCAGAACTTGAGGAACAGCCCCTTCAGATATTGGTACAGGGGCAGTAACCTCACACACTCCATATACACATGGAATACGGTCTCCTCCTCTCCGCAGAAAATACATGCGGCAGACGAGCCCGTGAACCGACTCAAAAGTTTATTACAAACCACCGCTCCATGCAGCACTCTCCACCCCAGGTCCCCAATATAAAGGGGTACAACTCCCTTATAGAAGGACCCCCACTGGGGCCCCCCGCCGCCTTCGGATGGTAACACCGTCCTCCATGGTGAGTCAGGACGGGAGACGAAGGCACGGTGGTTCAGAATGTGCAGGAGCATCCTGTACAGTGCGCGTCTCCTTGCATCACAAAATGGCATGCTGGTCATCTCAGAAAGGCAGCTCAGATTATGCGGAGCCGGAGGCCGAGAAATATCCCGAAGCCTAGGCCCGATGAGCAGATCTGACGGAGCAGGGGTAAGCTCTATCTGAACCACTCTAGGCTCGCGCCTCTCCTCGACAACCACCATGACAGGATGAGGACCAGCCACACCCGCAGCCACAACATCCCCCTCTCCTCGTGGAACAACACTCTGGCTGAACACCACCAAATTCCTCACTCTTAACACATCCCTATAGAAAACAGGCAAGCCCCTTAGAGCGGGTCGACTGACACCCGCCACCGGGAGCCGCGAGACCCCCCTTAGGCAACGACCCTGACGAAAAAAATACGTGGCCAGAGCGTGCCATCTGGGAGGGTTCTCTACATACATGTATCTCCGCAGAGTCCTGAGACGGAGAGCCGCCACCTGGGTGCGCACGCACACCAAGGACTGGCCGCCCTCCTCTAACGGAAGACTCAGGACCGCCGCGGAAATCCAATGCTTCCTATTTCCCCAAAAGAAATCCACCAGCTTCTTCTGTATAGCAGTTACAAATATAGAGGGCGGGACAAGAGTAGCCAGCCGGTACCATAACATAGAGGCCACCAGCTGGTTTATGACCAGCACCCTCCCCCGAAAGGAGAGAACTCCAAGCAGGCCTGACCAGCGCCCCAGCCGAGCAACCACCTTCGTCTCCAACTCTTGCCAGTTTGCCGGCCAAACATCCTCAGTGGGACTCAGGTACACCCCCAGATAGAGGAGGTGCGTGGTACTCCACGCATACAATGCCATCTCCTCCGGCAGGGAGTCTACCCGCCACTGACCCACCAAAAGTCCAGAGCACTTACTCCAGTTAATCCTAGCAGAAGATGCAGCCGAGAATATCTCCTGGCAGTCACGCATCCTCCGCAGGTCACCAGGATCAGTGAACATAAGAAGTACGTCATCGGCATACGCCGATAGAATCACCTCAACCCGCGGGCCAGGTAGGGCCAGGCCTGTCAACCTCCTCCGAAGAAGACACAGGAACGGCTCCACACAGACCGAATACAACTGGCCCGACATAGGGCACCCCTGGCGGACCCCCCTCCCAAAATGAAAAGGAGATAGCACCGCGCCATTAACCTTTACAAGACACTCCGCCGCAGCGTACAAAAGCCGGACCCGGGCCACGAAGTGTGGTCCAAACCCAAACGCTTGCAACGTCCCAAATAGGTATTCATGCTCTACCCTATCAAAAGCCTTCTCCTGATCAAGAGACAGAAAAGCAGCTGACTCACCAGTACCCTGGACTAAATGAATCAGGTCCCTAACCAGGTGGATGTTATCCTGGATGGACCGGCCAGGGACTGTATAAGATTGATCAGGATGAATCACTTGATGCAGCACGGAGCCCAGGCGATTTGCCATTGCCCGTGCAAAAATTTTATATTCTGTGCAAAGGAGAGAGACTGGACGCCAGTTCTTCAACAAACGGAGTTCGCCCTTCTTAGGCAGCAAGACAACAACCGTCCTACGCCACGAGAGAGGCATCACTCCAGTCGCCAGGCTCTCCCCCAAAACCAACATATAGTCACCCCCTAGGACGTCCCAGAATGCTCTAACAAACTCCACCGTCAACCCATCCAGCCCGGGGGACTTACCCCTCCTGAGCTGATGCAAGGCGCAAGTCAACTCCTCCAAAGATAAGGGGCCATCAAGAAGATCAGCCTCCCCCCTATCTACGGCCGGTAGACCCTCCCACAGATCTTGCTGAGCCTCCACACTGAATCCTTCCGCAGAGAACAGGGTCCCATAAAAGGACCTAACCAAGGCATTAATCCTCTCTGGATCAGTGACAGAGGAGCCGTCATCTGCAAGCAACTCCACGAGCTGTTTTCGAGCTCCCCGCCCCTTCTCCAAAGAGAAAAAGAAAGGCGACGCTCGGTCCAGCTCGTGCAGCATCTGGACCCGAGACCTCACATAAGCGCCTCGAGATCGCTCAAGCAGCAGACTCCTCAAAACCTCCTTCTTCCTCTGAAACTCTCCCCATTCGCTGGAGTCTTCACCAAACTGACCCAGGCGAGACTCAGCGTCCTGTATCTCCCTCTCCAACTTCGCGACCGCTGAGTCCCGCCTCCCAGTCGACCCCCATGTATATTCCTTACAAAAGAGACGGATGTGAGCTTTACCCACATCCCACCACTGCCTAAGGGAAGAGAAGCACCTCTGCCTCTCTCTCCACTTCACCCAAAACCGAGTGAATGACTCCCGGAAACACCGATCCTCCAGCAGCCTGTTGTTAAAGTGCCAGTACGCGGACCCAGCCCGAGCGCACGCTGGATTGAAATCCACACGCACCAGACAATGGTCCGAGCACGGCACCAGCCGCATTGAGGCCGCTGAGACACGGGAAACAAACGCTCGGGAAATATAAAACCGATCAATGCGGGAACCACCGCCCTCAGACCTCCGCGAAAAAGCAGTGGAATCAGGGTGAAGGTCCCTCCAAACATCAACCAACTCAAAGGAGTCAATCAAGCCTCTCAGCTTCTTCGCTACAGCAGGCGCACACTGAGTACCAGAACGGTCCCGCACCTCAAGTGTGCAATTAAAGTCCCCACCAAGGAAGACACACTCTCCCCTATCAATAGTGCCCAACAGAGCATTCACCTCCCGAAGCAGGCCGGCCTGCATCGTGCCGGAGCTAGGGGCATACACGTTAATGAAATGCAACGGCATGCCATCCAGGCTCACGGCCAGATGGAGCAAACGTCCTGGCACCACTTCCTGCACTTTTAAAATGCTTGGCAGAAAATTTGGGGCCAACAAAAAAGCCACCCCACTCGAATTTGAGCTGAGATGGCTCATATAAACCCTCCCTTCCCACTCCAGTTGCCAGGTAGGTTCATCACTAGCAACGGTATGTGTCTCTTGCAGATAACAAACTGCAAATCTCCCCTCCCTTAGGGCTGATAAGAGCTGAAATCTTCGAAAACTCGCTCTACTCCCATTTAAATTTAATGTAGCTACTGTGAATGTGTAGACACATTAGATTGTGACCCTCACACTCCCTGTAGTCACAGGAGGTCCTTTTCTGAGGACCTTCAACAAACCCCAAAACTGCCCCAAATCCGAGTCAGAAAGACCACTATCCTTGTTACTAAGGATAGCCTCGAGACTCTCCCGCACTTCTGGCCAATCCTCCCATCTCCTTGTAATGGCCCACCATAATGTTTTGGGAGCACGACTTATTTTTAAGAACTCTCGCACCTCAACAATAAGCTTCGCCTCAGACACGGCCTTGGAGTCTGGGCTCTCAGCCAACCCGCTCGCACCTGAATCAACAACCTCAGAAAGAACAGAACTGTCTGACACAACACTCTCTGAGCCCCCCCCACTGGCCGCATCGCTATCCTCCTCCACAGCCATGACACGACCACCCGGATCAATGCTGGGGGTGGGTCCCAACACCCCTACCTGAGACTCGCAGCCCTCTGAATGGCTGGGCTCCTGCACGCTACCATCACCCTCCTCCTCTGGGCCTGGGGAAGCAACAACAAGAGGCATCCCCAGGGCCTGTGGAACACTGGCACCCTCGGAGTCTGAAAGAGGATCACGTCCCATAACAGCCCTGACCTCCACATCATCCAGAGTGCCTTCTCCACAGGCATCACCCAGAGAATCACCAC
The DNA here is from genome assembly GCA_963514005.1 of Raja brachyura. Next base: position 30,270,072 of record OY740797.1, on the reverse strand, counting down.
CTGCCATTAACCTCACCCCAGACAACTCATCCGGTGAGGCATCCCGCCCCCCAGCACCTCCACTGGCACTGATATGGAGCACAGACTTGAACGACAACACCCCCGAAACTCCCCCCTCAGCCTGACTCTGCCCATCCCCCGTCACAGAGGGCACACTACCAGAGGAGCCAACCACGTCATCTACCGTGCTAGCACCCTCAGTAGGCCTCTGAAACGAGGGGACCTCATCCGACCCAGAGGGTACACACCCAAGGGAGCTAACCACAGCATCCGCCGAGATAACTCCCTCAGAGGGCCCCTGAGATGAAGGGACAGACTCCCGCCCAGTGGACACAACTCCACCGGAATCAACTTCAGCACCCAGTCCGGTGACACCCGCTGTAGATCCATGAAGAGAAGGCCCAACCACCGACCCAGAAGACACCGGGTCAAGACCACTTTCAGCCACCTCAGTGGTGGAAAGCTCGGAGAAAGACATCCCCTTCGCTCTGGACCCACGCCCTTCCTCCTCTTCACCAGGCAAATGCCTCCTTTTAGTCCCACTCGCATGCGGAGGTGCGGTAACCTCCATAAGGGAAGGGTCATCCGCCTCCACATTACCCCCAACCACTTTGCCACCCACACGTTTAGACTTCTTTCCCCCCTTCCGAGCCACCACAACTCCCCCCTGGGCCCCAGCAGGTGCAGTCTGCACCACACTGGAGCCAAACTCACCCGATTGCACTTTCTTCGCTCGGGCAGCCCTATCCCTCTCCTTCTTCTTATTATGCTTCCCCTGCTTCTCCCAAAACCCCCCCTCAACACTCCCCTCCTCCTGCGCCCCACCTCCATCCACCGCCACAGGCGCAAGACGTAGGGGACGTGGGGGGCTTGGGCTCTCACTGCCCAGGGTCCCCAAAGCGGAACCTCTGGACCCAGAAGGCTTAGCACTGCCGCCCCGGGTCACCAAGGCAGAACTGGCAACCTCAGCCGGGTCAGCAGTACCACCCCGCGCCGCTGAGGTTTGACCAGCCACCCCAGATGGGCCAGCAGCGCTTTCCTGGGCCACTGCACTAGAACCTCTAGCAGTGCCCCCGCGAAAAAGACACTCCCTACGGAGATGTCCAAATTCGCCGCACGCATGACACCGTGCCTTTCCCCAACTCCAACGCACGGTTCTGGGTACCCCCTTATGCACCACCTCAAAACTCCCCTCGGCACCATCCCCCTCACCCACCTTCATGAACACCCTCCTCTTGAAACTGAAGACCCCTTTTTCCTCCGGGTCCCCCCCAGGATGCAAGAGCCTAAAGCACTTAGACCGCACCTCCCCGAACTTGGACAGGTGTGGAATAAGCACTGCATCCGAAAAATAAGTGGGGCAGCTCCGCAGGAGAACCGGTCTCACCCTGGATACCCACGGATCCACCTGTACGTGGACCCCCCCCACTGAGATCCCCTCCTCCAACGCTCGGGCCACACACTCCCGGGTCTTAAGTATCATCTCCACCTTTCCCCTTTCGAGCTCAGAAGAGACAATAGCCCCCCTCCCAAGAAGTTCATTCATGGCCTTCGTAATTACCCCCCTAGACATCATAGGCCCAGTTTGAACAGAAATACCAAAACTGTCCCCATCCAAGTCAACATGAGGCTCAAGCTCAGATGGCCTCGCACCCGCCACTGATGCCGTCGCTGCGTAGGTCCGGACCTTCGGCCGCGCCCCTTCCATCGCCATCCTCACAGAGGCACAAACCAGCTCCAAGCACCTCAGCAGCACAGCTCCAAGTTAAGTCCCAGAGACAGTCACAGTCAAAGACAGGCAGCAGAAAACAGAAACCTCCAGCTGAAGCAGGAAAGTCCCCAGGTTCGTCCACAGCCAAGAGCAGCTTACGGGAAACTCGATCCCAGTCGCGCTGGACGCAAAAGTACCTTCTTCACATTAAGCCAGGCAGCCGCACTGACAAAATGACTTTAGGGCAGAGAAGCGGAGCCAAAAACGACAAAGACACCGCACAACTTCAGCCCACTGAGATCACAGGCACTCTTGGCAATCCGCCAACGCCAACCGCACCCTCGACAATGTGGAGAAACTCAGGAATCTTCACACAGATGGAGGCTCCCCAGACCAGAGAAAAGCTTCAACAGCCCAACGATAAGTTAAACTATGAAGCCCCTCTGTGTCTGTGCCCTCATCGACAGCAAAGTCCTTGAAAGGCAGCTTCAATCCTTCACAACTGCAGAGCTGAGAAGAATACACGACCTCTCTCTCTCTCTCTCCCTCTCTCTCTCTCTCTCTCTTTTACTCCCTCTTCTCCCCCTCTCTGTGTGTCTCTCTTTCTTGCTCTCTTTCACTCTCCCTTTCTCTCCTCCTCTCATTCCCCCTCTATTCCTTCCCGCTCTCTCTCCCTCTCTCTCTCTCTCTCTCTCTCTCTCTTCCCCCCTCTCTCCATCCCTTTCCTCTCACTCTCTCTCTTTCTCCCACCCTCTCCCTTCTCCCTCTCCATACCCTGCACTGAAAATTTACTTTGCTCTCCCTTATCTGCCCGCACACCGTAAGAAATTAAAGCGACACTGGGGGCCTTGCTGATCACTAGCCTGTTATTTGCTGTCACAGTTATGGCTCCACTGGATTATCAAAGCTTATCTAAAGGCAAACGGTTACATTTCAATTGACAACAGGGTTTGGACTTGGGATGCTTATTTGTGGGTTTTCTATGTTTTCAGGCCCCTCCCTACATCCTGATCAAAGGTTGTAGGAGGGAGGGCGTTCATGCGTGGGATTACTGCTTCTCATACTATCGAGCGGCACAATAGCACAGATAGTAGAGTTGCTGCCTCACAGACACCGCTGTTAAAACGTATTCTGTCCTGACCTCCGGTGCTGTCCGTGTGGAGTTTGCATCTTCTTGCTGAGACCGCATGTGTTTACTCTGGGTGCTCCAGTTTTGTCCCACATCCCAAAGATGTGTGAGTTGATGAGTTCAATGGTTCAATGGTGCTTGTATTGTCAAATGTGCAGAGCGTAAATGCACAGTGAAATTATTTTCCCACACATAGTCCAGTACAGCATCGCCACACCCAAGCACATCCCCGATTAGCATATTGTGCAGAAATAGTCTACTGATCCTGTGAGCAAGAGGTGCCATGTTTTGCTGCTATTTTCAAAGTCCAGTCCGTGCTGCAATTGGTTGAGTGTTGCCCGTTCCAGGCGAGTCCCAGGCTGCTGCAAGGCCTCCAGCCGTCACCTTTCTTGGACGTATGGATTGACCAACAAACCCAGATCCCTCTCCTCACCCATCCACCTTTGATCTCTGGGGATACTTCATGCAGCCGACCCCGAGGATGCAGTTGACCAGCCCCCGGTTCCCTTTCCTCTCCTACCCACCTTACTCCTCGCCTGTTGCATCCATCGTCGTCGCTGGTTCCATCCTCTGATCTTCTGGGGATTAGCAGGGACCGTCTAGGTGGCCTCCCCCTCCCAGGCCATGGCTGCCAGGTCCCGCGAACAGGGGCCGGCTCAGTGGCTTCCCCCGCTAGGCTGCGGCCCTCTGGGTTAACTGGCTGCTGTTAGTTAATAAATTCATAATGTTCATAAGTTATAGGAGCAGAATTAGGCCATCAAGTCTACTCCGCCATTCAATCATGGCTGATCTATTTTTCCCTCTCAACCCCACTCTCCTGCCTTCTCCCCATAACCCCTGACACTTTTACTAATCAAGAATCTGTCAATCTCCACCTTAAAATTTTGCATTGACTTGGCCTCCACAGCCTTCTGTGGCAATAAATTGCACAGATTCACCGCCCTCTGCATAAATACATTTTGTTTCTAAAGGTATGTCCTTTTATCCTGAGGCTATGGCTATAGACTCTCCCACTAGTGGAAACATCCTCTCCAATCCACTCTATCCAGGCCCTTCACTATTCGGTAAGTTTCAAGGAGCTCCGCCTCATCCGTCTAAACTCGAGTGAGTATAGGTCCGGTGCCATCAAACGCTCATCATATGCTAACTCAATCATTCTCGTAAACCTCCTCTGGACCCTCTCCAAGTTGCCACCCAAATGTGCAGGTGAGTGGGAGAATATGCAGTGAGCTAATGGAAATAAATGGGATCAACATCGGATTGGTGTAAATGGCCAGCTTGTGGTCAGCACAGACTTGATGGGCTGAAGGGTCTGTTTATGTGCTGTACAACCCTTCAGTTCCAATATCAACAGGCAACTACTTCCTTTGCTGGCCATTCATTAGAATTAACATAAATATTAGAAGCTAGATTAATATCACTGGACTTTGTTTTGTGCTGACATGGACATGATGGCCAAATAACCCATTTCGATCCCATGATGTTCTATATGAGAGCCACTGATGTGATTCTCACCACAGGTCATTTGGGCTGTCTTCCAACAAAAATTGGAATTAAAGTAAGACTAAGTTAATGGTTGGTCACAGTTGAGTTGGGAACTATGGGTGAGTTTATTAATGTAATATGTTTCTGGCCATACATGCAGACCCAACCAGACTGAAGAATCTGGCACATCTTCAAGGGAACCTGCATGGCAATGTCACTTTCATCTAAATGAATGGGGCCAGATATTTCACTGAGCAGGCAATAGTGTTTCAGGATTTTTCCAAGAGGTTGTAAAAGCATCTCCAGTCTGTATTGCAACGGTGGACAGGCCACTCTGGGTGGCACACAGTGGTGCAGCAGTAGAGTTGCTGCCTCACAGCACCAGAGACCCGGGTTCTATTCTGACTATGGCTGCTGCCTGCACAGAGCTTCTACATTCTCCCCGTGACCGCGTGGGTTTCCTCTGGGTGCTCTGGTTTCCTCCCACACTGCAAAGGCGTGCAGGTTTGTAGGTTAATCTGCTTCTGTAAAATGCCAGTTGAGCATAGGACGCAAAACTGGGATAACATAGAACTAGTGTGAACGGATCATTGTTGGTCGTCTCGGCCTCGATGGGCTGAAGGGCCTGCTTCCATGCTGTATCTCTAAACTGTACTGACATGCTCTGAAAGTAGATTGTTGGTTCCCCCAAGTTCCAACTTCCCCACTCTCATGCTTTTATCTTTGTAACATGATGCATTTAATATTTTTATCCTGATTCTTTCCGATTCCGGGGATCTCTCTCATGTATACAGTGTGCAGAAGCTGTAAACGAGTATTGGTCCTTATCTTTCTGTCCTGGAGACTCGGAGCCTTTTGGCAGAAAAGGCAAAGGAACACTGGTTATACACGCTGCTCAAAATTATTTTGCGTTGGCTTCAAGTGGGAATTGCACCAGGCAAGAAAACGGAATCAGCGATGCAGCAATTCTGCAGCCACCAAATCAGGTTAGAAATGTTCTTTGTTAATTCCAAGTAAAGATTAGGGAACGCAATGCAAAGTAGAACTGAGTTCATCTGCAGTCAAGGACAGGGATGAAATTGGTGACACTAATCCATTTAGACATAAATCAAATCATTTGTGGAAAAGAGAGGGTTATTGCAATTTCTCCTGCTGCCCTCATGGTAAGGGATGCACAGTGCAGAAGTCATACAGCAAGATCATTTCTCACAGAGCTCTTTCAAATTACTTTATGACTGACACTGATGGTTGCAATAGCAATCACCCAGTCCCATTGCTTTCCCCTAGTCATTGAGGCTTCCTGTTGAGTTTCACACCGATTTTAATGTAGCTTTAGTAGATTTTTAGTTTAGTTTAGTTCAGAGGAATATCAACTATTCCTTTCCTCCAAAAATGCTGCCTGACTCCTTGAGTTACTCCATCATTTTGTGCTTGTCTGCGGTGTAAACCAGTATCTGCAGATCCTTCCTATACATAAAGCTGGGAAACAGGCCATTCGGCCCACCGAGTCTGCACTGACCAGCAATCCCCACACATCTGCACTATCCTACACACTAGGGACAATTTACATTTACACCATGCCAATTAACGTGCAAACCTGTATGTCTTTGGAGTGTGGGAGGAAACCGAAGATCTCGCACAAATTCCGTTCAGACAGCACCCGTTGTCGGGATCGAATCCGGGTATCTGGTGCTGCAAGCACGACAAGGCAGCAATTCGACCGCTGTGCCACTGTGCTGACCATAAAATGATCCATTCGACAGTTGGAATCACGTAGGAGCAATACGTTGGGTTATGGCTTAACTGGAATGCGGAGCATGCTCATTTGGAAATATATTTGTTGCTACGGATGTGTACAATAAGAAGTCGCCTTATACATTTTTTCAAGCAATGCATAGCTGCATTTAGTGCATACGAAATATTGTAGTCTGAAGAGGGGTCTTGACCCAAAACGACACCCATTCCTTCTATTCAGAGATACTTCCTGTCCCGCTGAGTTACTCCAGCATTTTGTGTCTATCTTGCATTTAGTGAATGTTTGGTTTAGACTGCGCATATTCAGGATAGGAATATAAGGATATATATCGGCCACACCTTCCGGTCTGGTACATATGGTTCAACCCACTAATATAATTGAGTCTCTCCCCATTTCAGGAGCATCTATAAATATTGTCATTGGTTTAGAGATACAGCATGGAAACAGGCCCTTCGGCCAACTGAGTCCGTGCCGACCAGCAACCAGCAATAGTACACTCGCACTATCTTGCACTCCTGCGACAATTTTTACCGAAGCCAATTAACCTCTAAACCTGTACGTTTCTGGAATGTGGGAGGAACCGGAGCACCCGGAGAAAACCCTCGTGGTCAATGGAAAAAACATACAAACTCTGTACAGCAGGAGTATTGTACGAACTGTATGTATACTATAAGCAATTTCTGCATCATGTCAATCAATCAATATTAAATAATCAAAGAGAGCTATTTTGTGAGTAATTTCTGGTTACCAAGTTAGTATTATTATAGTGTCATTAAGTTATACAGCATGAAAACAGGCTCTTCAGCCCAACTTGTCCATGCCAAATAAGATGCCCATCTAAGCTGGTCCAATTTACCCACGTTGCTTATATCCCTCTAAACCTCTCCTATTCATATATCTATCCGAGAGTCTTTTAAGTGCTGTTATTGTACCTCCTCTGGCAGGTCTTTCCATATTATCACCACTATCTGTGTGAAATGGTTGCCCCTCAGGTTCCCATTAAACCTTATTCCTTCAATCAACGTCATTATTCGAACAGTGTTCATGAGATCCTGCAGTTGGTTGGCTGTTTGGTTACTATATTCCTACATGACAACAGCAGATTTAGGTTTATTATTGTCACGTGTACCGAGGCACAGTGAAAAGCTTTGTTGTGCATGCAATCTGATCCAATCAGATAATGCAATCAAGTCTAACTCAAGTACAATGGGTATACCAAAGGGGAAGATACAGAGTGCAGAATATAGTTCTCAGCATTAAGGGCCTGTCCCACCAGCATGCAACTCGATGCGATTAGCGCGACCTAACGTGGTCGCTTGAGCCGTCCGGCGTTGCGGGGCCGGTCCCACTTCGATCGCCGGAGCCGTGCGGAATTGTGCGGAGTTCGTCCCGAGTTCGTCCCGACGCCGCGCGGGGCTCCGAAAAACCGACAATGTCCAAAAATCCCGCGCGGCAACGGCTTGTCGGCTCGCAGTCGCCGCGACATTTACACACCGCCCGGACATCGTGCCTCCGTTAAACTATTGGTAAGTGCCTCCGTGACCCTCTATGTGTGTGGCTCCGTGGCCCTGTATGTGTGTGTGTCTCGGTGCCCCTCTCTGTGTGCCCCTCTAAGTCCTGGCGAACTTACCTTGGACTTGCTTCAAGTTCGCCTCGCTTTGCGCCGCGTTGCGCCACTCACCCAACCTCCGCGCGGCCCCTGCTGCCGGTTTAGTTGCGCTTGCCGCATGCAGGCGCATGCTGGTGGGACCGGCCCTGTACAGGGGATCACCCGACCTCCGCGCGGCCCCCGCTGCCAGTTTGATCGCGTTCATCGCATATAGTTGCGTGCTGGTGGGACAGGCCCTTTATAGCGCATCATTTCCAGTAGGTACACTTCGACAAGCCTGCAGCTGCTGTAAAGCTCGATGTAACATTGCATTGCAGAAGGCACTAACTAAATACATTTATTTTTCTTTACTTGATGAAGCAATGACTAAGCCAATGCTCCAGCTCCCTCTGTCAGCAGAAGAGATGATGGCAGGCAGCAAGAACGGAGAAAGAGCAATTGAAAATGCACAACAAAAAGAACTGCTGGAACTCAGTGGAGTTTAGAGATACAGTGTGGAAACTCAGCCTACCGAGACCATGCCAACCGACCATCACCCGTACACTAGATCCATTCTACACCCTAGGGGCAATTAATCTACAAACCTAAACGTCATTGGAATGTGGGAGGAAGCCAGAGCACCTGGAGAAAATCCACATGGTCGCAGGGAGAACGTGCAAACTCCGTAAAAGTAGAACCAAATGGAGGGATGGCGGGTGGATGTGAACAGCAGTGGGAGGAAAGGGTGACCTAGAGTGAGAAGGTGTGAGTAATGAATGATTGCTGGGAAACTGGATGGAGATTACAGAGGGAATAGAGAGAAAGGTCCGCATGAGAGGACAAGGTGAGATGAGTAGGACGGGGGAGTGGGGTGTGTTACCTGAAATGAGAGAGTTTAGGCTATCCAAGTGGAATATGAGGTGCAGTTTTCCAGCTTGAGTGTGGCCTCACTCTGTCAATGGAGGTGTCAGTATGTGCTCCTACTTCTCTCACAATTCCACCCTTCCCCCCCCCCCCCCCCCCCAACTACACTCCCCATGTTTACTTTCACCTATTGCTCTTTGTCTGGCTTATATTTCACACCTCTTGCCTCCTTATCCTCTTAACTCACAACCGTTTGTCTTTTCATCTCCAGCCTTTGTCCAACCATCTGCCAAACAAACCCCCCTCACCTGTATCCACCTATCACTCGCAAGGTTCTGTCCCACCCCCACCTCTCTTCCATCCTTTTCCCTTCCACAACAACCAGTCAGAAGAAGTGTTCCCAACCTGAAACGTCACCTATCCATGTGCTCCAGAGATGCTGCCTGACCCGCTGAGTTATTCCAGCACCTTGTCTATTTTTATTTTTCAGCCAACCTCACAGATGGATGACAAACTGTTTGTGTCAGAACTGGCCATTTTTGCTTGTTGTCCATCTGTGATCTTAGTGATGGTGATGTCTTCAATTGGCAATAAGCAAAATGCCACTTACATGTTTGGGGGAAGAGTTCTATTAATTCGGCGTTTTATTGCCTGTGGAAAATGCGTAGGAACAGACGCTCCGGCTCAAAGCGTCCATGCCAAACATGTTGCCAACTCTGTTTTAAAGAAGGAACTGCCGATGCTGGAAAATCGAGGGCACACAAAAGGCTGGAGAAACTCAGTGGGTGCAGCAGCATCTAAGGAGCGAAGGAGATAGGCAACGAGAAGGGTTTCGGCCCGAAACGTTGCCTATCTCCTTTGCTCCTTAGATTCTGTTGCACCCGCTGTGTTTCTCCAGCCTTTTGTGTACCCCCATGTTGCCAACTCTCATCTGCCGACACATAATCCATATCCTTCCATTCCCGGCATATCAGTGTGCCTATACAAAAGTCCCTTGAATGCCACTATTGAATCTGCCTCCACCATCACCCCCAGACGACATGTTCCAGGCACCCACCAACCTCACGGTAGCACAGCGGTAGAGTTGCTGTCTTACAGCGCCAGAGGCCCGGGTTCAACCTGACCATAGGTGCTGTCTGTACGGAGTTTGTACGTTCTCCCCGTGGCCACGTAAGTTTTCCCCGGGTGCACCGGTTTCTTCCCACACTCCATAGACGTACAGGTTTGTAGGTTAATTGGCTCCAGTAAAGATAGCGCATTGTCCCTTGTACGTAGGATAGTGCATGGTGTGATCGCTGGTTGGTGCGGACTCGTTGGGCCAACGGGCCTGTTTCAATGCTGTATCAATAAACTAAATTAAACTAAACCCTCTGTGTAAAAAAGCTTGCCCTATATATCCCTCTTAAACTTTGTGCCTCTCACTTTAAATCTATGCATTCCAGAAGTTGATATTTCCATCTATACACTATATTCCTTTTTAGTGAATCTGGGTTTATTTTTGTTTCAGAGGAGCTTGTTGGCTATTGTTGGGACACTCATAGTAAAAGGATGTGTCGTAGTATCAGGCCCATTACATCCATGTCCATCGTATTGCCCACCTATACCAATCCTGCATTAAATCCATATGCTTCTATACTTTGCCTATTTAAGTGTCTGCCTAAAGTGGATCAGTAGAGTTGCTGCCTGATGGGCTTGTCCCACTGAGGCTATCTTTAGGCGACTGCCGGCGACTGTGATAGTCGTTGCAGGTCGCCGAAAAACCGGTGACTGGACCCCCCTTCACCATCAAATTTGAAATAGAATCATATTTTAACAACAAAAAAAATTAAGTCAGCGTCGGCGACAACCTACGTCATCCTGGCGACAACCTACGACAGCACCTACGTCAGGAGAAGTCAAGCTACGCTCATTAGCGTTCAGCCAACTGTCGCCGACTGTCGGCGAAAAGTTTTGAACATTTCAAAATCCAGCGGCGACCAGAAAAACTCTATGATTCTTTGGGCGACTGAGGAGAATACTCACGACCATACACCCCGGCAACCACGTGGCGACAGCCTAGTCGCTTGTTGTCGTCTAAACAATCGCCTAAGTGGGACAGGGGCATTACAGTGCCAGAGATCCGGGTTCGATCCTGACTACGGGTCCTGGTTGTATGGAGTTTGTACGTTCTCCCCGTGACTGCCTGGGTTTTCACTGGGTGACCCAGTTTCTTCCCACACTCCAAGGATGCACAGGTTTCTAGGTTAATTGACTTTGGTAAATTGTCGCTAGAGTCTAGTGAGTGCGTGTGTAAGGGGGATTGCTGGTCGGCGTGGACTCAGTGGGCGGAAGGGCCTGTTTCTGTTGTTTCCCTAATCTAAACCAAATGAGATAGGGTAAGTGCACAGAGCATTTTACAAAATGTTTGGGAATCTAGAACTAGAGGGTCATAGGTTTAAGGTACAAACCAATGCTTTGTCAACAGCAGGACTCATCATATCTGATACAGAGAGAACATGATACCCCAAACTGTAGAATAAAGCACTCCCCTGTTCTTCTTCAAATGGATCTTATCACAGGATCATTCCCATCATTAAAGTGAGACGTTCTTGTAGTGTTTCACCCACAAGATGACATTTCTGACAGCACAGTGTCTGCACTGAGGTGAAGACTTGTCGTTCTGACGCCAAAGTGCGAAAGAGTATAGGAAGCATCTCCTTCCCGTAAAGAGTTAGAGGACCGGAATACATTTGAAAATACTAATTTAGTTTTATTTAGTATTACTGTCATGTGTACTGAGAGAGCCTGCCCGCGATCTCGCTATAGCTCAGACCCTCAAGTCCTGGCAACTGGTGTCAATATACAGACAGATACGAGGTAAAATTGAGAACTTCACACAAAATCCATTAAAAAATGTCAAAGCCAAAGAGGCAATTTAAAAAATGGATAAACAAACCAAATTACAATGTTGAACATTCAGGGAAAAGGCTATACAGAAAGAGCAAGGAGCGCGCGCGCGCGAGAGAGAGAGAGAGAGAGAGAGAGAGAGAGAGAGAGAGAGAGGAGAAAGGAGAGAGAGTTGAGAGAGAGAGGAGAGAGAGATAGAGAGAAAGAGGAGAGAGAAATAGAGAGAGAGAAGAAGAGAGTGTGTGTGTGTGAGAGAGAGAGAGAGAGAGAGAGAGGAGAGAAGAGAGAGAGAGAGAGAGAGGGGTGAAAAATAGAGAAGCTTTGTCAAAATAAGCAAAGACAGTTATTAGAGATAGCACAGACCCAAAGGATGATTTTTACTACAGATATTAAGTATAATCCACTCTTCTCAGCTGCACTGAACCAATTGAGGGATATCAAATATGATTGTTCCAGTTCGACATTTGTGTATATGAATGTATTTTAATCTTGCAATAGCATAAAAACACAACGATTTTGGAATTATATTATTACAGACTAAGCAGTAATTTTATTTGTAAAGCAAATCAGCAATATTTAAAGAGATTATCATTTAATCGTTCAAATATAAATTGTAATCTTAAATTGCTTTGTTGCTGATGTTGCTGTGGCAGTCTGTGAGTCTGAGTCATTGGCAAAGCTCGAGGATTGGTTGTGTTGTCTCCCAGGCAAGCCAAGGGCAGCAGCAAACTCGGGTAATACAGGGGTGATTGGACTTGGCTGGAAGAAGAGGCCATACCTCAAAAAGGCAGCCAGCATCATCAAGGACCCACACCACCCTGGCAGTTCTCTCTTTTCACTCCTGCCATCGAGGAGATGGTATAGAAGCCTGAAATTGTAACGTCCAGGTTCAAGTACGGCTTCTTTCCAACAGCCATCAGGCTATTGAATGCTACAAACTCCAACTGAACTCTGAACTACAAACTGCCTTGATTGCAGTAGAGTCTTTTGGCTTTGCACTTTATTGTTTGTGCACGGCATTGGGGTTTTTTTTAATGTATTGAACTTTTTGTTGTTTATTACGGTATCTAATGAGTACTGAGTACCATGCTTACATACCTGTTGAGCTTCTGCAGGTAAAAATATAATTGTTCTATTTTGGGGCATATGACAATAAAACTATCCATCTCTCTCACTTCCTCTTTCTCCCTCTCCCTGTCCCTCTCCCTTCCCCCCCCCCTCTCTCTCTCTCTCTCTCTCTCACTCTCCCTCCCTCCCTTTTTCCCTCTTTCCCCCTCTTTCCCTTTCTCTTTCCCTCCTCTTTCCCTTTCTCTCTCTCTCTCTCTCTCTCTTTCCCTTTGTCTTCTCCCCCCCTTTCTCTCTCTCTCTCTCTCTCTCTCTCTCTCTCTCTCTCTCTCTCTCTCTCTCACACACTCTCTCCTCCCCCCCCCCCCCCCCCCCCCACACACACACAATCTAATCCCAAATCCTCTTTAAGTAACTCATTGCAAGTCAGTTCCATGGTTGGAGACATTGTTTTAATCAGTTTTAGTGTCCCCTTCAATTCCATTGATTGAAAGTGTAACTGCTTCTCTGTTAGTGTGACAGCAATCAGTGGAATTGAAAAGACAGTGGAATTAAACAATTGCAATAACATCTAGATATCTTCAACAAAATGAAAAGTATTTATTAACTGAGGATTCATGACCTGAATATGAAAAACTCTAATGCAGATTACAGTGTGGTTGCAAAGCATATTAGCATTATTTCCAGTTAGCGGATATTTGCATGCTGGAATACCTCACCAGGTCAGGAAGCATCTCTCGAGAACATGAATATTTGACATTTTGGGTCTGGACCCTTCTTCAGACTTATTGACACTATTGAATGTACAGACATTGAGAATGTATAAAGGGAAGATCATATAGGGAAAGATTAGGCAAGTTGGAACTATATTTCTTAGAGCCATATGTTCAAGTTCAAGTTCAAGTTCACGTATATTGTCACATGCACCAATTGGTACAGTGAAATTTTGACCGACCATACAGCCATACAAATAAAAAGAACACAATACACGATCGAGTTTAACATAAACATCCACCACAGCGGAATTAACGTTTCCCACTGTGATGGAAGGCAATAAAGTTCAGTCATCTTCCTCTTTGTTCAACGCATAAAAGAGTAAAGAGAGTGGGTAGTTTGAATGTTTCTTCCATTCGATACATGGGCAAACAGAAAACGTTATGTCTTGCCTTGTTGTGTCTTATTTTTGTGTGGATTTTCTTCCTTCTTGTATTAAGAGTTTTGCTTAGCTTTCATTTTGTACTTTCAATTTTCATACTGAACAATTTTTATTTCAGGACAAAAAATGTCACTACAACATTGTTAATGTACCTGCACCTATCACTTCCTATGGATGCTGCCTGACCCTGCTGAGTTACTCCAGCACTTTGAGTCTATTTTCAAACTAAACGATTTGTTGGCCACTCCCTTTAAAGTTCAAAGTCTCCCCTTTTCCCACCCCTAGGGTCAAGTAGGCAGCTTGAACGGGGCCCGCAAATCAGACTTCCTAACCAACAAACGGATTCGCACAGCCTTTCTCTCAATAAGAAGGTCATCCAGCAACATTTTTTTTTTTGGTTTTATTATTCATATAGCATATTTGGTCCCTAATGATCTCTGTAGCACTTGAATCCATTTGCCACATACCATTAGCTACTGGGTGAAGCATCTCAGTAACTGCAAATCAGTGAATATTTTGTGGCTCGAGGGAATTTAGCACTGATTGATGGCAGGTCACTCAGAATTGCTTGGCAGATTTTCCAATTTTCCTGGGGAAATTGCTCATTTTTGTAAGTCCATTCCTATATATATATTTTTTCAGACTGGACAAGGCGCAGGCTTTCGAAGTTTCATCCAGCCCTGAACAGATATTACCAGAGATATCTGACGAAGATTAAAAATTCTCCTCACCACTTTTTTTTTTCTCTTGGGCGTTGATGGAAAAAATAGTTGGAGTTAAATTGCTGTCGTTAAGACTGTTGCCCTTCTCATAGATGTACAAATCAAGTATTACGTGTGGTTGTGGTAGGTTTGCCAAGCTGTGGGCAAAGTCAGATTAAACTGGAATATTTAATATTGACATTTATGCAGTCATTTTTCTTGCTTTGCCAGGTGTTGTATTTTGATGTTAATACCGATACAGCTACATCTTCTGGTTGAAACATTAACTCGGGATTTGCTAATCCATTTACCCTGACATTGTGAAGTATTGTCCACCGATTTCTCATTTTCTGTGTGAAATCAGCCTGTTAATCTCGAAGCTCTGTGCACGACTTTATTTTGGAGTCGTGGAGTCGTAGAGTTCTACAGCATAAAACAGACTCTTCAGCCCACTGTGTCCATGCCGACCATCATGCCTATCTAAACTTATCCCACTTGCCATTTCCCTCTATGCCCTGCTCATTCTAATGCCTTGTCAACACCAACCTATCCAAATGCTCCTTTGATGTTATTGTTTGTCCTGTCTCCATCACTTCCTCTAACAGCTCATTCCAAATACCAGTTACACTTTCTGTGAAAAATGTACCCCTCCAGATCGGCTCGAAACCTTGATTTTTAAAGCTGCGTCCTCTAGTTTAATTTAGTTTCAATTTAGAGCCCTTCGGCCCACCGAGTCCACACCGACCAGCGATCCCCGCACACTGTCCCACATTCCCGAGTTACTCACGAATTTTCCTGAGTTTTCTCCTTCATTCAAACTCGGAGAATGTCCGTAGCGAGTCCGTAGCTAGTCCGTAGGAGTCCGTAGATATTTTGTAGCGGCTCGTTATGCCAGCCGTAGGTACTCGCATTAGGTAAGTCGGGACTTTTTTTCAGCATGTTAAAAAATGTCCAGGAGTAAAACAAATAGCCCCGAGTACCTACGGCTGGCTATTACCGTAATTCTCCGAGTTTGAATCAAGGGGAAAACTTGGGAGAATTTGTGAATAACTCGGGAAAGTGGGACAGGCCCTTAACACTATCCTATATACACTAGGGATAATTTACAATCATACCAGACCAAGTAACCTACTAACCTGCACGTCTTTGGAGTTGTGAGGAAATCGGACATCCCAGCGAAAATCCACGCATGTCACGGGTAGAAGGTACACACTCTGTACAGAGAAGCACAAGTAGTCAGGATTGAACGCGGGTCTCTGGCGCTGCGCCACCGAGCCACCCAAGACTGTCCTACCATGGGAAGCTGATTGTGGCTATCTACATTTTCATTGCTGCTCATGGCTTTCTCTATCTCTATCATATCATTAAACATGTACACCAACAATGTTCCAGCACCCTTAGGTCTGACAGTACCCTTGTGCTCTCTCAGGATTCCACAGCATGACTTTGAAGAAGTGGCGTGGAGATTATCTTGATCTTCCTGACCCCATGCAACCCACAGTAAACAATGCTGGAAGATATGATGTCTCTGTACTATCATTTGCCATTTTAATGGAACATTGCCATGCACAAAATGCCTGTTGTTTCCTACGTTGCAATAATGACCTCACAAACATCATCAGGTATAAAGTGCTTTGGGTATGTAAAGAGCCAAAATTTTTATTTTCATGTATGAAAGAGCTTTAAAATAAAAATTCTTGAAATTTAAATGTTTAACTCATCAATGACTAAGTATTGCTGTAAAGATGTTTGGTAGCACTAATAGAAATAGCACTAATGATTTGTTTTGTGTATGATATCAAAATTGAAAGAAACTAGAGTATTTATTATAAACACCGGATATGAACCAGAACAATAAAATGTTTCCTTTATTCAGCTTTACAGGGACATTAAACACAACTTTTATTGAATTATTGAGTCACATCGCTAAAGAGCTGATCCCCGAAACTACTGAAGGAGTTCATTTAGTTCTGCAAAGGCAGCAAGCTACAAATGTATTTATTAATTTCTGAAGACAGAACATGCTTATTATTTTTGCAGCAATCATTGAATATATTTTATTCATAAGATCATAAGTGAAAGGAGCCATTCAGCCTACCAAGTTTGCTCCGTCATTCCATCATGGCTGATCTATCTCTCCCTCCTAACCCAATTCACTTGCCTTCTTCCCATAACCTCTGACACCAGTACTAATTATTCTCAATCTCTAATGGAGTGGTCTCATAAATTTCCTTCCATATTCTCTCAGTTCAGACATCTTACAAGTGTGAGGTGTTGCAATTTGGGAGATTGAATATAAGGGGAAAATATACAATGAATGACAAGACCCTTAACAACATTGATGATCAGAGGAATATTGGGTTCCAGGTCCGTAACTTGTCAGAACAAGTACACAGAATGGTAAATGAGGCATATGGTATGCTTGCCATCAATGGTGTGAGCATTGAGCATAAGAATCAGAAAGTCATGATGCACTTTTATTGGACTTTGGTTAGGCTGCATTTGGAGCATTGTGGGCAGTTCTGGTCGTCCCATTACAGGAAGGATGTGGTGACTCTGCAAAAGGTGCAGATGAGATTTACTGCATGATACCTGGATTAAGGGATAATAGCCAGAAGAAGAGGTTGGACAGACTTGGAATATTTTATCTGGGAAGCTAGTGGTTGAGGAGAGATGTTTTAGAGGTATATAAAATTATGATAGACAGTCAGACACATAGGGCAGACTTTTTTCTGAGGGTGGTAAAAATGAAATATTAGAGGGCATAAAATTAAGGTGAGAGGGCAAAGTTAAAAGAAGATGTACAGGGCAAGTTTATTTTACAGAGAGGGTGGTGAGTATATGGAATGCTTTGCTGGGAGTGGAGTTGGAGGTAGCGATGATAATCTATAAAACTAAAAGTCTCAACTTAACCACATCCTGTCTGCGCTGTATATTGATTTTAGAAAAAACGCTACCTTATATCGCTATGATTTTTTTTGTTTTTTTTTTTGAAGTAAGTACAATAGTGTGGTACTTGAGTACCTAATACATATTTCCATTCTTGTACAACTTCGTATTTTTAATTTAATAATAAAAGAACAGTGATAGAAAAAAGAAATAAAGAGTGTCGGAATAGATAGACAAGCGAGTCGAAACAGATAGCAAAAGAAATAAAGGACAGAGATAAGAAGCTAAAAAGATGGAAAGAAAAGGAGAAAGTAGAGAAAAGAGAGATTAGGAGAGATCTACCTATTTCATATTTTTGCCCATCCGTCACCCGGTTCTAAACCATTTAATTTCTAAGGTCATGTTATGTTGCACCATATGCTTGTAAAAAGTTGATAAAAGGACACCAAGTCTTTAACAATTGGTCTACTTTGCCTAGTAGAAGGAATCTCATTTCTTCAAGATGTAGCATTTCCGACATATTTGAAATCGACGTTTTGAATGTTGGCGTGGTTGCGCTTTTCCAAAATTTGAGTACACGTTTTTTTGCTGTTATTAAACCGTAATTAAGAAAAGCTTCTTGGAATATAGTTAGTTTACTTCCCTCTTCTATTGATCCAAAGATAATCAGTTCTGTATTGGTGTTCAACTTTGTGTTAAATAGTTTTGTAAAAATTCCAACATTTTCGTTCCAAAATGTATGCAGTTTTGTACAAGAGACAAAAGAATAAGTTATAGTGGCATTTTGAGTTAGACATTTGTCACAGATGGGTGAAACATTTGAAAATATTTTATTCAGTCTAGTTTTCGAATAATATAATCTATGTAAAATTTTTAATTGAATTAGGTTATGTCTTACATTAATTGAACATTTATTTACATATAATAGATTTGTTCCCATCTATCATTTGGAATTTTTATCAATAACTCTTGTTCCCAGTCCCTTCTAATTGCCTCTGTCGTTGGTGTTTCTATATTTAGAATTATATTATATAAGTAAGATATTAAATTGCTTGATTCTGCCTTTCTATTCATTCCTTCCTCTAGTAAATCTGGGGTTAGAGTTTGATATCCTTGTATATATTTTTTGAAATAATCTTGAATTTGAAGTTATTTGAAATATTGATTACTTTTCAAATTATATTTTAGTTGTAATTGTTGGAATGATAAAAGTTTTCCCATTTCATACATATCTCCCATCGTTTTAATTCCTATTCTTTCCCATTGATTAAACGTTTTATCAATAATAGATGGTTTGAATGAATGATTATTAGCTATTGGAGAAAGAAGTGATAATTTTCTTGATTTTAAAGTTAATTTTATTTGGTTCCAAATTCGTATTATACTGTGAATAATTGGATTCTTCTTATATATTATATTGTTCAGTTTCATCGGGGAAAGAAGGATCGCTCCTACATTATAAGGGGAACAATCTTCTTTCTCCATTCTTATCCAATCTACCTGTCGGGCAGAACTGTCCAACCAGTAGATTATATTTTTAATATTCACTGCCCAATAGTAATACAATAAGTTAGGGAGTGTCAGTCCCCCTGATTCTTTAGATTTACACAAGTGTTTTCTTTGAATTCTGTGTGATTTATAATCCCATATGAAGTTTATAATATCAGAATCTAGTTTTTTAAAGAATATTTTTGGTAAGTATATTGGTATTGATTGAAATAGGTACAGTATTTGTAAGAAGATCATTTTTATCGCATTTATTCTGCCTATTAAGGACATGGCAGTGTTTTCCAAAATTTAATCAACCCATTTAATTTAGTTAATAAAGGCATATAGTTTGCGTTGAGTAATGATTTATATTTTCTAGTAATTTGGATGCCCAAATACTTACATTTTTCTGTTGCAATTCTAAAAGAGAATTTAAACAGATGTGTCGGCTATTGAGGTTTTATCGTCATAATTTCGCTTTTGTTCCAGTTTATTCCATATCCTGAAAAAGAACCAAATTTAGTATATTTGGTATGCTAATTTGCGAATTTGTAATATATAATAATATGTCGTCTGCATAAAATGAGATTTTATTATTTGAGTGTTTGGTATTATATCCACAAATATTCGGATGACTTCTTATACTTTCTGCTAAAGGCTCTATCACTAGTGCAAATAGCAGGGGCGATAGTGCGCACCCCTGCCTATTGCCCCTTGCTAATTGGAATTTTGGGGATAATATATTATTAGTCAGTACTCTAGCCGTCGGCTTATCATATAATAATTTTACCCATGAGATAAAGTTATCTCCCATGTTAAATATTGCCATTCTACTTCATCAAAAGCTTTTTCTGCATCCAAAGAAATAATTGCTAGGTCTTCTTCAGTTTTATGTGAGTACATTACGTTAAACAGCTGTCTCAAATTGTTAAACGAGTATCTCTTTGGTATAAACCCCGTTTGGTCCGGGTTTATTAGTTTGCTAACATATTTACTAAATCTTCTCACTAGGGTCTTTGCTAATATTTTTTAATCTATATTTAGGAGTGCTATGGCTCTGTATGAGCCTGGGTCTTCTCGATCTTTATCCTATTTTGGTATAAGTGTAATAGTTGACTCAGTTAGTATTTCTGGTAGTTTATTTTCTTTAAAAGTATTATATATAAATCTTGCAGGCGTGGATAAATTATCTCGTAGAATCTTTTTATTGAATTAATTACTAAAGCCATTTGGTCCTGGCTTTTTGCCATTCTTCAACAAATTTATTGTTTCTTCTATTTCCTGAAGTGTAATCTGAGCTCCTAATCCCTCTTTTTCCACCATATTTAATTTTGGAAGATTACAATTGTCTAAGAAATTTGTAATTTGAGTATTATTTGCAGAGGTTTTCAATGTATATCAATTTTGATAAAATTGAGCAAATCTTTTATTATTATCGTTAGGTAGTGTTAGTAATTCCCCTTTGTCTGATTTAATTTTAGTAGTTGTATTTTCTGTTTCTCGTTTTTATGTGGTTTATCACCAAATTTAAAATGTTCTTGTTTTGCAATTTGAAATAATCTTATTATTCTGGCTGATAAAATTTTATTTACATAGAAACATAGAAATTAGGTGCAGGAGTAGGCCATTCGGCCCTTCGAGCCTGCACCGCCATTCAATATGATCATGGCTGATCATCCAACTCAGTATCCCGTACCTGCCTTCTCTCCATACCCTCTGATCCCCTTAGCCACAAGGGCCACATCTAACTCCCTCTTAAATATAGCCAATGAACTGGCATCAACTACCCTCTGTGGCAGAGAGTTCCAGAGACCCACCACTCTCTGTGTGAAAAAATTCCTTCTCATCTCGGTCCTAAAGGATTTCCCCCTTATCCTTAAGCTGTGATCCCTTGTCCTGGACCTCCCCAACATCAGGAACAATCTTCCTACATCTAGCCTGTCCAACCCCTTAAGAATCTTGTAAGTTTCTATAAGATCCCCTCTCAATCTCCTAAATTCTAGAGAGTATAAACCGAGTCTATGCAGTTTTTGTTCATAAGACAGTCCTGACCCCAGGAATCAGTCTGGTGAACCTTCGCTGCACTCCCTCTATGGCAATAATGTCCTTCCTCAGATTTGGAGACCAGAACTGTACGCAATACTCCAGGTGTGGCCTCACCAAGACCCTATACAACTGAAGTAGAACCTCCCTGCTCCTATACTCAAATCCTTTTGCTATGAAAGCTAACATACCATTCGCTTTCTTCACTGCCTGCTGTACCTGCATGCCTACTTTCAATGACTGGTGTACCATGACACCCAGGTCGCGCTGCATCTCCCCTTTTCCTAATTGGCCTCCATTTAGATAATAGTCTGTTTTCCTATTTTTGCCACCAAAGTGGATAACCTCACATTTATCCACATTATACTGCATCTGCCAAACATTTGCCCACTCACCCAGCCTATCCAAGTCACCTTGCAGTCTCCTAGCATCCTCCTCGCAGCTACCACTGCCCCCCAGCTTAGTGTCATCCGCAAACTTGGAGATATTGCCTTCAATTCCTTCATCCAGATCATTTATGTATATTGTAAATAGCTGGGGTCCCAGCACTGAGCCTTGCGGTACCCCACTAGTCACTGCCTGCCATTGTGAAAACGACCCGTTTACTCCTACTCTTTGCTTCCTGTTTGCCAGCCAGTTCTCTATCCACATCAACACTGAACCCCCAATGCCGTATGCTTTAAGTTTATATACTAATCTCTTATGTGGGACCTTGTCGAAAGCCTTCTGGAAGTCCAGGTACACCACATCCACTGGTTCTCCCCCATCCACGCTACTAGTTACATCCTCGAAAAATTCCACAAGATTCGTCAGACATGATTTACCGTTCGTAAATCCATGCTGACTTTGTCCAATGATTTCACCACTTTCCAAATGTGCTGCTATCCCATCTTTAATAACTGACTCTAGCAGTTTCCCCACTACCAATGTTAGACTAACTGGTCTGTAATTCCCCGTTTTCTCTCTCCCCCCCTTCTTAAAAAGAGGGGTTAAGTTTGCTACCTGCCAATCTTCAGGAACTACTCCAGAATCTAAAGAGTTTTGAAAGATTATCACTAATGCATCCACTATTTCCGGAGCTACTTCCTTAAGTACTCTGGGATGCAGCCTATCTGGCCCTGGGGATTTATCGGCCTTTAATCCATTCAATTTACCCAACACCACTTCCCTACTAACCTGGATTTCACTCAAGTACTCCTTTGACCCGCGTTCCCCTGCTATTTCCGGCAGATTATTTATGTCTTCCTTAGTGAAGACGGAACCAAAGTAGTTATTCAATTGGTCCGCCATATCCTTGTTCCCCATGATCAACTCACCTGTTTCTGACTGCAAGGGACCTACATTTGTTTTAACTAATCTCTTCACATATCTATAAAAACTTTTGCAGTCAGTTTTTATGTTCCCTGCCAGTTTTCTTTCATAATCTATTTTTCCCTTCCTAATCAAGCCCTTTGTCCTTCTCTGCTGGTCTCTGAATTTCTCCCAGTCCTCTGGTATGCTGCTTTTTCTGGCTACTTTGTACGCATCATCCTTTGCTTTGATACTATCCCTGATTTCCCTATTTAATTTATATTTTAGTATTGTTATCTTATTATGTTTATCTATAGTTGGTTCTTTGGCATTTTCTAAATTTAATTGTCTAATTTCTTGTTCTAACTGCAATTGTTCAGTATTATTCTTTTTATTTTGGAAAGCTTGATATGAAATTATAGTTCTTTTAATAAATGCCTTAAACGTTTCCCATAATAAGGAAGGTGAAGTGTCTGGTGTATAATTTGTCTCAAAGAAGAATATCATCTGCTCTTTTAAAAATATGCAACCTTGTGAGTTGTTTAAGATTTGGGGGTTAAACCTCCAGAATGATTTTTGATCAGGCATTCCTTCTAATTTTAAAGAAAAAGTCAACGGGGAATGATCAGAAATAATACTATTATTATGATATTTAGAATTATATGTATATGGAATTAATTTTGTGTCCACTAAGAAATAATCAATACGTGAATATGTTTTATGTACCGTTGAATAAAATGAATATTCCCTACCTACTGGGTTAGCGATCCTCCATACATCTGTTATGTTGGTATTTTTCATGTATGTATTTAGGAGTTCACTAGTTTTAGATTTTATGTTAATCCTTTTTTGTTTTGCTGATTTATCCAGATATGGATCTAAAACACAATTCAAATCTCCCCCGATTATCACATTTTGATAGTTAAGTTCTGAAATTGTATCCAGAATTTTACTAAAGAATTGGGGGTTGTCAAAATTAGGAGCATAAATATTTATCAAAGTAAGTGGAGTAGAATGAATTTCTCCCGTGACTATGACGTACCTCCCCTCTTTATCTGCTATGGTATTCTCTAATTTAAATGGTATACCTTTACGAATGATAATAGCCATGCCTCTAGATTTAGAAGTAAATGAAGAGTAGTATGTTTGCCCAATCCAATTTGCCTTCAGTCTTATCTGTGTTTGATGTTTCAGATGGGTTTCTTGTAAAAAAAAATGATATCACTGTTGAGAGCTTTTAATTGGGCAAAGATCTTACCCCTTTTAATTGATTCATTAGCGCCCCTTATATTCCAACTACAGAACGAGATTCCTCCAGTTTTCTTTTGTTTATCGTCTTGCATTATGGATCATGTTAATACCTTTACTTCATGTGGTGCAACCAAGAACCTCATAACTCTAGGATGGTCACCCCCAGCTGTTAAGTTTTGTTGGCATCTCCCCTTCAGAATAGACCTTGAAAAAGACCAGAAAGTGTAAAGTCGTGAAAAGATAATTAACAAACAAAAAGTGATATTACAATATCCAAAAAATAAAGATATTATAATTAAAAGCAAACCACCAACAGGTGGTAGAAAAATTCTTGTTGACGTCCGTAGGTGTTTTTATATGTTTCGCTCTGCCCCCTTGACCTATTATTATTAATTGGAAGAGAGAGCGATACAAATGTTTAAAAAATATATATAAAATAAAACACATTTCTAATCTATCTATTGGAGTGTATCTTCAGAGAGGAAAAACAGAATAAAAAAGAGTTTCCAACATTAAGTATATACTTAGATCTAACAGTAATTATGTTAGTTATATATCCATATCTACCGATATGCCAAGAACTATTATAATTAAGTCTCAATCTTTTGTATCAGACAACAGCAGGTTCCAAGGGGTTAACCAGATTCAGACCCTTGGATAACTTCCAAGTATCTGAGCCTCCTCGCCCCACTTTACGCACAATTTAGACTAGATCTACTATATCCATAAAATGTGTTTGTATATTATTAATACTTATCAATCATATTTAATTTGTTATTCTTATATTTAGCAAGTAATTAACATCATGAAATAAACATCAGCCATTATTACGCTGTGCCTTAATATTACACAATTTTATTAGTTATATTTTATGTTAGTATGTAATTGTGTGTTTCTTAAATCATAAATTTCTATATACAAGTCCATTGATAATATTTTTCCATATTCTCAAATTCCGTTTGTTTTTTTTGTTATTTTCCCCACCACAGTTTTTCTTCTTTTCCAATCCTTTGTTGAAGTGAAACATAAAATCCGACCTTGAGTTAACATTCCAAAGATAAAATGTCTAGACAATGCCTCGAGGAAAGTTCGCCATCTTAACCAGAGCAGTCTTTTTTGTATGTTAAAAAAAAGAAACACAGTCCTTTCTTCGCCGCTTCTCCTCTGTTATTGTGGGAGACCGACTCCTGATGATCAGTAGAACTCCTCTGTGATACTTTGTGCATATTTAAATGCCTCTTCTGGATCCGTGAATGCAAGTTCAACAGAGTTATAAGTAATTCTCAATTTTGCGGGATATACTATCCCATATCTTATTCCCGAAACCACTTTCAGTAGCCTTCTCGACTTTGTAAACTTTTTTCCCTCTTTTCCATGACTTTAGCTGGAAAATCATGGAAGAATCTTAGTTTGTCTTCTCCAAACATCAAATTCACTCCATATGGAGTCTGTTTCACAATTCCTTCCAGGGTTGAAATGTCATAGAATTTCACAATAATCTGTCTTGGGGTGGGCAGTTGGGCTTGGTTGAGCCTTACGTCGGACCCGGTGAGCCATATCTATTCTCGGGGCTTCAGGCAGCTTAAGTACTTGTTTGAGTAAGTTGGCAGCAAACTCCTGAAGGTTTTGTCCACTCTCCTTTCCTTCTTTTACTCCAACTATTCTCAGGTTTTGCCTCCTCGATCTCGCTTCCAAGTCCATACATTTATTCTTCATTTTAGCAAGTTCCCTCCCAGTGCTTTCTTGTTCCTTTTTTAGTCTATCTCCTTAGTCATCTCGGTTATCATATTATCCATTCCTTCCATAGCCGCATCAGTAGACTTAAGCATTGCATCCAGCTTTTTATTACAGTCCTTATCAACCCGCTTAATTTTTTGTTTAAATTCTCCTCAATCTCGACCACATGTTTGGTTAAGTCATCAATTTTCCCCATCAGCGTATCATTACCTTGTTTGATTTTTTTCAGAGAGGCATTTGTCCAGCGCGACATTCCCCTCTCGTATCACTTTAGAAATAATTTCAGTTACTGAAGCTGATACTGACTTTTCCAGTTGTCCCATTTGTTCCCTTTGTTCCTCCATTGAAGTCATTTCTGTAGAAGGATTTCGAGAGTCAGCTTCTTCTTCTGAGCTTCCAGCTGATATTTGAGGGGGTTGAGGAGTCTTTCCAGGTTTTTTCAAGTAGGTTCTTGTAGCAGGCCTTGCAACAGCTTTTGCAGGCTTCTGGGGAGGTTTCCCATTTTTCATTTAAAACTGCCATTATTCTCCGTTATCAGCAGGATTTCTGATAACACGCAGTTAAATAACAGCTCCGGTAGTTATTTTTAGAACTCCCCCATCTTCCAACTCGTATTTTAGCACATTAAAGCATTCTTCGGGAGCAGAGCAAAACAGCAGCATCTCTCAACCCACCATTGACACCACCGGAAGTCATGTCGCTATGATTTTTGGCCATCTTACTCACAGTCATCCTCCGCTGAGGCAGCCCTGAGGATTTTTCCGCTCGATGAAAAATAAGAGTGTTTGAAAAATCTTGAGATCAGATGATTGGTCCTCTCGCCTGTCAATCACCACGATGAAGTTAACGCCCCTTCTGAGGGGGGGGGGGGGGGCGGGGGGGCTGGACTATAAAACTCGGATTCCTGGACGTGAGTCGGTCACTCTGGAAGATCGCGAGGGAGAGGCCAGAACTCTGATTTTGCTGTGAGTCTACTGAACTGTGAGTCTACCCTTTATGTGCTTTATGTGGTTATGTGGTTATGTGCTTTATGTCATTATGTGCTTTCTGTGGTTAACCCTTCATGTGCTTGCAATAAATGATTTGTTAGCAAGCAATGTGCTTGCAATGAATGATGATTTGTTAACCCTTAATGTGCTTGCAATAAATGATTTGTTAGCCAGCAATGTGCTTGCAATGAATGATGATTTGTTAACCCTTAATGTGCTTGCAATAAATGTTTTGTTAGCCCTTAATTAAATGAAACGAGCTGTTTGGCCCTCCCCGTACTTGAAATTGAAATGAAAATGGAAATGAAATGAAATAGGTTGTTTGGCCTGCCCTGTGCTTTTGCTTTGCCTTTGCTTTACTTGACCTCACCTGAAATGAAAGCAAATGGATTGTATTGTTGGCTGGCCTTGCCTGCCCTGTGCTTTTGCTTTTGCATTACCTTTGTATTGCTTGACCTCACCTGAAATGAAAGTAAATGGATTGTATTGTTGGCTGGCCCCGCCTACCCCGTGCTTTTGCTTTTGCATTGCCTTTGTATTGCTTGACCTCACATGAAATGAAAGCAAATGGATTGTATTGTTGGCTGGACCCGCCTGGCCTGTGCTTTTGCTTTTGCTTTTGATTTGCCTTTGCTTTGCTTGACCCCACCTGAAATGAAAGCAAATGGACTGTATTGTTGGTTGTCCCCGCCTGCTCAGTACTTGAATTGACTTGACTTGAAATGGATTGACTTGCCATGAAATGGATTGAAATAGATTGTTGGCCCTGCACTCACTGTGCTTGACTTGACTTGACTTGACCCACAACACCCATGCTAGTGCTCCAGAACCCCACCACTGGCCACCAATATTGGAATTGTGTTGAGGGACCAGCCTTCTGATGGGAACCTGGGACCCAACGGGTATCACTTAGTCCAGTGACATTTAAGAGGCTTTAGGATGGGCATTATGGATATGCAGGGAATAGAAGGATATGGATTATGTGTAGGCAGGTATGAGTGGCATCATGTTTGTTATGGAAATTGTGGGCCGAAGGGCCTGTTCTGGTGCTATACAGTTCTATGTTCTATGTTCTATGTTCTACACTCCACCAGTGCTATCCTTCTGCAGGAAGGCTCAGCAAAGAGAAAAAAGATGTGAAGAGGAAAAAGCCCAAATCACTTTCCTATCTCTCTCTCATTTTTAAGATGGTCCGTTCCAATCTACAAATCAGAGAGACAATAGACAATAGAAAATAGGTGCAGGAGTAGGCCATTCGGCCCTTCGAGCCAGCACCGCCATTCAGTGTGATCATGGCTGATCATCCACAATCAGTACCCCATTCCTCCCTTCTCCCCGTATCCCTTGACTCCGTAATCTTTAAGAGCTCTGTCTAGCTCTCTCTTGAAATCTTCCAGAGAGCCAGCCTCCACCACCCTCTGAGGCAGATAATTCCACAGACTCACAACTCTCTCCTTGAAAAAGTTTTTCTTCATCTTCATTCTACTGTAAATAGCTTACCCCTTATTCTTAAACTGTGGCCCTTGGTTCTGGACATTGGCAACATTGGATCCTACCTCTAGCATGTCCAAACCCTTAATAATCTTATATGTTTCAATAAGATCCTCTCTCATCCTAAATTCCAGAGTATACAAGCCCAGCCTCTCCATTCTATCAACATATGACAGTCCCGCCATCCCGGGAATTAACCTGGTGAACCTATGCTGCACTCCCTCAATAGCAAGAATGTCCTTCCTCAATGTATTCCACACAATACTCCAGGTGTGGTCTCACTAGAGCCCTGTACAACTGCAGACCTCTTTGCTCCTATACTCAACTCCTCTTGTTATGAAGGCCAACATGCCATTTGCTTTCTTCACTGCCTGCTGTACCTGTATGCTTACTTTCATTGACTGATGAACAAAGACCCCCAGATCCCGTTGTACTTCCCCTTTTCCCAACTTGACTCCATTTAGATAATAATCTGCCTCCTGTTTTTGCCACCAAAGTGGAAACCTCACATATATCCAAATTAAACTGCATCTGCCATGCATCTGCTGCCCACTCACCCAACCTGTCCAAGTCACCCTGCATCCTCATAGCATCCTCATCTAAATCATTAATGTATGTTGTACATAGCTGCGGTCCCTGCACTGAGCCTTGCGGTGCCCCACTAGTCTCTCCCTGCCAGTCTGAAAGGGACCCGTTAATCCCTACTCTTTGTTTCCTGTCTGCCAACCAATTTTCTATCCATGTCAGCACCCTACCCCCAATGCCATGTGCTGTCATTTTGCCCACTATTCTCCTATGTGGGACCTTATCAAATGCTTTCTGAAAGTCCAGGTACACTACATCTGCTGTCTCTCCCTTGTCCATTTTCCTAGTTACATCCTCAAAAAATTCCAGATTAGTCAAGCATGATTTCCCCTTCGTAAATCCATGCTATCTCGGACTGATCCTGCTACTGCTATCCAAATGTGCCGCTATTTCATCTTTTATAATTGAATCCAGCATCTTCCCCACCACCGATGTCAGGCTAGCTGGTCTATAATTCCCTGTTTTCTCTCTCCTGCCTCTTAAAAAGTGGGATAACTTTAGCTACCCTCCAATCCACAGGAACTGATCCTGAATCTATAAAACATTTCTACTCTCTCAGCATAACAGACCTGTAAATTCACTAGATCTCGATTTAAGTATATTATTGTCATGTGTGCTGAGGTACAGTAAACAGCTTTGTTTTGCATGCCATCTAATCAGATCAGATAACACTATGCATATGCACATAATCAAGTCAAATTCAAGTACAATAAATAAGTGCAGTAGCAAAGTGGGAGACGCAGAGTGCGGAATATAGTTCCCAGCATTGTAGTGACAGTTCCATAGACGAGCGATATTCTTGATAGGTTAAAGTGTGAAGGTAAGCGCAGTGGTGCTTAAGCTAAAAATAATGATGGAAGTGGTGAGACCTTAGGATTCATTGTAATAATAAAACACCAGTTCCTTCTTCTGCTTACAGTGTTTGCTCCCTATTTTTCTCCTACATATTCATAAACTACATTTGTTGCAGATTCTAATCAAAAGAGGAAAATGGTATGTTTCCATTCCAAAGGAGCCATGTGTTATGATGTATAAATGCTACAATTCTGAAAAATAATGAGGCAGATGATGCAAAACTTCTTTAAATTTACTTTCATTAAAGTCGGTCTCTGTAGACCTTGCGGTATGTTCTAAGCTCCTCAAGTGTAACCTGGAATCTTATTACTTATGCTGCCTTGCCTCACTTACTTTATGAAGGTGTAATTGTTTAATGTCAGATTAATCCATGTGAGGAATATTATTAGAAAACAGGATAAAGGATCAGGGTACATGGATCCTGCTGGAAACAAGAGGAAAGGTTATAAAGAACTATTACTGGGGAGCCTGCCTATCGTGCATGGTGGAGCAGTGGTAGAGTTGTTGCCTTACAGTGCCAGAGATCCGGGTTTAATCCTGATGACGGATGCTGTATGTGGCAATCAATTCCACAGATTCACCACCCTCTGACAAAATAAATTCATCCTCATCTTTCTACAGGTACATCCTTTTATTCTGAAGCTATGGCCTCTGGTCCTAGATGCTTCCACTAGTGGAAACATCCTCTCCACATCCACTCTATCCACTCTATTCATTATTCGGTAAATTTTGTTATTCTGTTTTTCGGGATATGCTGCCTGACCCGCTGAGTTACTCCAGCAAATTGTGTCCGTCTACACTGTTCCTCTCATTTGAAACTCTGCAATAACCTCAAACCAGAAGAATTATGCATCTTATGCTGAGAGCACTTTCATTTAAAATGCATGTGCATATTAGCTGACAGAAAAAGAAGATTAAATGCACAAGAGAAAAAAAAATTACAAACGACAAGTTGAGGTGACTGTTCCGATGCCAGGTCCCACAGCTGAATCAGTGCGTATGGATAATCAATCATTAAAAATGTTGGTCACCAAATTGAATAAGATTTTCCCAACTGATTCCCCTCTCTGTAATAAATGTCACCTCCAAGAAGCTACCCTAACCTATTCTTTTGTATCCTGTATAAAAATACAAAATTTCTGGATGGTAATATTCAATACCATTTAATAATATTAGGAATGTCAGAGGGTTGCTCTAAGTTAACGACATTCCAAAGACGTTTCCTTGACTATGGTTTAATAACTGCAAAAAAAACTTATACTTAAATTCTGGAAAAAGATAACAGTTCCCACAGTGAAGATGTGGATCACGGAAATGACCGAGACACTACATTTAGAAAAAATAAGGCTTGTTTTGGATGATAAATCAGACCAATTTTCCAAAACATGGTCTCCTTTCATTGAATTTCTTCAACAACAGAATGGTTGAACACAAATTTAAAACCAATGCTTGGGTTGGGTGAGCAGTTGTAGAGAAGGATATTGGGACATATCTCCGTTTTTTCTCTTTTTTTCTCTCACTTCTTTGTCAGTTCAGGGGTTTTTTCTTCTCTCTTTTTTGTATCCTTCTTCTTTCTCTTCATTCTTTCCTTTTTACTTTTTTTTCCAATTCGTTTATCAGTTTATAAAATGTTAAAACTGAAGCTGTACGAAAACTGTATAATTGTTATGTCGATTGCTTTCTTCTGGTACAATTGCTTCTAATAAAATAAACATTAAAAAAATAAAAAAATAAAATGTTGGTTAAAATGCTGCACAGTCAATATAAAATATGCTCATAGCACATGATCCTGTTGATGTAGAAATTACATAAATCCTACCTTGACAAAGGGAAGTTTACCATTCTTTGTGTGTCTCGTGAAAGCACCGGAAAACAATATATCTTCACCAAGAGCTTCTAAACTCAGTGTAGGAAGGAACTGCAGATACTAGTTTACACCGTAGATGGACACAAAATGCTGGCATAGCTCAACGGGTCAGACGGCATCTCTGGAACAATAGGTGACGATCTGGGTTGAGACCCTTTTTAAGACCTGAATCGGAAGAGTCTGACACGAAACGTCACCCATTATTTTTTTGCAGAGATGCTGGCTGACCCACTGAGTTACTCCAGCATTTTGTGTCTCTCTTCTAAACTCAGTGCCAGCTTCTCATATTACCTTGTTTGAATGCCTCAGTAATGCACAATATTGACTGTAGAAACAAGGAACTGAGGATGCTGTTTAATACACAAAAGGACACAAGCTGCTGGAGGAACTCAGCAGGTCAGGCAGCATCTCTGGAGAACATGGATATATGACATCTCATGCCAGGACCCTTCTTCAGACTGCTTCACCTATCCAGGTTCTCCAGAGATGCTGCCTGACCCGCTGAGTTATTCCAGCACTTTGTGCACTTTGATCCACAATGTTGCTTGACTGGTTTATATTTCAAGGGACAGAAAACATTTAGACGGAGCTGCGAAGAAGCCAGAGTCACAGGGAGATACAACATGGAAACAGAGCCTTCAACCCACCAAGTCCATTCCAACCATCAACTAATTATTGTTTGAAGAAGGGTCCAAAACCGAAACGATGCCTAACCCTATTCTCCAGAGATGCTGCCTGATCTGTTGAGTTACTCCAGCATTTTTGTTCTACTACTAATATATAATAGTCCTACTTTTCATTTTTATCCCTCTTATATTCTACCACTTACCTACACACAACAGCTGTACACACTGTGGTCAATTAACCTCTCAAGCTGGACATCTTTAAGACGTGGGAGGAAACTGGAGCACTTATAGAAAAAACATGTGGTCTCAGGAAGAATGTGCAAACTCCACACAGATAGCACCCGAGGTCAGGGTTGAACCAGGGTTACTGATGCTGTAAGGCAGTCCTGACCTGAAAAGTCACCTAACCATGTTCACCTATCAATTGTCGATCACCCGTTCGCACTAGTTCTATGTTATCACATTCCTCACACAGTGGGGACAATTTACAGAGACCAATTAACTTACAAACCTGCTCGTGGGAGGAAACCGGAATACCTGGTGGAAACCCACACAGTCACAGGGAGAATGTGCAAACTCCACACAGATAGCACTAGGATGTAGGGATCAAACCCAGTCTCAGTTGCTGTGTGGCAGCAGCTCTACCAGCTGTGCCGCTTGGCAATAGATGGGATACACAGCAGCCACTGTGAACTGGTTGAATACTTAGGCTGGCTGACGGTATTCCTATCATGCAAAATAACACAAGTGGTGACGTCTTGTGGTATGCCAGCCTGGAGATTTTAAGCTCATGAGATGAGACTTGAAACAATCTTTAGAAACAGACAAACTAGCCAGCTTGTCAAAAGTGTTAGAACAAAACTCAAATGATGGGGCAAAAATGAGGACATTGGAAGCATGGCAGCCTGAGGAAGAAATGACTTCAAATAGATGATGAAAAATCAAGCTGATTAAATGTTCTCAGAATACCTCAAAGCACATAAAAACTATGAATTGCTTTTGAATTTCAGTCACTGCGATTAAATGTGCGACAAGGATGCCAGTCTGCACAATGCAAGCTCCTACTAACAGCAATGGTCGGTTGAGGTGATGATAACTGAAGCGTAAATATTCACCTAAACGATGGGGAGAACTTTCCAATTCCCCTTCAGTTTAAAATCCTGAGTCTTATGACATGAGAGAGTGGATGGAGCCTTGATTTCACATGAGGCCATAAGACATGGGATGGCACAGTGACGCAGCACCATAGTCCCGGGTTTGATATTGATTGTGGGTGCTGTCTGTATGAAGTTTGTAAATTCTCGCTGTGAGGACGTGAGTTTTTTCTGGGTGCTCTGGTTTCTTCCCACATTTCAAAGACGTACTGGTTTGTACGTTAATTGGCTTCTGTAAATTGTCCCTAGTGTGTAAGATCGAACCAGTGTACAGGTTATCATTGGTCAGTGTGGACTCATGGGCCAAAGGGCCTATTTCCACGCTGTTTAACTAAATTAAGCCAAATATAGGTGCAGAATTGGGCCATTCAGCCCATCAAGTCTGCTCCACCATTCGATCATAGCTGATGTATTTTCCCTCTCATAACCCATTTTTCCTGCTTTCCGTGTAAAATTTGATGCCCTTCCTAATTAAGGTTCTTTGCTTTGCTTTAAAAATACCCAATGACTTGACCTCCATAGCCATCTGTGGCAATGCATTCCAGAGATTCCCCACCCTCTGGCTAAAGAAATTCATCCTCATCTCCATTGTAAAGGTATATCCTTTTATTCTGATGCTGTGCCCTCTAGTCCTAGACTGCCATGACTGGAAATGCCCTCTCCACATCCATTCTAGATAGCGTGGATGTGGAGAGGATAGTGAGCTTCCTTTTTGAACCATTGAAATCATTCTGGTGAAAGTGCTCCCACTGTACTATTTGGGGACATTCATGGGAGCACACTGGGACAAATTGAATCAGTTGTGATCTTATTGAATGACAATACTAGTTCAAGGGAGCAATTAGGGGGGAGAGTTCCTTTCACAGCCTGTGGGGATTCTGCCCTGGGTCAGCATGAGCTTTTACTTCAAACCAAACCCCCACCAACCATTTGCAGTGCTTATACTTCAACCCAAAACTCCACCAACCATTTGCAGTGCTTTTACTTCAACCCAAACCCCCACCAGCCATTTGCAGTGATTTTACTTCAACCCAAAACACCACCGGCCATTTGCAGTGCTTTTACTTCAACCCAAAACCCCACCAACCATTTGCAATACTTTTACTTCAACCCAAAACCCCACCAACCATTTGCAGTGTTTTTACTTCAACCCAAACACCCACCAAGCATTTGCAGTGTTTTTACTTCGAACCAACCCCCCACCAACCATTTGCAGTGCATTTAATTCAAACCAACCACAGTTCCATTTTCAAACCACATTAAGGGCACTCAAGGTCAGTAAAACCACACTCACAGTTTAGTAGACATGTGCTATTTATTCACAGCTCAGACTGAGAGACGTGACCCTCTCACTTCCCCCATCTTGCAGAGACTGAGTGAGGCACAACACTTCCGGGTTTTATAGTCCCTCCCACCAGCAGCGGCAGCAGAGAGAATGTCAACATTTTTAAAACATTAATAACTTTTATTTTTCATCGATGGGAAAAATCCTCTTGTCCTGCTCAGCGGAGGGGGCCTGAGTGAGATGGCCAAAAATCACAGACGTAAGTGGCGGCATTTTTTCAAAAATCATGAAACAGAAAAATTAGGAAGTGGTCAAGATCTTACTTTTAGTAATATAGATTACCATTTTATAATTTTAATCAGGGTAGGCACTGTCGACCTTGCCTACTCTGATGGCACATGCCTGGTACCAAGGTACAGTAAAATGCTTTTTGTTGCATGCTATTCAATCAACGGAAAGACTATACATGATTACAATTGAGCCCGCCCACAGTGTATGGGTACAAGGTATAGGGCATAATGTTTAGTGTAAGATTGAGTGCAGTAATGTCCAATTGATGATAGTCCGAGGATCTTCAATGAGGTAGAGAAGGTTGCTCAAGACAACTCTCTAGTTGGTGATAGGATGGTTCAGTTGCCTGATAGCAGCCGGGAAGAAACTGTATCTGAATCTGCAGGTGTGTGTTTCACACCTATACCTCTTGCCTGAAGGGAGAGGAGAAAAGAGGAAACAACCGAGATGTCCTTGCGTATGCTGGCAACATTGCTGAGGAACAATGGTAGTGGAACAGAGATACAGGAGGAAGGGAATCAAACAAGGGAAGTCGGAAAGGAGAGAGAGTGTGGACATTGTATCATAGTACAACAAAATGTGACATGGCTTTGTCAACAAACATTGAATGACTGGAATTTATTTCCTGCTAAAATAAATTCCTGGAAGAAATAAAATTGTGCTGTTCCAATAACAGATGTAGTTTTTCTGCCATTACAAACTTGAAATCAAGTTATTGCCTAAACCTTTCAGGTAAAGTTGTTAAGAATATTTTCTGGGAAGAACCAGTTCCCCTGTGAAGAAACAAGAGTAGTGAAATGGATTTGTCTTCAATGCAATTTAGACGAATGAAAGGTGATCTATTGAAGTAAATAAGATTCTGAGCCACAGCAGAAGGTGTTTCCTCAAGATGGACAGTTTAGAATTAGGGAGTATGGTCTCTGGATAAAGTGTCATTTTATGTCTGAAATGGGGAAATATTTAGCATCCAAAGAGTCGTACAGCATAGAAATAGGTTCTTCAACTCAACTCATCCACACCGATCAAGATGTCGACATTGACTACTTCCATTTAGATACATTTGGTCCATTTCCCTTACAATCTTTCCCATCCATGTACCAGTCCAAATGTCTTTAGACTATAGACTGAGAGATACAGTGTGGAACGTATCCAACATAGTACTGGTGTATAGGGTGATACAGTGGGGAAACAGGCCCTTCGGCCCAGCAAATCCGTGCAGACCACTGATCAGTCGTTACACTTGCACGACCCAACACACTAGGGATAATTTACACTTTATAGAAGCCAATCAACTTACAAAGCTGTACATCTTTGGAGTGTGGGAGAAAACCACAAAGGGAACGTACACACGTGGTCAGGATCGAAACTGGGTCTCTGGCGTTATAGGGCAGCAACTCGACCACTCTGCCAGTGTGCTACCCTTTTAAACATTGTAATTGACCCCACCTCTATCGCCTTTAAGGGCATTTTCTTGCAAGTACCCACTGCTTTCTGTGTGAAAAGTTGCCCCTTGGATACCTTTTAAATGTTTCCCGTCTCACCTTTAAACCAATGCCCACTGGTTTTAGACTCACCTACTCCAGGAAAAAGACTGCAACTATCTATATTATTTAAACTTCTGATGATTTTCTAAAACTTCCCCTTTGTTATCAGACTACTGAACAGTCCTCTCATAAACTAGG
Source organism: Raja brachyura (assembly GCA_963514005.1). The sequence continues at coordinate 30,234,208 of OY740797.1, read as the reverse complement.
GTTTAGGCATAAACTTCCAATCAGCCACCTTTTGTGGACATTGGACTATTTTCTCTGGAGCTGAAATGCTTCTTCTTGCATATGGCATGCATAGCCTAAAGTTGTAGGACAACTTGTTCTATTTGATCTTACTTGATTGTGCACACCAGTGTGATTGCATTCGTAGAAACTGGGCGGACCACGTGAAGGTTGCAATCTTCCACCCCGAACTGAAAAGTTACGGAGCTGTAAAACTATACTGCACTCTGGTATTTTTTTTTCTTTGCACTCTCTGTTGTACTTGTCTATAGCTTAATTGTACTCATGCATGGTATGATTTGAGTTGATCAGGTAGCATGCAAACACAAAGCTTTCCACTGTATCTCGGTGCATGTGCCAACAACAAACCAATATAAAACCCTATAAATTCTTGTCGTAATCTCATATGAGTCATACAGCATGAAAACTGGCCTAATGGCCCAACTTGCGCACGCCGACCAACATGCCGCATCTAAACAAGTCCCAACCTAGCCCATAACCCTTTAAACTTGCCCTAACCATGTATTTGTCCAAATGTCTATTAAATGTTGTGATAATACCTGCCTCAACGACTTCCTCCGGCAGCTCGTTCCATATACCCACCACATTTGTGTGAAAAGGTTACCCCTCAGGTTCCTATTAAATCTTTCCCCCTTCGCCTTAAACCTATGTCCTCTGGTTTTCAATTCCCATACTCTTGGCAAATGACATTTACCATGCATAACGTTATAAACCTCTCTATAAGATCACCCCTCATCCTCCTCCACTCCACGGAATAAAGTCCCACCCTGCTCAACCTCTCCCTACAGCTCAGACACTCGAGTCCTTGTAAATCTTCCATGCACCCTTTTCAGCTTGACAATATTCTTCCTATAACTTAGTGACCAAACTGAACACAATACTCTGAATGTGGCCCAACCAATGTCTTGTACAACTTTAACATGATGCTCTCGGGAAAAAAATCCAAGCCCATTAGTCTAGGTATGTTACAAAACCTACCTTGAGCAGTGCTGCAGTTCTGCGGCTCCCCGTGTGCGCGACTTTGGCGCCTTTCAGAGGGGGGCGGGCTTAAAGTGCCGATTTTCCACAGGCAGGGAAAATCGATCAATGTCGGGCGATTTCGTTGCGGAAGAAAAATCGCTCCGACATTTCATGAATGAAGGTATTTTTAAATTACGCTAAATTATTTATTAACTAGAGTAATTTAAAAATCACCTTCAAAAGCCGTGAGCGCCGACAACCGGAAGGATTTTGCGTAGGGGAGAAAAAAAGGTAAATAGTTTATTTTTATATTAAAAGTTGGTTTTTCGGGAGGCTTTAATAACATTTTCATGTTGTGAAATGGGGTTCAAAAAAATGTATGAACAAACAGTATTTTTCCTCCCGACTTCACCGCTAACCGCAACGTTCCAATCCACCGCATTCCACTAAAACCCACTCGCTAGTTGATTTAAATGGCCATTAATTTACAGGCATTAAACACTAAATTCCTTCCATTTGGCCCAGAAGTTCATGAAAATGAGATTTAAAAATTATGTTATATTGTGGATTATTGTGTGAATGTTATTTGGACACTTAGGCAATTTTAAAAAAGTTTATCTTTTCTTAAGAAATGGATAGATGTTTAGATCTACTCATTGAATTTTGTAATTAGCTACAATTAGATAACTAACTAATTATCTGCTTTAATTTCAGGTCATCCAAGTAAGATTGTTTCATATTTGTTTCAGAATGCTTCAATCTATAATAACTGAAAATGTCATTGAGTTCTCTTAATTTTTAAGAAAGTTATGGGCTTTTAACTGTTCCAGATCACAGCTTTTGAGTTAAGTCAATGGGGAACAAGAAAGGCAATGGGCAACAAGATGCTAATTTCCGAGTATGAAAATGGCCATAACTTTCTTAATACTGAAGATACGAAAGTGAGTTAGGTGTCAAATTAAACTTCTTTTTTATGCTTTATCTGATGGGATAAATTGCAGACTTGATTTTTAAAATCTCAAAATTTTGTAACATTGCTAATTAGTCTCTTCTAGTTTCATGGAAGTTGTTTGGATGGTACAGTAGAAGAGTTGCTGCCTTATTGCACCAGAGACCTGGGTTCGATCCTGACTATGGGTGCTGTCTGTATGGAGTTTGTACCATTCTCCCTATAACCGCATGGATTTTCTCCGTGTGCTCCAGTTTTCTCCCACATTCCAAAGACGTACAGTGGTGTAGGTTAATTGGCTTTGATAAGTTATTATTTTTTAATTGTCCCTAGTGTATAGGATATTGTTAGTGTATGGGGTGATCATTGGTCGGCGCGCACTCGGTCAGCCAAAGGGCCTGTTTCCCCACTGGTATATTGAAAGGCTAAAGCTTGTAAAATCTTTGGAATTCTCTGGCTGTAGAATTTCTGATAAGCAACCATTCAAGAGAGACATTGACAGGTTTTGTGCAGAAAGGGAGTCAAGGGATATTGGTATCAGGCAGGAATATTGATGGAAAAGAGAAGCTGCCATGATCTAAATGAATGGTAGAACAGTGCTGAGTGACCTAACCTTGCTGATATTTCCACATTTTAATGCCAAAGATTAAGAATCTATACCCCGAAGGGTAGAGTTTGATTGTGAAAGATGCCTCTTGGACAACCTGGACATTTTATATTGGACATCTTAGAGAATAAAGCGTTAATATTCAAATATCTTCGTGACTTGGACCAAGATCTGAGGAGGCTTTGATGTGTCAAAACAAGAATAGAGCTCTCGTCTCAAGCTTTTGATGTCAGAGTGTTTTAAACAAGAAGTGCATGTGTAAAGAATTAAAGGAAAGTAAAATGTCAGCCCTGAGAGATCAGGATGTATCTTTATTGTCTAAAGTATCAAATAGAGGGAAAGCAATCCATAACCCAAAGCATCAAAAGGCAATATTTAAAAAGTACACTTTTCTTCCATGTCTGCGAAGAACTGTATTAGGAAGTCATGTTTCAGAGAGAAGCTTTGAAGTAAATAATTATAACTGACAAAACAAATGAAGTGTTGTCGGTGGATTCAGGGATAGACATGTCATGAAGTTTTACCTGCGATGTGAATTGTTTGTTTGAGCACCTGTGCTTCAGTTGTGGCACAGTGGTGCAGTCATAGAGTTCCAGCCTTACAGCGGCAGAGACCCGGGTTCGATCCGGACTACGGGTGCAGTCTGTACGGAGTTTGTATGTTCTCCCTATGACTGCATGGGTTTTCTCCAGGTGCTCAGGTTTCCTCGCACACTCCAAAGACGTGCGGATTTTTAGGTTAATTGTCTCCTGTATATTGTCCGCTAGTGTGTTGTAGGATAGAACTACTGTGCGGGTGATCACTGGTCAGCATGGAATCGGTGGGCTGATGGGCCCATTCCCACGCTGTCTCTAAACGAAACAATGTTTTTTACACTTATGCCTCATGATGACATATGATGAAAGAATTGGTCGACTGGGCTTGTATTCACTGGAATTTAGAAGGATGAGAGGGGGATAATAGAAACATAAAATTCTTAAAGAATTGGACAGGCTAGATGCAGGAAAAATGTTCCCGATGTTGTGGGAGTCCAGAACCAGAGGTCACAGTTTAAGAATAAGGGGTAGGCCATTTAGGACTGAGATGAGGAAAAACTTCTTCACCTAGAGAGTTGTGAATCTGTGGAATTCTCTGCCACAGAAGGCAGTGGAGGCCAATTCACTAGATGTTTTCAAGAGAGAGTTAGATTTTGCTCATACTGTAGAGTGAAAGGAATCATAGAAACATGGAAAATAGGTGCAGGAGTAGGCCATTCGGCCCTTCGAGCCTGCACCGCCATTCAATATGATCATGGCTGATCATCCAATTCAGTATCCTATACCTGCCTTCTCTCCATACCCCCTGATCCCTTTAGCCACAAGGGCCACATCTAACTCCCTCTTAAATATAGCCAACAAACTGGCCTCAACTACATTCTGTGGCAGAGAATTCCACAGATTCACCACTCTCTGTGTGAAAAATGATTTTCTCATCTCGGTCCTAAAAGACTTCCCTATTATCCTTAAACTGTGACCCCTTGTTCTGGACTTCCCCAACATCGGGAACAATCTTTCAACATCTAGCCTGTCCAACCCCTTAAGAATTTTGTAAGTCTCCATAAGATCCCCCCTCAATCTTCTAAATTCTAGCGAGTACAAGCCGAGTCTATCCAGTCTTTCTTCATATGGAAGTCCTGCCATCCCAGGAGTCAGTCTGGTGAACCTTCTCTGTACTCCCTCTATGGCAATAATGTCTTTCCTCAGATTAGGAAACCAAAACTGTACGCAATACTCCAGCTGTGGCCTCACCAAGACACTGTACAGCTGCAGTAGAACCTCCCTGCTCTTGTACTTAAATCCTTTTGCTATGAATGCCAACATACCATTCGCTTTCTTCACTGCATGCTGCACCTGCATGCCTACTTTTAATGGCTGTTGTACCATGACATCCAGTTCTCATTGCATCTCACCTTTTTCTAATCGGCCACCATTCAGATAATAGTCTACTTTCCTGTTTTTGCCACCAAAGTGGATAACCTCACATGTATCTACATTATACTGCATCTGCCATGCATTTGCCCACTCACCCAACCTATCAAAGTCACCTTGCTGCCTCCTAGCATCCTCTTGGCACTGCCCCCCTGCTTTGTGTCATCCGCAAACTTGGAGATGTTGCATTCAATTCCCTCATCCATATCATTAATGTGTATCATAAATAGCTGGGGTCCCAGCACTGAGCCTTGCGGTATCCCTCTAGTCAATGCCTGCCATTCTGAAAAGGACCCGTTTACTCCTACTCTTTGCTTCCTGTCTGCCATCCAGTTCTCTATCCACATCAATACTGAACCCCCAATACTGTGTGCTTTAAGTTTGTATACTAATCTCTTATGTGGGGCCTTGTCGAAAGCCTTCTGAAAGTCCAGATATAACACATCCACTGGTTCTCCCTTATCCACTCTACTAGTTACATCCTCGAAAAATCTATAAGATTCATCAGACATAATTTACCTTTCATAAATCCATGCTGACTTTGTCCAATGATTTCACCACTTTCCAAATGTGCTGCTATCCCATGTTTAATAACTGAGTCTAGCATTTTCCCTACTACCGATGTTATACTAACTGGTCTATAATTCCCCGTTTTCTCTCTCCCTCCCTTTTTAAAAAGTGGGGTTACTTTAGCTACCCTCCAATCCTCAGGAACTTCTCCAGAATCTAAAGAGTTTTGAAAAATTATCACTAATGCATCCACTACTTCTGGGGTTACATCCTTAAGTACTCTGGAATGCAGCCTATCTGGCCCTGGGGATTTATGGGCCTTTAATCCATTCAATTTACCCAACACCACTTCCCGGCTAACCTGGATTTCATTCAGTTCCTCCATCTCATTTGGTCACCTGCTATTTCCTGCTATTTCCGGCATATTATTTATGTCTTCCTTAATGAAGACAGAACCAAAGTAGTTATTCAATTGGTCTGCCATGTCCTTGTTCCCCATGATCAATTCACCAGTTTCTGACTGCAAGGGACCTACATTTGTTTTAACTATTGTTTTTTCTCTTCACATATCTATAAAAACGTTTGCAGTCAGTTTTTATGTTCCCTGCCAGTTTTCTTTCATAATCTATTTTCCCATTCCTAATCAAGCCCTTTGTCCTCCTCTGCTGGACTCTGAATTTCTTCCAGTCCTCTGGTAGGCTGCTTTTTCTGGCTAATTTGTATGCTTTATCTTTTGTTTTGATACTATTACTGATTTCCTTTGTTATCCACGGATGCACTACCTTTCCTGATTTATTCTTTTGCCAAACTGGGATGAACAATTGTTGTAGTACATGCAGTCTTTGAATGCGTTCCATTGCATATCCACCGTCAACCCTTTAAGAATCACTAACCAGTCTATCTTGGCTAATTCACGTCTCGTACCCTCAAAGTTACCTTTCTTTAAGTTCAGAACCCTTGTTTCTGAATTAACAATGTCACTCTCCATCCTAATGAAGAACTCAACCATATTATGGTCACTCTTGCCCAAGGGGCCACGCACTACAAGACTGCTAACTAACCCTTCGTCATTACTCAATACCCAGTCTACAATAGCCTGCTCTCTCGTTGGTTACTCTACATGTTGGTTTAGAAAACTATCCCGCATACATTCCAAGAAATCCTCTTCCTCAGCACCCCTGCCAATTAGATTCACCCAATCTATATGTAGATTGAAGTCACCCATTATAACCGTTTTACCTTTGTTGCACGCGTTTCTAATTTCCTGTTTGATGCCTTCCCCAACTCCACTACTACTGTTATCCCCAACTCCACTACTACTGAATCAAGGGATATGGGGAAAAGGCAGGATTGGCATGATCACATTGAATGCTCAAATGGCCAACTCATGCACCTATTTTTCTATGTTTCTAATTAGAAGGTTTTGTGTTGAAATTACACTCCAAAGACAGAAAGCAAGGATGGTGTCCTTGTGCATCCATTGTGCAGTTCACATATGGGGTGTTTTCACTTGGATGGATTGTTAAGTGAGGTGAACCTTTCAGGGATTATTTTTTCTGGGCTGAAAGAATTAGTTTAGTTTGGTTTAGAGATACACAGATACAGCGAGAAACAGCGCTGGCCACTGATCACCCCGTGCACTAACTCTATGCCATACACGAGCGACAATTTGTAATCTTTAGCAAAGCCAATTAACCTACAAACCTGCACATCTTTGGAACAAGCTGACAGAGGAGGCAGGTACTTTACCAACATTTTAAATACATTAGGACAGATACACGGATTAGAATGGTCTAGAGTGATATAGGCCAAGCTCAGGCAGGTGGGGATATTATAGGTGGGGGCATCTTGGTCCTGGACCTGTTTCCATGCTGTATAACTCTATGACACTGTTAAAATACTAGGAGGCTAAAGGGCCTGTCCCACTTTCCCGAGTTACTCACAAATTCTCCCGAGTTTTACCCTTGATTCAAACTCGGAGAATGTCCGTAGTGAGTACGTAGATATTTCGTAGCGGCTCATAATGCCAACTGTAGGTACTCGGGGCATCAGGTAAGTCAGGACGTTTTTTCAGCATGTTGAAAAATGTCCATGAGTTAAAAAAATAGCCCCGAGTACCTATTACTGGCTATTACTGTAATTCTCCGAGTATGAATCAAGGGGAAAACTCGTGAGTAACTCGGGAAAGTGGGACAGGCCTTTAACAGCATGTCCTCCAGAGACTCTGCCTGACCCACCGAGTAATGGCAGCACTTTTCCAGCAATGGCAGTTCCTTGTGCCTCTGCTGTTTTTTTTTTATTATACAGTAACCCAGTAGTTTTATGGTTTCCATTACTGACACATGATTTTTCTGTCCTGGTGGAATTTAACCTCTAATCTGGTGATCATTATTCCATTCCCCTGAATACCTAATTCAGTAACGTCAGCACTCACTTGCTCAAATGAGGTGTTGCTACCAATTCCAATCTCTTGATTTATAGCCACCGTGATTAATATCTGAGCACAGAACAGGGCTCAAACCAAACACTCGCCAGAAGCCTTGACATCAAGGAGAAGTATGCACCGATTAACGTCACCACAATTAATGCTGTCAAACAGAGTTGGTCAGATGGACACAAAATGCTGGAGCAACTCAACGAATCAGGTAGTAACTGGAGAAAAAAGATTGGTGATGATCCGGGTCAGGACTCTTTTACTGACTGAGAGTGGAGGGGAGGGAACTGGAGGTAAGAAAAGGCCAGAACAAAACAGGACTTGCAACAGTTGACCAAGGAAGGGTGGAGCCTATAATGGCCCATTGTTGGCCTGCTTTCCCTCTCTCCCCCTCCAACACCCTCCCACCCAAGTCATCCTACAGGTTCCACTGTTTGCATCCCTGTATCCCTGATAACGAAGGGACATAGGGATGCGAACAATGGTACTAGCAGCATAATTCAGGTGGGGGTGGGAGGGGCGGATGGGGAGAGAGGGAATGCAGGTGTCATAATGAGAATGCCAGCCATTGGAAAAGTTTCCCAGGTCTGAAAATATTGACAGACTCCAGGGACCACCGAACCTCGGAGGAGGGAGGAAACAATCATTGCAGAAATGCATTTTTATTCATCTCTTAGATGAGATGTTAAACTGGGATCTTCTGCCTGCTCAGCGCAAACTGGCTGCCGTTTTCCCACGCGTTACAATTGCAACTGTACTTCATCATTTGTGAAGTGCTTTCTTGGAACTGTGTGGCTCTGAAAAGCACAACACAAATGAAAGACTTTCCTCTGCAATCGATCTAGTAAGCTGAAGCTGCAGGTTAATAGTAAGATTAAATGAGAACTTACCAGTTTGAAGTTTGATCTTTATTTTATGAGGAGTTACGATGAGGGATTACGTGAAGAAGCCCCGCCAGACCCGATAGATTGTTGTTCTGAAAACTGCCCTAAATAGGAGGACAACGCACTCTGAGCACTATTAATGGCACTATAGCTCAAATGTTCATCAAATTGCAATGTAGCAAGGAACTCAATACATATGGAATGCTTGCACTACGATAAGATATATCTGACTGCAAGCAAACATCTCTCATTTCTTAATGTGAGACACATATTGTTTTTAGTGGTATCTCTCCAAGTTGCAGTTATCACATCCATGGTCCTACTTGACAGTCCAACCCTTGGAACGGTCTGGTCAGAGCCTGCAGATTAAAAAATTAATACGATCATGTAACGGATGACTTTCTCCTGTTACTGGATGCACCAACAAATTACTGCAGTTGGGGACAGCTATGAATGGCTGAGTCATCATTCTCAGCACCAATGGGAACAATGGCTGTGTAGGCCAGTCCAGAACCACCAAAATGCCTGAGGCGGAGACCTGCTCTATTTTGGTGTGGCATTGCCTAATGAGGCAGAATGGGGGAAAAGCATAAAAGAACGTACGTCCCCAATGTAGTGAGAATGCATCCACCACTACTGCTCCTGGATCTGGTTCCCATGAAACGTATTTAGGGAACTGGTGATTTAGCCTGGATGCAACAGATCAATATCTGGCAAACCAAAGGGGCTGACAATCATTTTAAACATCAGGATTTAGCATCCATTCTATGTTGTCATTAAATTTCCGTGACCTGTTGTCTGCCACCACATTATCTCTACCTGGCAGTTAGATACCTGAGGCCCAGATATTTCTGGAATACACCAGTCCCAAATGAGGTTAGCCAAATTAGCACACGATACTGACCTTATTCCTCCCATGTGATTGATATAGGCAACAGCCGTGGTATTGTCAATCTGGAGCTGAACATATAAATATTCATTGCTGAACAATAAGCTTTTAATCCATAGAATTCCCCCCAGCAATTCTAAGTAATTTATACCATGCCTGTGCAGGATTAAACCCTCTAGCACACTCCATCTACCACCACAGCTAGACTCGCTGTCCATGGCTCCCCATCCGAAAGCACTCACATTTCTTTGTAAAACCACTGAAGGTTGTTGAACCAAAATATTTGTGGTAGTTTGTGCCACATTGATAATCCACCATTGTAATTCAGAGATGGCTCTGGCTGGCAACTGCATAGGTCTATAAAAATGACCTGCATGTTCTTTAAGTGCTTGTTGTCTAGCTCGTTGCAGACTTTGATAGTGCAGGGGTCCAAACCACTGCAGGGAAAACCGCCACCAATTTGCCAATAACACTGGCTACTTCCCGGATGGAGGGGTGTTATTTTTCAGCGAGACTAGTACAGACCTTCCTCATTTCCACAGCCCTGGCTGTAGGCAAAGTCACTGACATATCAACTGAATCAATGACAAACCAAATAATCCATTTTTTGGGATGGTTCTAACTTGGATTTTTGTTGGATGGACCAGAAACCTTACCTTCCAAACAGGGTGTTTGGTTGCTGAAATCGACTCCTCAGCTGTCTCCTGAGTGTTGCTTATGATTAAGATATCATGTAGATAAGCCAACCCGCAATTTCTTCATTTACTTGCTGAGTTTTTGGTGCAGAACAACACAATACCCGACTAGGCATATTTTGTGCAGGTGGATGAATTCCTGACATAAACTCTATTCGAGACCCTGAGGCAGTGTCCAGTATAAACAGATCAGATGTTATGCAGCACCATTCATCATGAAATAACTGCAACCTACCCCCAACCGGAGGTTGTTTCCCAGAAGATTTAACCTGAACTGAATGAATCATCTATAGTCGACCTTAGAGTTCTTGTCTTATTCGCCATACTTGTAATTGCCGTATACATGTGGGTAATACCCCAGATCTGGCCCCCTTCATGTTGAAACCGACCTGCGAGGTGGCATCCTGGCAGAAGGGACGTAGTCTTCATGAGGCCTATTGTCTTGGCCTCTTCCTCCAGGTCTTTGACTTGTTTGAGCAGGTCCTCCCCAAATAAATAATTTGGTGCTTGAATATTGTTCGACCTGCATAAAGCTGTAAATCGCGGGTTTAGTGTAGGTTTTATGGCTATTTTCCGGATGCAATTCACTTCGAAAATGCATTACAAAGCAGGGCCCGCATATCCTGTTGTGTGCCAGACATCGGTCCCTTCCGACCATTTTGTGGACCTGCTGCATCTTGTCTACGTATCGATGCACTCATTAGTGCCCAGATAGCAGAGTTCACAGTGGGCACTTTGAGCGATGCACAATTAACAGGTGTTATGTATCGGGTGGCTGTTTGTCCATCTTGTAACTGGTGAGAGGCCATGTAATTGATATTGGCCGCCAGGTTTTCCTCCATGGCCTCACCAGTACCTTCCGGAATAGCAAAGTTCCTTGCTACATCCGGGACACCTGGAGCATGGCTCATGTGATCTGGTGCAAAAGCAGTGACACCACTTCAGGGCCAGACTCCTCTTGCCCTGGCTCTCCCGAGTCTTGATCTAGGGTCTCTTCCAGCCTTAAACAAGATGCTGGAGAGGGTGATTCCCACTGGTGTCCATAAGCCGTGTAGTCTTCTTCACTGTCTGGGCCTCTGCGAGAGGCTGTGTGGAGAATCCTAGGGGCATTCAACCCCGATTGAATTTTACATGGCTCATTAAGTTTGGAGCATTTCTCCATTTGGTTGAGCTGTCCCCATACCTTTGTATTAAAAGTAGGGGAGTCTTCCACATCATCAGACCCATCAGATAAGATGGGACTGAGAGTACTTTCTTTTGGCCTTCCTCCCTGGTGGAGTGACCTCAGTGCCCTGAAGCACTGGAACTGATGGAGGCAGTTGAGCTGCCAGTAGAAACAGTAGCCGATTTCGGAGCCGGCATTAGCGCAGCTGTTATCTCCCATCCCGATCTATAAGCGGTAACCACGGTCCCCGCGCATTCCGCTCTACAACGGAAGTTACATTCGCAACACCCTCCATACCACTAACTTTCGCTGGCTCCCGAGCCAGATTTACAGAGTTTAAAATACTCGCAGGGAAGGTTTAACATTGACTTACCTGCGGGTTGCTACTTACCGCTGGTGGAGCTGTGCTTTCCAGCCCGTCGGTGTGCCGTGCATCGGACATAATGACGCGCATGCGCCTGGCGGGGCTTCTTCACGTAGTCACTCACGTGACTCTAAAGTAAAATTTATATACTCTTGCGGGAATGTGAACCTGTTTCCTAAATCAAATCACAAGGTGGAAGGGAGATCCATGTGTCCATGGGTATATTTTGTTCCCGTGATCCCTAGTTTCCACCAATTGTCTGAAAGAGCTGCAGTAATATATTAAGAGAACCATAAGACCATAAGACAGAGCAGTAGAATTAGTCCATTCAGCCCATTGAGTATACTCCACCATTCGATCACGGCTGATCTATTTTTATCTCTCAACTCCATTCTCCTGCGTTCTCCCCGTAACCTTTGACACCCTTAATAATCAAGAACCTATCGATCGCCGCTTTGAAAATACCCAATGACTTAGCATTCGCTGCCATCCGTGGCAATGAATTCCACAGATTCCCCACCCTCTGGCTAAATAAATTCCTCCTCATCTCCTTTCTAAAGGTACGTCCTTTTATTCTGAGGCTGTTTGCCCTCTGGTCATACACACTCCCATTATTGGAAACATCCCCGCCACCTCCACTCTATTCAGGCCTTTCATTGTACGGTAGGCTCCAATGAAACTCCCCCTCATTCTTCTAAGCTCCGTCATGTACAGGCACAGAGTCATAGTGTCCTTTGCTCTGAGGGACGAGAATGAAGAATGAGAAAGACCAACCGTGAGTCAAGAGTCAAGAGTCTCGTGTTTTATTTGTCATATGTACAGCTAATGGAACAATCAATTTCTTACTCATAAGTGGAAGAGTGGTGCAGTTAGTAGAAACATTGTCTCACCACTCCAGCATCCTGGGTTCAATCCTGCCTCAGGTGCTATCTGTGTGGAGTGTGCACGTTCTAACTGTGGGCATGTAAGTTCCCTTTAGGTGCTCCGGTTTCCTACCACGTTCCAAAGACGGGCATTTCATTTCGGAGTCACGTGAGTGACTTCGTGAAGAACCCGCCAGGCACGCATGCGCGACATATCGTCGACGCGCGTGCGAGCGACGGGCAGGGAGGAGCGCTGCTCCTCCACTGCTGGGACCTGCAGGTAAGTGGAAAACTAACCCGCAGTCCGTTTTTTCTTACAGAGACTCTGTTTCCAGAGTGCTCCAGGCTGCTTCAACGCCGACTGCGGACCGCGGAATGCGGGCAGTCAGCGGCGGCTCTAACTCATGGAGTCGGGAGAGCCCGTTGACCCAGGTGGGTCCGGGTTCACACTCGCCGGCGGAGGACGGCAGAGGCAGCCGACTCTACGCCGCAGCCCGCAGACCGCGGGCTGGCGGCATTTACAAGTAAGTATGGGCTTGCAGACTCGCCGTGTGCAATAAGCAACGGCAGAGCATAAGCCCGATTTTACACCACAGCCCGCAAGGATACTGCGGGCTGTCGGCATTTATATTGTAATATGGGCTTGCAGACTCGCCGTATGCAGCAAGCAACGGCAGAGCACAGCCCGATTTTACACCGCAGCCCGCAAGGATACTGCGGGCTGTCGGCATGTATATTGAACTAGGGGCTTGCAGGCGGTCAGCAATGGCAGAAATGCAGCCCGACTTACACCGCAGCCCACACGATACTGTGGGCTGTCGGCATTTACTCAGAGTAAGGGGTTAGCCCCAACTCAACTCTACATAGCCTGTATTATCCCAGTACTGTAATTAAGAGGTAATGGAGTTGCAGCCATTATCATGTTGTTCTTAGCCCAACTTATTTTACAATGGGGCAGCTCGTTGACCCTGCGGGGTCCGGGCTCAACGCTCACCATTGCGCAGCAATGGCAGAATGACAGCTCACCGCCAGCCCTTCATTAGGGCCACTCAGGTAAGTACAGGCAACCTTGAGCTGGTTGTCCTTTCTGTTTTGAATTGTGTTTTCTCCAACAGGGACATGGATAATAAGGAGTACAGGCCGCAGGACTTCCGAAAGGAGTCGTCGGCCATTATTCCCGGAGCTCTCTACAACGACAGCACCCGCTAGACGGGCCGGGAAAAAGGCGCAAAAGTCGGGGAGCCCTGTGATTACAGAACCTGACCTACCGACACAGCTGTGTACAAGCGGGGTACCCGCAGAACAGGAAGTCGGTACGGCGCCGGAGCAGGTTGACCCTGACTCCATTTTTCACTATCTCCAACAGGGAGAGAATCGTTGGCTGATATGAGCAAACGGGTTTCACATGCTGTTGCACAACCCTTCTCCCCGTGCCCTCGTGAAAGAGCCAGGGATAGAGCTCAATAACAAAGCCCTTTTAGGGCAGGAATTTCACCAGAGACCGCTAGATTGCGGACTGGTGGTTTACCGAGACCCGAGTCCACTGGCAGACCAGGGAGGGCCAGTGTAGACTCACCACCTAGTTGGACCAGGTGGAGTCATACAGGTGGAGTCTCGCCACGGTCACTGCATCCCCCAAATGCGGCAGGACGGGACCGTACGCCGCCTGAGTCCAGGAGTAGGACAGGTGGCAAGCCCGCGCGGATGTCGGGTCACCATGCTGCAGGCGTCAGGTGCCGACTTCACACCGCATATGCCCTTTGAGGCAGTCGGGCCTAGCTCATCCAAGGAGGCAAATGAGCAGATCCGCGCGCGAGTCGTACAGCTTCGCTGAGGCGGCTGGCAGCGACTTTTCGTCACGGCACCGAGATTACCTCGATGAGGTACGGGCCGATGATAGGAGCCTCAGGAGTTCCTTCGGGCATGAGGGCTCTGACCTCCCATTTACGCACCATGAAGGGCGCATTGAACGGATGGAGAGGATGATGGAACGGATCCTGCAGCAAAATCAATGGCAGGAAATGTCCAGTTCCGGGGACTTTTGGATATATCCCCATCATCAATTGGTAGCATGAGGCAGCCAGGAGAAGAGGATATCTTGGTACACGAACCAGTGGCACCTGAGGTTCCTCAGGAAGAACTTTTGGACGTGGCAGCCAAGTTTGCGTTACCCGAATCATCGGGACAACCTCTCAAAACTAAACTGGCCACTACCATTGATTTCCTCACCAACCACCATACAGGATCAGGTCCTTGCTGAGGCCATGAATGGGTACAAGGCACCGAGTAATTGGAACTCACTCAATGTACCTATTGTAAACATGCCTATTTGGAGCAATATAAGTCCGGGCATAAGAGCACAGGGAGTAAAAATTACAGAAAATCCTAAAACTGCTCACATCTGGGATTACCGCTTTTGCGAGGTCGGTGGACGGGATGGACTTGAAACACCGTACAGGAGGATGCTCTTGAATTATTATGTAACACGCTATACGAAATAATGCACTTCGAAAAAAGTGCCATCAAGCTCACGCTAAATCCCAAATTTGCGGGGCTATGCAGAGCATCTCCAACACCACCACCCAGACAACTATTCAGGGAAGACCTTCTGAAGCAGGTCAAGGATTTAGACGACCATGCCAAGACAGTGGGTATTATGAGGTCGCACACTTTGACCAGACAAACGGCCAGGAAAATTCCATATTCCAGGCCACGGGGTCAAACCGGAAGGCCAGCAAGGACCTACATACCGGCGCCTCCAGATGTGAGTCAACGCCCACCATTCCTGGAGCTGCCCGTTACATCGGCAGCACCCGCTCTGCGGGTCGGGATAAAAACGCAGAAATCAGGGGAGCCCTGCGCAGGCAGGACCCGATTCTCCACTACGACTGATCATGGTGCCATAAGTGGTAACCGCACAGGAGCAGGGTAGGTAAGACCCTGACTCCCTACCTCTGTCACTTAACCATAGCGACAGTGGAGCAAGGGTGCGTAACGTGTTATATTCTTGGCACGTTCTCTCTCCCCAAATATGCAGGTCACCAGAGAGAGGACCAGGGGAAGTATCGCACAGCAGTCGGTAAACCCGCCATAGAGCCGGGGTCGACTTCCACTGGAGCAGGCCACCAGATCGTGGACCGGTGAAGGATTGAGGCCTGGGTCTGGAGGACCACATGTGCGGCCGGCACAGACTCAGCACCGAGGGAGCCTACCTGGTTGCAGGTCGGAGTAGTCTCATCTCGGTCACCGCACCCCCTTTAGCGGCAGGACGTGACCGAACGACGCTTTGTCCCAAAGGAGGACACCGACTCAGCACCGAGGGAGCCTGCCTGGTTGCAGGTCGGTGTAGTCTCATCGCGGTCACGCACCCCCTTTAGCGGCAGGACGTGACCGAACGACGCTTTGTCCCAAGGGGAGGACACAGACTCAGCACCGAGGGAGCCTGCCTGGTTGCAGGTCGGTGTAGTCTCATCTCGGTCACCACACCCCCTTGTAGTGGAGGACGTGACCGAACGTCGCCTTTGGAGGATAGGCGGCAAGCCCGCGCGGACGTCGGGGTACCACGCTTCAGCGGCCGGGACCGACTCATCACCGCTATCATGTCTTTTTATACCAGCGGGCCGCCTCCGTCCGGAAGACGGCGGAGTAAGCGGCAGGTCCGCGCGGGAGTCGCTTAGCCACGCAGGAGCGGCAGGCAGCGACATCCTGTCTTGCACCCTTGTCATCACCTCGACGAGGTGTGGGGCAATGACAGAAGCCTCAGAGATTCTCCAGAACCTGAGGAAGTCGACTTATTGTCCGCATATGCGGCAGTGGTCGCATGGCTCGGATGGAGCGCATGATGGAGCGTATCCTAGAGCACAGTCTCTGCAGCTGGACCAGATGTCCTCCAGTTCTGGAGGAACCTGTAGTACCTGAGGAACCAAGGAGAAACTGCAGAATGTGGTCTCCAAGTGTGGCGATGGACGAGTTCTCGCTACATTGGGGGAAATGGATTTCGATGCTTTCCCCATTCTGCCTCATCGGACAGGTGTTGCAGAAAACATACCCAGGTCTGGAACATACAGGACCATGGACGTCATATAGATCGTGCAGAGAAAGTCCACTGGGAAGCACTACCTCACCTACACAGGATATGAGAGGTTTTTGTAGTCGGACCAAGACGACCTACATATCTGCTACGATCTCCAATGTGCTGGCATGCTCACTGGTCTTCATTATGATGAGCCTCAGTTACAGTGCTGCTTACAGTGCCTATAGTGCACTGTCATCCTAGCTCAACATTGGAGTGGGATCTCACCAGCTGGTATCCAAACTACGAGGGATATGTTCTATCCATCCCTTCCCGACCACGATATAATATCTGAGAGATTAGGGGGTGTTGACCCTACTCAGGAGGTGGTCGCTTATGACGGAAGTACCACTGGACTTACTCACCTTTAAAAGTGGTGATGGCAATAGCACTGAATACAGCACAACGGGTCCAGACTCTACAGGAATTAAACCTGGATAGAATGATCAACCCATAAAAAAGTAACTTCTTTATGGAAGAGTTACTTAAACTATACAGACCTGCGACTACAGGTCTGGAAATGGCCATCAGGAATATGGAGGCGGATCTGTTGTCAGCCATGGAAACCCACGTCACAGGGTAACGGTGCAGACTATCTCCAGATGGCTTAAGGTGGTATTCGATGCAGCAGGTAAGACACTAAACATATGAAATGTCATTCTACCAAGGCCGCATCCACATCAGGAACGAGGACCATGGAGGTGTTCATGGAGCATGTCCTCACGATAGCGGGCTGGGCCAATGAAACTACATTTCAATGGTTTCATAACAAACCTGTGGCCGTTTTTTCCCGCAACGTTACGCACGTTAAGTGCTGTCCCTAAACGTTTGTCCCCGAGTTCAGGGGTTTATTGTTGTACTAACTATAATGTTATTATTTTTCAGCTTGTTCAAGTCTGAAATACGTTAACATACTTCCTCCATCAGTATTACGGCAGTGTGTGAGCATGGACGTGGTCCAGGGCGTGTAATCACAGAGCTTTGAAGTCTTCACGAAGTCACTCACGTGACTCCGAAATGAAATAGTAAGATTAAACGAGAACTTACCAGTTTGAAGTTTGATCTTTATTTTATGAGGAGTTGCGATGAGGGATTTCGTGCCCTCCGCTCCCAACCCTCTACCATAAGATCAACTGGTATATAGAGTCTCTTCAATCTTACTATAACAAGTCATTTCTCTGTTGTTGGTTCTGTGATTCCACACCGCTGCTTTGAAGAAATGTCGCGCATGCGTGCCTGGCGGGTTCTTCACGAAATCCCTCATCGCAACTCCTCATAAAATAAAGATCAAACTTCAAACTGGTAAGTTCTCGTTTAATCTTACTAATTTGCCCCATTATGTGTCCACTAGTGAAAAAGTGAGTGGAAGAATCTGGGGGAGGTTGATGATGCAGTGGGGAGAATAAAAGGGGCTGAGTGGAAATTGTGGCTTGATGTTCAGCACAGACTTGGTGGGCCAAGAGGTTCTATGACAGAGCTTTAAGGTGAAACGGGCAAAGTTTAACGGAGATGTGCATATGGGCCATGCTGGGGTGGAGGAGGTAGATACGATAGCGATATTTAAGAGACTTTTGAACAGGCACATGAAGATGCAGGGAATGGAAGGACATTATAGAAACATATAAAACATGTGCTAGCAGAGTCTGAAGGATTCTGACCTGAAACATCACCTATTCCTTTTCTCCAGAGATGCTGCCTGACCTGCTGAGTTACTCCAGCATTTTTTTTGTCTATCTTCGCTGTAAACCAGCATCTGCAGTTCCTTCCTACGCATATAAGAGTTGGTCTTTGCACAGACATTGTGGGCCAAAGGGCCTGTTCCTGTGCTGTACTGTTCTATGTTCTACGTTGTATGTTATATGACTTTGTGACTACCTTACCACTGGATGTCTAATGTGGCAAGTTCATCAGCTTCGGTAGAAGGTTAAAACAAATCTGTAATTGGATCTGAACTTGCCCCGGGGTCCGAAGTCAACTGCAGTATAAGTGAAGCAATTTTCGTTGGAAACTGGTCAGATTAATTTTTTTTAGTTCTCTTGCTTTCGGGCACAATTATCCGAAGGAGTTGGAAGTCATGTTCGGAGAAGCCAAGGCATGAGGCAAGAACTGGGTGGTGCAAGTAGCCAGGCAGCAACTGGAAGCATGGGAGCGATGCTCTCTCTTCGTAGTGGGAAAGAAATAGGTCTTCAGACACAGCTCTCGGTGCTACAATGTGTGGTACAGATGCTGTCCAATCTCACATTCCAAGGCACAGCATCTCTGAAGAGAAACGATTTGTGGCGTTTCAAGTCGAGACCCTCCTTCATCCTTCTTTCTGCTGACTGGATAGCACGCAACAAAAAAAATACTTTCACTGTACCTCTGTGAACGTGACGATAAACAATAAACAATAAAATAAACTAAACTAAAGTTTGGACGTTGAAACTTAGCTCAACCATTGTGCCTGTGTCCAATGTGTTGGACTTGACTCAGGAGATCACAAGGCCCTCACATATTATCATCACTCTCCTCGAGGAGAGCAGGTGCTCGATATCCACATCACCACCTGCAGCCGAGATCCATCAGAGGAAAACTACATTTACTTGGGTTGTGCAGAGACTGGGAACAGAGCAGAAAATGAGACAAAGTGATCCATCAATGTTCGGGGAGAGAAGGTCTGCTGGTAGCCATTTGGAGGTACTGAGCAGGTCTAAATTGAGTGTTGGACACATTTGTCAGTGACGGATGGGAACGGAGGACTACAGTGTCATCAGCATGCATAAAACCTGCTGTTTCTCAATGCACCTCGGGGAGGTCATTGATGTAAACAACAAAAAAGATAATAAAGAGCTGAATATGGAACCCTGGGGAATTCTGCGAGCAAAGCACTCATTGCCTGATGTACCATTGTATTGAGAACTTTGTGTTTACACTCACCAGAGGAACAATAGGCTTGTACTCCAGAGAACATGGTAGACAATGTGAATCTAATTTAGGATGCATAGTGGTGTGCTGGAGCAGTCCTGACTCGGATGTGTTAATAAGGCGCCAGGTCCAGTTACAGCTCTATTGTTACAAATTGCACCATAATTATATTATAGATTATAGATCAAACGTGTCTTTTCTGGTTTCAGTATTCTTATTTGGGTTCACTACTTCTGGGCAACTCTACAAGGACAATGCTTGTTAGAACACAAGAAATAAGAGAGATAGTTGGCCATTTAACCTCTAATTGATTAAAGGAAATGTGTGGGGCAATTTATTTTAGAGTGATAGGAGCCTGGAATGTGTTGCCAGGGACGGTGGTGAAAGCAGACACAACAGTGGTATTGAAGAGGCTTTTGGATAGGCACATGAATATACCGGGAATACAGGGATATGGATCACATGCAGGCAGAAGGGATTGGTTTAACTGGCACGAACTTTGTTGGTGAAAGGCCTGTTCTGCGCTGTACCTTTCCATGATCTATATGCTCATCAAGAATAACTTCATTTTCTTTAGGTTTAGGGTTAAGTTTATTGTTTTTCATGCTGTCCAAACAGATTAGATACAGTGGCTTGCAAAAGTTTTCATACCCCCTTGAACTTTTCCACATTTTGTCATGTTACAACCACAAACGTAAATGTATTTTATTGGGATTTTATATGATAGACCAACACAAAGTGGTGCATAATTGTGAAGTGGAAGGAAAATGATACATGGTTTCCAAATTTTATTACAAATAAATAACTGAAAAGTGTGGCGTGCAAAAGTATTCAGCCCCCTGAGTCAATACTTTGTACAACCACCTTTCACTGCAATTACAGCTGCAAGTCTTTTGGGGTATGTCTCTACCAGCTTTGCACATCCAGAGACTGAAAATTTTGCCCATTCTTCTTTGCAAAATAGCTCAAGCTCAGTCAGATTGGATGGAGAGCATCTGTGAACAGCAATTTTCAAGTCTTGCCAGAGATTTTCAATTGGATTTAGGTCCGGACTTTGACTGGGCCATTCTAACACATGAATATGCTTTGATCTAAACCATTCCATTGTAGCTCTGGCTGTATGTTTAGGGTCGTTGTCCTGCTGGAAGGTGAACCTATGCCCCAGTCTCAAGTCTTTTGCAGACTCTAACAGGTTTTCTTCCAAGATTGCCCTGTATTTGGCTCCATCCATCTTCCTATCAACTCTGACCAGCTTCCCTGTCCCTACTGAAGAAACTGCAAACGGGACTTATGGCTTTGTTTCAACAATGGCTTTCTTCTTGCCACTCTTCCATAAAGGCCCGATTTCTGGAGTGCACAACTAATAGTTGTCCTGTGGACCGATTCTCCCACCTGAGCTGTGGATCTCGGCGTCTCCTCCAGAGTTACCATGGGCCTCTTGGCTGCTTCTCTGATCAATGCTCTCCTTGCCCGGCCTGTTAGTTTAGGTGGACGGCCATGTCTTGGTAGGTTTGCAGTTGTGCCATACTCTATCCATTTTCGGATGATGGATTGAACAGTGCTCTGAGAGATGTTCAAAGATGTGATTTTTTTAATAACCTAACCCTGCTTTAAACTTCTCCACAACTTTATCCCTGACCTGTCTGGTGTGTTCCTTGGGCTTCATGATGCTGTTTGTTCTCTAACAAACCTCTGAGGCCTTCACAGAACAGCTGTATTTATACTGAGATTAGATTACACACAAGTGGACTCTATTTACTAATTAGGTCACTTTTGAAGGCAATTGGTTGCACTGGATTTAATTAAGGGGTATCAGAGTAAAGGGGGCTGAATACTTTTGCACACCACACTTTTCAGTTTTTTATTTGGAAAAAGATTGGAAAACCATGTATCATTTTCCTTCCACTTCACAATTATGCACCACTTTGTGTTGGTCTATCACATAAAATCCCAATAAAATACATTTACGTTTGTGGTTGTAACGTGACAAAATGTGGAAAAGTTCAAGTGGTATGAAAACTTTTGCAAGCCACTGTATGCCATACATTCATACAAGAGACGAACACACAAAGATTTGCCACAATTTCCTGCCCTATACCAATTCAACCAGGATCGAACCCTGGTCCCTTGCACTTTAATGCCCCTGTCCCACCTAGGAAACCTGAACAGAAACCTCTGGAGACTTTGCGCCCCACCCAAGGTTTCCGTGAGGTTTTTGGAAGTTTTTGTCAATTTCGACCATTAGGGAGACTCCGGGAACCGCACGGAAACCTTGGGTAGGGCACAAAGTCTCCAGAGGTTTCCGTTCAGGTTTCCTATGTGGGACAGGGGCAGAAGGCAGCAACTCTATCGAAGCGCCACTGTGCCAGTCCCTAGAAGTACATTTAATAACATCACACCCTGTACTGCATTACAGGGTGGACTCAGCTACAAAAATGTT
Organism: Raja brachyura; assembly: GCA_963514005.1. The sequence goes on along the minus strand of OY740797.1, from coordinate 30,212,466 downwards.
CAGAGTTTGCCAAAATAATGCTCTATGCTTGAAATATAACAGGTCAATTAGTGTTGCAATTCCACATCCCATTATCACCCTCTTTTAGCTCACCTCATTTTTGTGTAGGACATTTAATTACACTTGCTTTTCACTTCATCATTCTGTCCACCCCCTCACCATCCCCCTCCACCTCCCACCCTTCTTTGTCTCGACAGTCATTGAATACCTGTCGTATCTCTTATGTTTTGCATTTTTTAATGCAAAGGCGCTGATCTGAAATATTAGCTGCTAAATGCATCTGAAATATTACACCCATTCCACCTTACACAAGGCTTGCCTGAGCTGTAGAATGTTTCAAAGATAGACACAAAATGCTGGAGTAACTCAGCGGGTCAGGCATCATATTTGGAGAGAATGGATCGGTGCTGAATGGTAATGAATGGACGGTGCAAGGCAGGATTCTTCTTCAGACCCAACCCAAAACAACATATTTTCTTCAGAGATGCTGCCTGACCCGTTGAGTTACTCCAGCATTTTGTGCCTTTCTTTGGTATAATCCAGCACCTGCAGTTCCATTTTTATTCACATTTTTCTGCAGAACATTTTAAGCATTTTCTGGTTAATGAAGGTATGATGGCACAGCGGTACAGCAGCGTAGACCGAGGTCAAATCCAGCCATCTTGTCCCCCCTCGCACGGCGCCTGGCGCAGTTTTCCTCTGGAAAGCAAACTCCCCACACACTGATGTGCTGCAAGAAGGTGGAACAGTGGCACAACTGGTAGGCCTGCTGCCTTGCAGCACCAGGGACACGAGTTTGATCCTGACCTCGGGTGCTGTCCATGTCGAATTTACACATTCTCCCAGCGTACTCGTGTGTTGCCTCCAGGTGCTCCGGTTTCCTCCCACAACCCAAAGACGTGCAAGTTTGTAGGTTAATTTGTCTCAAAATTGTCCCAGTGTGTAGGAAGTGGATGAGAAAGTGGGATAACATAAAACTAGTGTGAACAGGTGATCGATGGTTGTTGAGTCGAAGAGCCTGTTTCCATGCTGTATATCCAAATTAAAGGAAGTGAAGAGTGTTTCATTGTTATGTACACCAACTTATGGAACAGTGACATTCTTACTTGCAGCAGAACAACTGCCTATAAACGCATAGATAATATGTACAAACTTCAATAAATTCATAACTACAATACCAGTGCAAAAAAAAACAATGCATCTCTGGGGTAAAGCAATAGGTGACGTTTCAGGTCAAGACCCTTATTAAAAAACAAACTGCCAGAGTAACTCAGCTGTGTATGAAGAAACTGCAGATGCTGGTTTAATCCAAAGATAGACATAAAATGCTGGAGTAACTCAGCGGGACAGGCAACAATTTCTGGAGAGAACCTCATCTGTTATTTTTCTCCAGAAATGCTGCCTGTCCCATTGAGTTACTCCAGCATTTCGTGTCTATCTTTGGAGTAACTCAGCTTCTGTGATGGGAAAAATACAGAGGACTTTTCGAGTCGGGGCCCTTCTTCAGACTGATGGAGTAGAAGGGAGATAGCTGGCAGACAGAAGTGAGAGGAAAGGGTGTGTCTCTCTTTCTCTTCTCTATCCACCTATCACTTGCCAGGCTTTGACTCACCCTACCTCTCTTTTCCACCTTCCCGTACACAATTTCGTCAGCCTGAAAAAGACTCCCGACCAGAAAAGTCATCTGTCTGTGGCCAACAACAGATGCTGCCTGACCCGCTGAGTTCCTCCAGCATTTTGTCTTTCTGCCCAGAAATTTGGCACAGTTACCTGAGGAAATATTAGCACCGAAGGCCAAATGTTTGGCCAAAGAGGAAAATTTGAAGAAACATCTGAAAAGGATGGAAAAGATGGAGAGAGGAAGAGAGGAATATGAAGGGAAGTCAGGAGCTCAGGATTTGGTGAAAGCATGGTCATCAAAGGTGAAACTAAACTTGGGGAACACAGAGAATTACTTTAGTATGGAGACACCATGTAGAAACAAGCCTTTTGTCCCAGCAAGTTTGAACCGACCAGTGATCACCCATACATTAGCTCCATACTACACAGTGGGAACAATTTACAGAAGCCAATTAAATTGCCAACCTGCACGTCGTTGGAATGTGAGTGGGAACTGTAGCAGCTGGAGATAACCCATGCAGTCACAGGGAGAACGTACAAACTCCATACAGACAAAACTTGTAGTCAGGATCGAACATGGGTCTCTTGTGCTGTAAGGTAGCAGCTCTTCCGCTACGCCTCTGTGCCATCCCCAACGGACAGAGAGAGAAATGAAAACGTCACAGGGAGAATGTAGTCAAAATCAAACCTGGGTCTCTGGTGCCATAAGGCTGCAACACTACTGCTGCGCCACTGTGCCACCCAATTCCTAGAAGGTGGTAGGTCTAGAGGAGATCACAGAGTGAATGGACAAGTCAATGGAGGCCACCTAAAACACAAGACTATTTACTGGTCTAATTAGTGTGCACTAATTTCCAAGCAGACGGCTATAAATAAATATTTGATATTTGTTGATCATTATACAAACTCATTTTCATTTTATAGGATAATAGTTTCAGTAAATTACACCCAGTGCATATGGAGGGAAAGCTGTTCTGTTTCGGTAAGCAATGGCAGCGCAGTGTGGATTCAAACCTGCCTGAGATGGGTCGGTACGGAAAGGGTTAAAGCACGCATTCTCATTTTGAAGTTGGAAGCCATCCAAATATTTCAACCAAACCATCTGGCTAAGGTTCAATTTGTATACTGACAATAATTAAACACACTTATGTTTCTTTACTGTATACCAAGTGACCTTGGGATTGAAACTTGCTCAAGTGTTCTGAAGAATCCATGGAACATCTGGGAGAGTTAAAGTTAAAACAGCTGGCATTTGTGCATAAATTAGATTCCACTCATTGCCCTGGAAACCGGGGAGTTAATTACAGATTATCCATTTCTCATAGCTGACTTGGGAGATTAATTATTTTACAATTTCTCCAACGACAACGCACCATTGTAAAGATGAATACCAGTGATAAAGCACTGGACCATCCCGTTTCACGCCCACCAAAGTCTTTCTTCCCATCTTCCCCGCAGCCATCACCCTTTCCAAATGGTGCTGGACCTTTCAATCTATTGTCCGACTTGAGTGATTATTCCACCAATTAATCCTTTTATTTTTTGTGGGAAGAGAATGCTTCCTCTTGCAACTGTTCATCTTACTACCATGGTTTCAGTTCAACCACTTCATAGGAAAAAAAAACACACCAACTGCTGGAGTAACTTGAGTGCTTGAGGCAGCATCTGGGGAAGGAATGGACAGGCGATGTTTTAGGGTCAGGGTCCTTCTGCAGAGTGGAGATAAATGGATATCACTTGGGAACATCAAAGCAGCTCTTTGTTCAAGCCTCCCCCATCTGCTAGACTTTGAAATTTTATCTTTTGTTCAAACAAGCCTTTCGGCCCACCGAGTTCGCCCCGAACATTGATCCCTGTACACTAATACTTTTCTACACACCAGAGAAAATTAACCTACAAACCCGTATACCTGTAGAGGGTGGGAGAAAACCAGAGCACCCAGAGAAAACCCATGAGGTCACAGGAAGAACATACAAATTCCATACAGACAGCACCCGTAGTCAGGATCGAACCTGGGACTCTAGCGCCGTAAGGCAGCAACTCTTCCCCTGCGCCACTGTGGTGCCCCAGAGATGCTAAATCAATGGCCTGCCTACACCCACTCAGGTAGAAGTAAAACATCCGATGGCTTGATGTCAAAGAACAGCACTGAAATTATCCCAGGGTCATGAGATTTATTGAACACTCAGTCGGAAGTACTGGCACACAAATGTTCTCTGCACAGCTTGCCCGCTATTACTTTACAGTACAACAGTCACAAACCCGCACTGTTTCCTTTGAACACCTGGAACTTCAGATATTAGCAGAGACTCCAGGTCAAGCCGTCTGAAGTGCAAGCAGTTGGGTTCCATTGGCAGAGTGGTTCCGAGTTGGAAGAAAATCCAATATTGATCTGGAGACTTGAGTGAAAATTTCAATGCTGTCTCAGATTTAAATTAAACTCTTTCAATACATCTGGAATAAAAGGCAAGTGTGGGGTCACTGCAGATTGTGAGAAGGAGGAGATTGTTGTGATGTTTCGCGCAGGGAAATATCTACTGTCCTTGTCTAGCCTGATGCAGGGTTTTGACTCAAAATGCCGACTAGTCCTTCTTCTCCTGCAGATGCAGCTCAACGCACTGAGCTCCTGGAGCAGATTGTTTGCAGATTGTCCAGCAGCTGCAGTCTCTTGTCTTTCCATTCCAGAAAATTTGGCACAATAGCTGAGCACTTTAGAGAACTCTCTCCATCCCCTTCTCTCCCTCTCCCTCTCCCTCCTACTCTCTCTCTCTCTCTCTCTCTCTCTCTCTCCCTCCCTCCCTCCCTCCCTCCCTCCCTCCCTCTCTCTCTCTCTCTCTCTCTCTCTCTCTCTCACTCTCCCCTCTGTTTCTCCTCCATCTCTCCCACTTTCTCTCCCTCTCCCTCTCTCTTTCCATCCTGCTCTCTGCCCCTCACCCTCTCCCCCCATTCCCCCCTATCTCTCCCCCTCTCTTTCCTCAACAAAACTGAAATTGAAAAAAAGTTATGGGAATTGGTCAGTAAAGTGGAATTAATAACAAAGATCTGATCCACCATGACTGCTCAGCTCTGATCTGATCCACCACGACTTTACCATGACTGTACTGAGAATGGTGCATGTTTGAGAGCATTATGGCTCGCTGCCGCCCCTCTTTGTGACTAATGCAGTAAAATGTCTTCCGATTGATGCAATTTCTATCACCCTCTTGAGATGTCTGTAAGTACTGGAAAAGAGAGTGCTTGAAGCTGGAAACTGGGTCTGTACTCGCTGGTTCAGAAGGATGAGGGGAAACCTTATTGAAACTTACCAAATAGTTAAAGGCCTGGATAGGGTGAATGTGGAGAGGGTGCTCCCACGAGTGGACAAGTCTGGGACCAGAGGGCACAGTCTCAGAATCTGTGCTTTATCTTTAGATTTTTTGTATCTTTAGAAAGAAGGTGAGGAGGATTGTTTTTTTTGCCAGAGGGTGGTGAATCTGTGGAATTAATTGCCACAGATGGCTGGAGGCCAAGTCAATGGATATTTTTAAGGTGGAGATTGAAAGGTTCTTGATCATTGACAGGAGATGGGTGATCGCTGGTTGGCATCGACTCAGTGGGCCGAAGGGCCTGTTTTGATACTGTATCTCTAAACAAAGAGATCCATTGCAATCTGTCTGCTTAAATGGCAGAGAAACACATTCAGTTTAGGGACAATTAGAAATGGACATTTGGCAGTGAACTACAGGTACCAAAAACGAGTAAGCCATTATGTCAAGAGTCAAGAGTGTTTTATTGCCATATGTCCCAAATTAAAACATTGAAATCCTTACTTGCAGCAGCACCACAGAGGGTGGTGAATCGGTGGAATTCGTTGCCATAGATGGCTTTGGAGCCCATGTCAATGGATGCTTTTAGATACTTTTAAGGCAGAGATTGACAGATTTTTGATCCGTAAAGGTGTCAGGGGTTATGGGGAGAAGGCAGTAGAACGGCTTTAAGAGCCATTATTGAATGATGGAATAGACTTGATGGGCCGAATGGCTTAATTCTGCTTCTATATCCTATGAACTTATAAACATAGAACTCTGTAAAACCCATTATAATCAACAACAAAAACTTCCTTATATATATAGTTCAGAGGGTATTTGGAGGTTGCAGTATTTAATAGCCTGGTTGTTGGGGAGAAGCTGCTCCTGAACCTGGACGTTACAGTTTTTAGGCTCCGTACCTTCTTCCCTATGGCAGGAGTGAAATGAGAGCATGGCCAGGGTGATGTTGGTCTCTTATCATGCTGGCTGCCTTTTTGAGGCAGCGATTCTTGCAGATCTCATTGATGGTGGGGAGGTGAGTTCACGTGATGGACTGCGCAGTGTTCACAGTGTTGATACAGGAGAGGGGTCGGCAATCTCTACGCAAGTCCCACCAGAAGTGGCAATGTATTACTGAGGTCAGTGCCACAGTTGGTACTAGAGATAATGGAGGAATCCAGAGTCAATCCACTGATATCCTTCTCGATATCACCCCAGCGAATATTAAACCATTCCACTTCTCTTTGAAGTATCACTTTTTCACAGCTGTTACCTTAATTATGCCCGGTTTTGGATCTGTTTTTGCATTTTCCTTTAAGTAGGAAGGCTCTAATAACGAAGATTAAAGATGTGCAGAAGCGACTGATAAAAAGTCTCAAGTACAGGACGTATGTGCTTGAGATTTGCAAGTACGGATCTAAGTCAGCAGATGCATTTAATGTTTGTCTGCGAAACTCATTGATTTGTGTGTAATAGATTCAGTGACAGGTGTGTTCAAACTGGATTCAAGAGGTTCGAACAAAAAGCTGCTTTGAAGTTCTCAAGCTATCTCCATTTATCTATTATAGCCTTAATAGTATTGCTGTTCTCACCTTGAAGTCTCTATAGAAATCACCCAGAACGGAGTTTAGACTGTCACTAATATCTGTAGTCTTTAGTCTGAGATGAGTGGTGTGTTGATTTGGTTTGCCAAGTTATAGAACGTGAACTCTCTATTTTACTGTAACAAAGTGCATCCATTGACATAAAAATTGCACTCTGTCACACAGAAGAGCTAATGTAAAACTGTGAATTATATAGTTTTACCATCTTAGTAACACACTTTATAGATGGATCATTCGTGTGTTAAATCTGCATGATGCATCGTTGGGCGGCACAGTGGTGCCGCTGCCTCATGGTGCCAGAGACCAGGGTTCGATTCCTGACCTCGGATGTTGTCTGTGTGTGGAGTTTGCACGTTGTCTCAGTGACCGTGTGGGTCTTCACCAGGTGCACTGGTCTCCTCCCATATTGCAGAGACGTGCTGGTTTGTAGGTTAATTGGCCTCTGTAAAAAATTGCCCCGAGGCATGCAGGAAGTGGATAAGAGAGTGGGATAACATAGAACCTGTGTGAACAGGTGATCGATGATTGGTATAGACTTGATGGGCCAAAGGATCAGAGACCTGCGCTTGATCCTGAACTTGGGTGCTGTCTGTGTGAAGTTTGCATGTTCTCTCAGTGATCGCGTGGGTTTCCTCCAGGTGCATCAGTTCCTTCCCACATCCAGTAAAAGTGCAGGTTAATTGGCCCTCTGTGAAATTACCCCCAGTGTGTAGGGATTAGATGTAAAAGCAGGATAACATAGAACTAGCATGAACAGATGATCAGTGGTTGGCGTGAACTTGGGGGACCAAAGGGCTGTTTCCATGCTGTCTTTTTTGATCAATCAATCAAGAGGGTGGCACGGTGGTCTCGTGTACGATTTTGGTGGGGAAAAGGCCTGTTTCCGCACTGTATCTCTAAAACTAAAACTAATACAATCAAAAAACACTTTAACAACAGCAATTGCATGCTGCAGTGAAGGTCCATCATTATGCCACATCTGGATTACTTGGTTCATTGCAGCAGAATGCTGCAACAGCTGTTCTGTCATGACTGCCTTATGAGGACTGATTTGGAAGAGGGCATTTTATTTCTATTGCTGTTGTTATTTCTGTTCACAGCCGAAGAGATTGTCAGGGCCACCAGTACAGATATTCCTCTGAGACAACTTGCTGGAATGGAATGAATTTGAGGAGGCACTCAGTGGAGAGATAGGGAAAAGGCTATCGGTGATTCAAGGCGACTTTAGGTGGGGTCATTCAGATGACACACACACAAAAGGATATCCACACTCAGCATGTGGTAGTGGCTGTGGGTGCAAACTCCAAAGAAATGTCTCAACTCAAAACATCACCTATCCATGTTTTCCAGAGATACTGCCTGGCCCGCTGCGTTACTCCAGCACGTTGTATTATTTTATGTAATAGTGGGCAGAGGCTAAAGTGGTGGCATGATGATGTAGTGGTAGAGTTGCTGCCTTAAGGGGCTGTCCCACTTGGGCGACATAATCCACAAGTTCTGGCGAGTTTGCCCTCAACTCATACTCGCAGCATGGTCGACACGAGGTTGCAGGAGGTCTTTGTAAAGGGGCTGTCCCACTTGGGCGACCTAATTGGCGAGTTTAGAAGAGTTTGAAAAAAGGCATGTTGAAGACCTCCTTCGACCTCCTTCGACTATGTTGAAGACCAGCTTTGACTAGATATGACTAGCTACGATTAACTTGGGGAAAATTGATCACCGAATAGTGGAGAGTGAAGATGACCTCCTTCGATCTCCTTTGACCTCCCTTTGATCATGATGAAGACTATCTACGACTACCTTTGACTACCTTTGACTACCCTCAACTACCTACGACTAACATTCCGACCTACTACGACCTACAACAACTAATCCTACGGGTAAAAAAAGTATCGATTTTTTTCCATGGCAAAACTTTTTTACTCGCGGGCATTTTTTAACATATTGAAAAAAATGTCGCAACCCAGCTGAGGCCTCGGGTACGCGGAGACCACTCTCGGACATGAAGGAGAGTTACAAAGACCTCCTACGACCTCGTGTCGACCATGCTGCGAATATGAGTCGTGGCCAAACTCGCTAGAACTCACGGATTAGGTCGCCCAAGTGGGACAGGCGCTTAATTCTCCTTCATGCTCGAGAGTAGTTTCCGTGTACTCGAGGCCTCAGCTAGGTCACGGCATCTTTTTCAAAGTATTGAAAAATGCCCGCGAGTAAAAAAAGGTAGCCATGGAAAAAAATCAATACTTTTTTCCTCGTAGGTTTAATCGTAGTAGGTCAGCATGTTAGTCGTACGTAATCGAGGGTAGTCGAAGGTAGTTGAAAGTAGTCGTAGATAGTGTTCATCATAGTCGAAGGGAGGTCTAAGGAAATCGAAGGAGGTCGTCTTCACTCTCCACTATTTGGTGTTCAATTTTCCCAAAGTTAGTCGGAGCTAGTCGGAGCTAGTCAAAGCTAGTCTTCAACATAGTCGAAGGAGTTCAGAGGAGGTTGAAGGAGGTCTTCAACATGACATTTTTTTCAAACTCTCCTAAACTCTCCTAAACTCGCCAATTAGGTCGCCCTAAGTGGGACAGCCCCTTTACAGTACCTGGGTTCGATCCTGACCTTGGGTTCTGTCTGTACGGCATGTGTATGTTCTTCCTGTGACCACATGGGTTTTGTCCGGGTGGTCCGGTTCCTCTCACACTCCAAAGACATACAGGTTTGTAGGTTAATTGGCTTTGTAAAATTATCCCTAGTAGATAGGAGAGAACTAGTGTACGGTTGATCGCTCGTCGGCGTGGATACGGTGGGCTGAAGGGCCTATTTTCACAATGTATTTCTAAAGTAAACTAAACTAAACTAAACTAAACAAAAAAGGCTCATCTGTCCATAAGTCCTCTGTCAGCACACCATGCTTATAATCATGTATAGTGTTTCTGCTGACTGGATAGTATGCACTAAAAAATCTTTTCACTGTACCCTGGTGCACATGACAGTAAACTATACTTAACTAAACGAAACTAAACTTTGGTGTGCATTGTTTCTGATGGTGCTCAGGATCGCTCCACAGTTGCTCCTCTGGCAGAGGTGCTAATGAGTACAGGTTTGTGGACACAGTTTAGTTTAGAGGTACAGCGTGGAAACAGACCTTTTGGCCCACCGAGGCTGCTCCAACCAACGATCCCCACACATTAGCACTGCCCCTGCACACAATAGGGACAGTTTACACTTATACCAAGTCAATTTACCTACATACCTGCACATCTTTGAAGTGTGGGAGTCAACTGAAGATCTCGGAGGAAACCCACACAGTCATGGGGAGAATGAACAAATTCCATAGAGACAGCATCCATAGTCGGGATCAAACCCAGATCTCTGGCGCTGCAAGAGCTGTAAGTCAGCAACTCAATCGCTGGGCCACCGAGGCCGTCCACTGCTTGTCTGCTGTTGCCGACTACCATGCCCCAACTGCACTAGTCCCATGTGCCCGCTCATGGCCCATAACCCTCGAAACCAGTCCTATCCAAGAATCTGTCAAATTATGTCTTGAACGTTATGATAGTCCCCACTTCAACTACCTCCTCTGGCAGCTTGTTCCAAATACCCACCACCCTCAGTGAAAAATGTTACTACTTGTGCTCCTATTAAATCTTCACCTTAAACCGATATCCACTGGTTCTCAATTCTCCTACTCTGGGCAAAAGACTGCATTTAACCAATCTGTTTCTCTCACAATTTTGTATTTCCTATAAGATCACCCCCCATCTTCCCTCACTACAAGGAATAAAGGCTCCTAGCCTTCTCAACATATTGCTTAGACCCTCGATTCCTGGCATCATCTTTGTAAACCATCACAAGATCACAAATTCACAAGTGGAATTAGGCCATTTGGCCCATTGAGTCTACTCCAGCTTAAAAAAGTTAATGCAGGATTGTCCATGAGATTCAATCATGGCTGATCTCTGCCTCCTAATTCAATTTTCCTGCCTTCTCCCCATAACCCATGGCATCGTTCTAATCAAGAATCTGTCTATTTCTGCTTTATCCACTGACTTGGCCTCCACAGCTCTCTGTAGCAATGAGGGTCCTCTGCGGCAATAACCTTCTCAGCACCCTTACGATAGACACAAAATGCTGCAGTAACTCAGCGAGATAGGCAGCATCTCTGGGGAGAAGGAATGGGAGATGTTTCAGATCAAAACCCTTCTTCAGACTCTCAACCCAAAATGTCACCCATTCCTTCTCTCTAGAGATGCTGCCTGTCCCACTGAGTCACTCCAGCATTTTGTGTCTATCTTCGGTGTAAACCAGCATCTGCAGTTCCTTCCAACACACTTCTCTGCACCCTTTCCTGCTTGAAAATGTCATGGAGGATTGTCCATGAGGAGACTGTAATGCAGTAGAAGACAGGGACTGTGCAGAAGATAGGTGACAGAAGCCAAAAGGTCCATCCAGGTCAATTGGTTCATGTAAGATGATGCTCATGAAAATGGTGATTGAGAATATGATTTGCATGATGAGCAAAGATCCAAGTGATACTATGCGGCAACCATCAGTGTGAAGAGCACAGGTCAGGGGTCATAGGTCATCCCAAGCAAGTGGATGACATACCGGATATATCTCAGGAAGAAATGATCCACAACATGAAGGGTGCTGGGCTTGGACACTTCAAGGAAGAAATAAGGACCTTTAGTGGAGGAGATCTCAGGGGTTAAGAAGATCAAGAGCATCAAAATAATTTATAACATATCTGTGTGCACATAACTCTATAAATAGTACCTGATTGTATAATTCCATATTCATAAATATTTGATGACACAATCTTTAGTTTAGTTTAGCTTAGAGATACAGCACGGAAACAGGCCCTTCGGCCCACCGAGTTCGCGCCGAACAGCGATCTCTCTACACTTACACTTTTTTACACACGAGAAAATTAAAGTTTTTACTTAAACCAATTAATCTACAAATCCGTACACCTGTGGAGTGTGGGAGGAAACCAGAGCACCCAGAGAAAACCAATGAGGTCACACAGAGAACATACAAACTCCATACAGACCGCACCCGTAGTCAGGATCAAACTCGGGTCTCTGGCGCCGTAAGGCAGCAACTCTTCCACTGTGCTACTGTGGTGCCCCAGAGATGCTAAATCAATGGCCTGCCTACACTCACTCAGGTAGAAGTAAAACATCCGATGGCTTCATGTCAAAGAAAAGCACTGAAATTATCCCAGAGTCATGAGATGCATTGAACCCTCAGTCGGAATTACTGGCACACAAATGTTCTCTGCACAGCTTGCCCGCTATTACTTTACAGTACAACAGTCACAAACCTGCACTGTTTGCTTGGAACACCTAGGACTTCAGATATTAGCAGATACTCCAGGTCAAGCCGTCTGAAGTGCAAGCAGTCGGGTTCCATTGGCAGAGTGGTTCCGAGTTGGAAGAAAATCCAATATTGATCTGGAGACTTGAGTGCAAATTTCAATTGAACTCATTCAATACATCTGGAATAAAAGGCAAGTGTGGGGTCACTGCAGTTTGTGAGAATGAGGAGATCGCTGTGATGTTTCTTGCGGGGAAATATCTGCTGTCCATGTGTAGCCTGATGCAGGGCTCCAACTCAAAACGCCGACTAGTCCTTCTTCTCCTGTAGATGCAGCTCAACCCGCTGAGCTCCTGGAGCAGATTGTTTGCAGATTGTTTGCAGATTGTATGGGGATTGCACCCACCCGCAATCCCCGTACCCACGACTATCCTACACACCAGGGTCAATTTTACAATGTTGCTGAAGCCAATTAACCTACAAACCTGTACACCTTTGGAGTGTGTGAGGAAACCGAAACACCCGGGTAAAGGCAATGCCGTCACATGGAGAACATACAAGCTCCACACAGGCAACACTCTTGGTCAGGATCGAACCTGGGTCTCCTACGCTGTAAGGCAGCAATTCTACTGCTGCATCTCTGTGCCACCCCTCTATTGTATGAACATAATTTACAGCTGGTATGGAGATAGAGCACACCACAGAAGTTGGAATCTGGAGCAAGAAAGCAAACTGTTGGAGGAACGTAGACAGTAGAGCAGCATATGTGGGTGGGAAAGGAATGGTTGACATTCCAGGTTGAGACCTGGCATCAGGATTGAGAGCAAGAGGAAAGACAGGCAGTATAGAGATGAGAGGGGAGTAGTGAGGCAGGGGGTGGTAGAAGATACGTGGACCTAGAAGCAGTGAGGGAACTTTGGCCGATGAAGCCAGTGGAGGGAGAGGGAGTTGCGGAGAGGCAGAGGTTGGAGGTGAGAGGTAGAAACATGGAAGGGAAAAAGGATGGGTAGAGGGAACCAGGTAGGGGGAGGGCATGGTGAAGGTCGAGACAGAGTGGATGGTGATAAGGGGAGGCACAAGAGGTACAACTGCTGGACCTTGACTAAGGAAGGTGATAAGTGGAACAAATGGAGGATGTCTTAGACAATAGACATTAGGTGCAGGAGTAGGCCATTTGGCTCTTCAAGCCAGCACTGCCATGCAATGTGATCATGGCTGATCATCCAGAATCAGTACCCCGTTCCTGCATTCTCCCCATATCCCCTGACTCGGCTATCTTTAAGAGCCCTATCTAGCTCTCTTTTGAAAGTATCCAGATAACCGGCCTCCACCATCCTCTGAGGCAGAGAATTCCACAGACTCACAACTCTCTGTGTGAAAAAATGTTTCCTCATCTCCGTTCTAAATGGCTTACCCCTTATTCTTAAACTATGGCCCCTGGTTCTGGGCTCCCCCAACATCAGGAACATGTTTCCTGCCTCTAGCGTGTCCAAACCCTTAATAATCTTATGTTTCAATAAGATCCCCTCTCATCCTTCTAAATTCCAGAGTATTCAAGCCCAGCCACTCCATTCTCTCAGCATATGACAGTCCAGCCATCCCGGGAATTAACCTTGTGAACCTACGCTGCATTCCCTCAATAGCAAGAATGTCCTTCCTCAAATTTGGAGACCAAAGCTGCTCACAATACTCCAGGTGTGGTCTCACTAGGGCCTTGTACAACTGCAGAAGGACCTCTTTGCTCCTATATTCAACACCTCTTGTTATGAAGGCCAACATGCCATTTACTTTATTTGTGACTTCACCTCTTATACAGTATTTGCTTTATTAAATAGCACATCAGTGAACCTTTAGATGCTAGAGAATCACATCACTATTCTTTCCCCCTCATTGGGTCCATGTCCTGGAACTCAGGATCATATGAAGCGGGAGATTGAAGAGGTGCAAGAGTAGCTGGCAACCCTGGATTCGCAAGGGCATTAGTGTTGGGCAAGAAGACAGCAACAATCATATCCCAAACAAAATTGAAATTTTAAAACATGTTTTGGGGATTGGTCAGGAGAATAGAATCGAGGACAAAGATATGATCCACCATGACTTTACTGAGAATGGAGCAGGTTTGAGAGCCTAATGGCTAGCTTCTGCCTCTGTTTGTGAGTAATGCAATAACATTCTTCTGATTGATGAAATTACCATCAGCCTCTTGAGATCTCTGCATTGACTGGAGAAGAGAATGGTTAAAGCTGGATCACTGGCTGCATTTAGCTGTGTTTAGCTGTTCACTTGAATTGCTTAAACACAGAAGGCTATAGGACAAGCACTGGGACATGAGATTAATATGGAAGGTTGCCTACTAGTCAACATGGATGAGTTGGGCCAAATGGCCTGCCTCCATGTTATAACTGCTGTGATGTGTATAATTCTTAGGGTTTAAGAATTAATTGCATTTGGAAAAGCATGGAATTATTGGGAATAGTCAGCATGGCTTTGTGTGGGGAAGGTCCTCTCACAAAACGTCAGTTGAGGTTATTGGGGAAGTGATGAGGAATATTGATGAGGTCAGAAGGATAGGAGTAGAATTAGGTAATTCAGCCAATTGTCTAATCCGCCATTCAATCATGGCTGATCTATCTCTCCCTCCTAACCCCATTCTCCTACCTTCTCCCCATAATCTCTAACACCTGTACTAATCGAGAATCTATCTATCTCTGGCTTAAATATCAACTGAGGGTAGGGAAGTGGATGGTGTCTCTATAGATATTAGCACAGCATTGAGTCTTGTAATCATGCATCCAACGCATCGTATTAGCAATAGAAGGATAATTCCATGTCTTCGTCAGTTGCCCCATATTAAGATCTTGGCCTCAACTATACATTTCTCCACCACTGTCAAACCTCCAATAATCCTGCAATTAACAATCCCCCACCACCTTCTCTCAGCCAAAACTACTTACATATTTCAATGTCTCATGTACTCTGTCCTTTCTCTAATACTCCCTTTGATCTCTCAGCTTCCCTTAGCTCCGCAACTTTAAAATGTTACATTTCCAACTAATACTGTCACTAATGAGTAGTTAGCAACCTGAAATGTTAATACTATCCACAGATGCTGCCGGACTGTTGACTATTTCCAGCATTTGTTTTTTCCAGACTCTTCAATCTACATCTCATAATGTTGGTGAGGGGAAACTTGAAGCAAAGTGTAGAGTTACTCCATGACCGGACACTGTTTCCCCCTCCACCCTCAAGCTCTGTGCCGAACAACTGGCACTGGTCTGCACAGACATTTTCAACCAGTCTCTGTACTATCCCTGCCTACTTCAAAATTGATTTTGTACTCAAAAAGACAAGAATTACTGGTGTTAATGACTACAGGTCTGTCACATTGACCTCTATAGTCAGCTTGGCTCGAAGGGCCAAATGGCCTACTCCTGCACCTATTGTCCATTGTCTCTTGTAGTCATGAAGACTCTTGAAAGACTTGTGCTGGCCAAGCTGCAAAATATCACAAACCCCCTGCTGGGCCCTGCAGTTTGCATACTGGGTCAATAGATTGGTGGATGACATAGTCAACCTAGGCCTGCACTTCATCCTACAGCACCTAGACTGCCAGGTCACAGTCTAAGGATAAGGGGGAATTCCTTTAGGACCGAAATGAGGAAAACATTCTTTACACAGAGAGTGGTGAGTCTCTGGAATTCTCTGCCACAGAAGGTAGTTGAGGCCAGTTCATTGGCTATATTTAAGAGGGCGTTAGATGTGGCACTTGTGGCTAAAGGGATCAGGGGGTATGGAGAGAAGGCAGGTACGGGATACTGAGTTGGATGATCAGCCATGATCACATTGAATGGCGGTGCAGGCTCGAAGGGCCGAATGGCCTACTCCTGCACCTATTTTCTGTGTTTCTATGTTTCTATGTCACCTATGCAAGGATTTTGTTTGTTGATTTTAGCTCATCATTCAACACCATTGTGCCAGAGCTACTACACACCAAGCTCTCCAAGTTGACTGTGCCTGAACCCCTCTGTCAGTGGATCACCAACTTCCTGACAGACAGGAAGCAACATGTGAGGCTGGGAAAGCACATCTCAGACCCACAGACCCTCAGCATAGGAGCACTTCAAGGCTGCATATTCTCTACTCTCCTTTACTCTCTCTACACCAACCACCTTGACTCCTCTGTCAAGCTTCTCAAGTTTGCAGATGACACAACCCTGATTGCACTGATCCAGGATGGGGAGGAATCTGCCTACGGACAGGAAGTGTCACAGCTGGTGCCCTGGTGCCTTCGTAACAACCTGGAGCTCAATGCTCTTAAGACAGTGGAATTGATTGTAGACTTTAGGAGAACTCCCCTTCCCCTCACCCCACTCACCATGAACAACACCACAGTCACATGTGTGGAGACTATTAAGTTCCTTGGAACCATCATCTCCAAGGACCTGAAATGGGGGGCCACCATCAACTCCACAGTCAAAAAGGCCCAACAGAGGATGAACTTCCTGCGGCAACTGAGGAAACACAATCTGCCACAGGCAATGATGGTCCCATTCTGTACAGCCATCGTAGAGTCTGTCCTCACCTTCTCCATCATTGTCTGGTTTGGCTCAGACACCAAGCACGACATCTGGAGACTGCAGTGAATCCTTCAGCTGAGAAGGTTATTGGCTGCAACCTTCCCCCCATTGACGAACTGTACACTGCAAGGGCCAGGAAGCGAGTGGGTAAGATCATCTCTGACCCCGCTCACCCTGGCCACAAACTCTTTGAAGCACTTCCCTCTGGAAGGCGACCTTGGACTGTCAAAGCTGCCACAGCCAGATATTAAAAACAGCTTTTTTTCCACGAGTAGCAGCTCTACTCAACAGCCATAAGTCTGTAGCCTCATTTTGCTCTGGTATTCTATTTTATGCACGTGTAATGTTTTATTATTAATGTTTCATGCTTTATGTGTCATTCTTAATTGTTACTGCATGTCATGTTGTTACTTGCGAGCGGAGCACCAAGGTAAATTCCTTGTATGTGTACATACTTGGCCAATAAACTTATTCATTCATTCATTCATTCATCCATTCATTCATTAAGGCGCCAGAGATCTGGATATGAACCTGACTACAGGTGCTGTCTGCATAGAGTGTGTACGTTCGCCCTGTGACTGAATGGGTTATCTCTGTGTGTTCCGGTTTTCTCCCACATATTAAATACATACATGTTTGTAGGTTAATTGGACTCTGTAAAGAGAAATTGCAAATTGGCCCTAATGTGTAGGATAGTGCTAGTGTACTGGGTGATCGCTGGTCAGCGCGGACTCGGTGGGCTCTATGGCCTGCTCCTATGCTGTATATCTAAAATAAATCTGATCTTCCAACCCACCTCATTGCAGTTCTTGCCCTTTCTTCAGTTTCTGTACTTTATCTGTAGCTTTAACATTATACTCTGCCCTGTTTTCTTTCTCTTTTCAGTTTATTTGTTGTAATCATGTACGTTGATAGCTCGCAAAACAAAGGTTTTCATTGTATCAGTACACATGATAATATAGTAAGCCAATATTAATAATACCATTTTCTCTTTTCCCCTGCTCTTCAGCATTTCATAGTGTCAGTTCCACAAGGGGAAACATCAGTTCAACATCTAAATTATAAGGCATGCAATTATATAATGGAACTGGACTTGTGATACTAACCAGCACATGGATTATTGGATTGTAAAACAGTTCCATGGAATATGTAGGTCATATGCTGTTGCTTATTTTCATTCAAAGGAAGCCAAAGTCAAAAGCTCTTGAGGAAAAAAGAAATGTTTTGAAATAACAAAACATTGGCAGGCTTGTGGGCGATGCTATACGTGGCAGCTGTGGATGAATGTCGGACCTGCCAAGTGAAATGCTTTTAAGTTCAATCATAATTCAGCAAGTTCTCTTATTGGGACATCCTCCCTCAGGGAAAGATGCAGGAGCCATCTGCCTGCCTTTCCCTCTGCTACTGACGGGACACAACACAATGAAAGTCCATTGGAATTGAGATTGTTGATCAAGAGGCAAATATAATCAGTTTAGTGCAGGGTCATTGATACATACAACACAGAAACAGTGTCGGCACAGCGGCACAATGGTAGTTGCTGCCTCACAGCATCAGAGACCCGGGTTCGGTCCTGTCTATGGATTACATTTATACGGAGAATGTACATTCCCTCTGTGACTGCGTGGGTTTTCTCCAGGTGCTCCCATTTCCTCCCACAATCCAAAGATGTACAAAGTTTGTAGGTTAATTGGCTTCTGTAAATTGTAAATTGTCCCTAGTGTGTTGGATAATACTAGTGTACGCTGATCACCATGGACTTGGTGGGCTTAAGGGTATGTTTTCACGCACAATCTCCAAAATGATACTCAAAAAATACTATGTAGGGAATAGAGGGATATGGATCATGTGCATGCAGATAAGATTAGTTTAACTTAGCATCATATTTGGCAGGGACACTATGGGCCAAGGCGCCCCCTCCTGTGTTTTACCATTCCATGTTCGATCTAATGCAAGAAATTTGATTTGCAGAAGCCGTACATGCCAAATATTTGAAATTGTTAAATTCCAAGTTGAGTCTGAAGTCATTAATGCAACCAGCGGTCACTCTTGGAGCTGATATTGATCTTCATTGAATCAGTTACGTCTTCAGAATGATCTTGAAGGAGGAAAGGGAGGCAGAAGAATGAAGTCTGTTGGAAAGACATAGGTTTGCAGCAGTGGAGCTGCTGCCTTAAGGGCCTGTCCTACCAGCATCTGACTCCATGCGATGAGCGCGATCAAACTAGAAGCGGGGGCCGCGCGGAGGTCGGGAGATCCCTGTACAGGGCCGTTCCCAACAGCATGTGCCTGCATGCGGCAAGCGCGACCAAACCGGCAGCGAGGGCCGCGCGGAGGTCGGGTGAGTGGCGCAACGCGGCGCAAAGTGAGGCAAACTTGGAGCGAACTCTTAAAGGTAAGTTCGCCAGGACAGAGAGGGGCACACAGAGAGGGGCACAGAGGCACACACACAGAGGGCCACGGAGCCACACACATAGAGGGTCATGGAGGCACCTACAGAGAGGGTCACGGAGGCACGAAATTGAGGCAGTGTGTAATGCATCGAGGCGACTGCGAGCCGACAAGCTGTTGCCGCACGGATTTTTGAACATAGTCAGTTTTTCGGAGCCCCGCGCGATGTCGGGACGAACTCCGCACAATTCCGCACGGCTCCGGCGATCGAAGTGGGACCGGCCCCGCGACGCTGGACGGCTCAAGCGACCACGTTAGGTCGCGCTCATCACGTAGAGTTGCATGCTGGTGGGACAGGCCCTTTACAGTGCTGGAGACCCTGGTTCGATTCTGACTGCGGGTGGTGTCTCTACGGAGTCCCTGAGACTGTGTGGGTTTTCCCCGGGTGCTCCAGTTTCTTCCCACACTCCAAAGACATACAGGTTTGTAGGTTAATTGGCTTCTGTAAAATGTAAATTGTCCCAAGTGCGTAGGATAGTGCTAGTGTGCAGGGTGATTGCTGGTCGTCGTGGACTTGATGGGCCGAAGGTCCTGTTTCCGCGCTGTATCTCTAAACTAAACTAAACTAAACTCAGCAAAGACGAGGGAGATATCGAGAGTAATTTCTCCGCCCTGGACATGGGGGATTAACACTGTAAAGGTGATTGGGGTGGCAAATGAGACACATTTGACAAATGCCTCAACATCACTATGAGAAACTGATGGGATTAGAATTTTGGAATCAAATTGGCTGAAGGGGCTACTTCTATTCAGCTTATTATCTGGTTTCAGTAGTTTCAGACTGTTTTGACATGAAGCATTGATGAATAGCCACATATACTCCAAATCTCTCCATAACTGAGAACACTGCTTCAGGGAAGGTGTCTGTTCTGAACAAGATATTATCCTACAGATATCAAGTCTGGAGCAACTTCACCACTGCATCATTGTGGACTTTTCCCTTGGCAACCGCAGAGTTGGACAATGTCTATTTTGCTTTAATTCGTGTTTGCCCCGACTTAAAGAGAATAAATCCCGGTTTAATTTTCTTCCTGTCCTGAAATTTGTGACAAATAGCAGGGATAGATTGCTTGGGCAGTGGGGGGCTCCATTTTCCGCTCACCCTGGCATTATTCATTCCGACTACTGCACACCGCTTTCCAGCTGACACTGAGTGAATTAGGAACTTTCAAAATTGAATTACTCTGTTGCTGCATTTACATTGAAGCACCAAGCCGAACATTTCCATCATCTGTCCACTAGCACTGATTCTATTATCATGACTGGGTCCACTGTTAGTTGGAGGCAAGATTATAGCTCACTGCAAGGCCCAGAGTAATTGAACAGTTTTGCAGCAATGTAAGTCTATTTATTCAGATAGCCGAGGAGGTTGAAAAAATATCATGGCACAGCAAACTGCCCACAGAATATGTCTAGAGAAATACAGAGGAAATACTGCACATAAAATAAGAGCAACGTCAGTTGTTAAAACGGTGCGATTTTCCCAGTAAGCGGCACAGTGGCGCAGCGGTAGAGCAGCTGCCTTACAACACCAGAGACCCAGGTTTGATTCTGACCACGGGTACTATCTGTGTGGAGTTTGTATGTTCTCCACTAAACTTAACTACACTCAAGCCCTCCAGTATCGGTAACACCCTTGTGAAAAAAATTATCCGAAACATTCAATCTCCCAACATCAGCTCACCATGGTTACTACATACATGCTGTGCTGGTTGGTAATATTTCCTTACCATACTCCTGCCTCGGCTTGTTCCAGCTCCAAATCAAAATCCCCTTCTCGTTTGACCGGCCCTTCTTTGTCCAGACAAAGGGTTTCATGAGGTCAATAGTCTTTGCCTCTTTATCAATCTCTTTATTTATTTAAACAGATTTTCTCCGAACAAGTAACCAGGAGCTTGAACATTGCTTGATCTGCACAAACCTGCAAATCTTGGATGTAAAATAGGCCGAAGGGCAATCTTCCTCATACAATTAATCTCAAAAATTGAGTTGCAGAATAATGCCAACATATCCTTCTGAATTTTGATCATTCCACAATCTTCCACTTGCCTTCCAAAAGCAGTGATCCCGGCCGAAATCATATTTTCTTGCGCCCGCATCATTGATGACATTGGCGCCCAAATAGCCGGATTTACCGTAGGTACCTTCAGTGAGGTATAATAATTCTGCTGTATCCAGCATAACAGCTTCTTGAAGCTGGTGAGAGACCAAATAATTTATGTTGGCCGCCAGGTTTTCTTCCATGGCCTCACCGCCTCCTCCAGGTATAGAAAACTTTGTGCCACATCAGACACACCTGGAGCAATATTTTTGTATTGTGGTGGGTGCTCATGACCGAAATCACCACCTTCAGGATCAGTCTCATGCAGCCCTGGTACTCCTGAGACTTTGCTCAAGGACTTTCTCCAGCCCAATCCCGGGCTCTGGAGTTTCTAATTCCCATTCAAACTGGCACCATATTCATGATATGGAACCCCCTCAGGGGCTGCCTGGGAATATTCTGGGGTTTTTAGACCCTTGGTTGATTTTTGTCTGGATCATTTTCCATTTGATCCATTCTAAGCCAATAAGGCTTTTCTATCTGGAGGACTTTCAGTATCAGAGTCATCAGAAACTACGGGCCTCTCAGATTTTCTTTTACATTTTTTAGGCACTGGATTTTCCTCTGTGGCTTCTGCTTGTGGAGCAACCAAAGGCTCACTAACGGGTATTTCAACGGCCACCGGTATCCGAACCGGCTCCGTAATAATCTGCTGTCCCGACTGTTTTTCTTCTCCTCCCCGGGACGCACGTTTTACCTGCGATTTTTTAGGAGCTTTCTCCATTTTTATTTTTAAACTCCTCCTGGGCTTTATCCACCAGCCTCACGGAGTTGGAAATGCCCTGGAAGTAAAAATAATTTACCTACCTGCGGGCCTGTTCCTTATCGCTGGTGGAGCTGCGTCTGCAGCCCTTCTCCTACTGACAGCGTTGACGTAATGCCGATCAAGCGCCAGGCGGGGCTTCTTCACGTAGGCACTCACGTGACTCCGAAGTAAAATTGACCCTTTGAGCTTATTCTACTATTCAATAAGACCATGGCTGACCAGGTACTTCTACCCTGCCTGTTCCTTATAATCCTTGACCATGTAATCTGTATACCTCTTCCCTTTGATAGTCTCATTACCTCCATAGCTTTCTGTGCTAAATTACCCCATAGATTCACAACCCTCTGAGATATCAAATTTCTCCTCGTCTCACTCTTAAACGGATGATCGCTCATTATTAAGAAATGCCTCCTTGTTCTAGATGCCCATGACTCAAGAAGATCGCAAGAAGTCACGTTGCAGCTCCATAAGAATTTGGTTTGGCCATATTTGCACTTCTAGTCGTCCCATTACAGAAACGCTGTGGCGGCTTTGGAGAGAATGCAGAAGAGATTTACCAGAATGCTGCCTGGATATTGCGTATTATGTACAAGGAGATAAAGCATGGAAAAAAAGGCTCTTCAGTCCACTGAGCTCGTGTCGACCACCAATCACTTAGTTCTATCCTACACAAGAGGGACAATTTACAGAAGGCAATTAACCTACAAACCTGCTCATTTTTGGAATGTGGGAGGAAACTGGAGCACCCGGGAAAAACCCACGCAGGCACAGGAGGAACATGCAAACTCCATATGGACAGCACTCCTAGTCAGGATTGAACTTGTGTATCTGGCACTGTAAGGCAGCAGCTCTACTGCTGCACCACTGTGGACAAACTTGGATTAAAATGCCAGAGGTTGAGGGGAAACCTTTTAGATATATATAAAATGATGAGAGAGTTATAAATAGGTTATACAGTCAGAACTTTTTCACAGGTTGGAAATGTCAAAGACTAGAGGGCATAGTTTTAAGGTGAGAGAGGCAAAGTTTAAAGAAAATATGTGGAGCTAGTTTGTTTAAAGAGAGCGATGAGTGCCTGGAATACACTGCTAGTGGTGATGGTCAAGGCATATACAATTGTGGTGTTTAGGAGGCTTTTAGATAATTTAGTATAGTTTAGTTTAGTTTAGTTTAGAGATACAGCATGGAAACAGGCACTTCAGCCCACCGTGCTGCCCAACAATCCTCGCGCACTAACACTATCCTACACACACTAGGGACAATTTACAAATTTACCAAGCCAATTAGCTTACAAACCTGTACTTCTTTGGAGTGTGGGAGGAAACCGGAGCATCCGGAGAAAACCCACGCAGGTCACGGGGAGAATGTACCAACGCCGTAGTCAGGATTGAACTCGGGCCTCTGGCGTTGTAGGGCAGCAACTCTACACTGCATCACCTTGCCATCCATGTCATCCATAGACATGGATATGCAGGGAATGGAGGGATATACAGTAGATTGCATGTAGGTAAATCAGATTAATTTATCTTGGCATCAAGTGCGTTACAGACATTGTAGGTTGTAGGACCTGTTCCTGTGCTGTTCCATGCTCTATGAATAACACCACCATTCCCTTCCAAGTTACGCATTATCCTGAGATGGAAATGTTGTGGCATTTCCTCATTGTCACTCTCTTCAAAATCATGGAAGACTTCACCGTACTCTTGGAGTACGTGGACTTTACAGATGGTAACAACTCAAGAAAGCAGTCCACCACCATCTTGGGGCAGACAATCGTTGGTAGCATTGAATTAAACAGCCACACCTCAAGAATATTAATCACTGCTGAAGAATTATTATTTCCTCCAGATCATTTTTATTTTCAATAGCGGAGGTATAGCAATGAAACACTGGCAAATTGCATTTTGCAATATAGCATTTTCAACTGATTTTATTTTAGTTCCATCATATTCTTTATTAATAGACCATCTCCCTTGAATAATTTATGCTTCGATATATAGTCTCCAACTGCTCGAATTGTTGTGAAGTAAGAAGAACAAAATGGTTTACTAGTTGTTAAATTAGTGCCCTGGCCTTCAGGGTGACTTTAATATATTTTTAAAGACGTTCTTCATTTTGTATTCAAAAGAAAATAATATTCTGTCATATTTCTCCCAGTGGCAAGAAAAACTGTTTAGACGTAGGATTTGTCATTGTTAAAATAACGGATTGCTTCGTGTTTGCATTAGCCTTCACTCATCAGATACAAAAACGCCCGTGTCTATGCTTCATCCATTTTCTTTTGACAGCTCTGTATGTGAAGGTTTTATATAGATCAAAGATTCGAGGGAAGGCAGAGGGGTTTGCAAAAGTACGTGGGAAATATGGAGTAAAATGCAGGTTTGTTTTTATTTTAAGGCACACTGCTAAACCAATATTGTGTTAAATTCTGCTGCTGCTTAGGGTTCATGCAAGATGCAATAGGATGGAAAGTTAGCATTGAAAATCAACAACCGAGAAGCAAATTATTCAGGTCAAGTGGCACAGGTCAGCGTTTATGCTCCATGAAAACCTCCTCCAAGCACCATCTTCCTCTCATGCTGTTCTTTTTATTCTCTTCGCTGCCCCTTAAAATTATTCCCTTTTGACTCAACAGCAAAATGCTAATGCTGCTGGATGCAAGAGCTCATACGATTATTGAGATTTACAGCACAAGAGGAGGCCATTCAGTCCCCAGTGTCCATACTGACAAGGATGGGAGATTTTCCCTCTCACCTCCTGGTTTGAGGCTTGTAGATCGTGGTCTTTCAAATACTCCTCCAGGTACCTTTCACCCCAGTGAGGGATTCTGTTTCTCCACCCACTTCACGGTTCGTGAGCTCCCAACCTACACAATGCATTGAATGATTTATTTCCATCTGTCCGTCTCTCTCTCTGTCTTTTGTTCACTGTCTGCCTCTCTCTCTCTCTCTCTCTTTCTCTCTCTCTCTCTCTCTCTCTCTCTCTCTCTCTCTCCCTGTGTGTCTGTCTTTCTCCCTCAGTCTCACTTGCTCTCTCTCTCACCCTCTGTCTGTTTGTCTCTCTTTGTCTTTCTTGCCCTGTGTCACTGTCTCTTGCTCTCTCTCTGTTTGACTGTCTCTCTCCTCCTCCTTGACCCTGTCTCTGAAGGAGATGATGAACATGAACATGGAACATGGGAGAGTGCAGCACAGGAACAGGCCTTTCGGCCCACAATATTTATGCTGAACATAATGCCTTGTACACATGAAGCTCACAGAGTAACAGTAATGGTAAATACAACAATAAATACCATGATGAGTGTATGACAGCACTTTGGTACAAAATTGTAGTGCAATACCTGAATTGTGCAAAATAATATTAAAGTAAATAATGGAAACACCACATAGGGTTAAGGGTAAGTGTACAAGGCAACATCGTCAGTGAGTGTACGCACAAAGTGCTGGAGTAACTCAGTGGGACAGGCAGCATCTCTGGAGAGACGGAATTGGTGACATTTTGGGTCAAGACCCTTCTTCTCGACCCAAAATGTCCCCCATTCCTTCTCTCCAGCGATGCTGCCTGTCCCGCTGAGCTACTCCAGCATTTTGCGTCCATCTTCAGTTTAAACCAGCAGCCGCAGTTCCTTCATGCACATCTTCGGTGAGAGGACGTGAAAAAGGGTGATTGGTTTAGAAGTCTTGGTTTAGTAGTGGAAAACAAACTCTTCTTAAGAGGCCACCTCCGAGAATTGCAAGCGCCTGCAACTTCTCCCAGAAGGTAGAAGAGAGAAAAGGGGATGGACGGGATGTCAGGCAGCCTTGACAATACTTCCAGACTTTGTGATGCAAAGCACCATGAAGGTGCAATAAAAAAGATGCCATTTATACCAAAGGCAGGCACAAAATGTTGGAGTATCTTGGCTTATGACCATCTTCTTCTTCTTGTGTATGGCGTGCACAGCCTAAAGTTGTAAGTCAACTTGTTCCATTTGATCTTGTTTGTGCACGTCGGGTTGATTCCATTAATGAAGGTTGCAATCCCCCATCCCATTTAATAATAATAAACCAATATTAATACCAATCTGCCCCATGCTTGGTTATGATTTGAGAAACATTATAGCTTCATAGCCAGATGTGTTTTAATGATCACTCTGCTTAAAGGCCAACAATAAATCTAATAAGATAATCTTATGTTTTCTTTGTGTTAAATATGGGTAAAAAAATTCGCTCTTTTCTTTTTATTTGTTTATTTATTTATTTATTTTTGTTAGAAGTAAATACAGTAATGTAGTACATAAGTACCTGATGCATACAGACATATTACAATTCTTGTGCAACTTCTTAGTTTTAATTTAATAATAAAACAACCAGTATGAAAAGCAATGATAGAAAGAAGGAAAAAAAAGCTATTTTCTAATGGCAGGATACAGTTTCTTGGGATACTCAATGGATAAAGCTTTACTTGGTTTAAGGCACAAAAATCTAGATTAAAAAGGATTCAAGAATATTTGGGCGGCACAGTAACAAAACGGTAGAATTGCTGCCTTACAGTGCCGGAGTCTCGGGTTCGATCCTGACTACGGGTGCTATCTGTACGGAGTTTGTACATTCTCCCTGTGACTGCGTGGATTTTCTCCGGGTGTTCCAGTTTCCTTCCACATTCCAAAGACATGTGGGTTTATAGGTTAATTGGCTTCTGTAAATTGTTCCTCGAGTGTAGGATAGAAGTAGTGTACAGGGTGATTGTTAGTCATGGGGGACTCAGTGGGCCGAAGGGTCTGTTTCCACGCTGTACCTCTAAAATTAAAACTAAAAAACATGGCTTTCACTCAAAATGGGGACTGCATAAATAAAGGAAGTGCTGGAGTAACTCAGTGCGTCAGGCAGCATCTCTGGAGAGAATGGATAGGTGACATTTTGGGTCGGGACCCGAAAGTCCATTCTATCTTTGGTATAAACCAGCACCTGCAGTTCCCTCCTAATACATGGAGACTGCTACATTGGAATAGTGTGCACACAGCAAATAAGTGTCTATTAACAGATGTAGGGAAGGGAATTGATTTGAGTGTGATTATCGGCAGCTCACTGAAAGGTTCTATTTAATACTTGACTGGAACAAACAAGGCTAATCACACTCCATGAGTCACCACTAAGGTAACTCATTATCAACAAAAGATCACTTGATCACCGTATGACCTGCAAGGATGATAATATTTTGTGCAGCTTTGGACAAGTTGGCCTTGAGACTTTGTCCCCAAAAAGGGGATAGCAGTTTATTTTTTAATGCAGAGGAAAGGAGAAACTTTAAACTTAAGAGATACAGTGTGGAAACAGGACCTTCGGTCCACAAAATCCGCTCCGACCGGCGATCACCCCATAAACGAGCACTATCCTACGTACTAGGAACAATTTACAGAAGTCAATTAACCTACAGAGTTTGTAGGAAGGAACTGCAGATTCTGGTTTACACCGAAGATAGGCTCAAAATGCTGGAGTAACTCAGCGGGCAGCATCTCAGTGTTTATGGGGCAAATCGGATAGGCTAGTATTGGTGTTGGCATTGGTTCATTAATGTCATGTAACTTTAGACTTTAGAGGTACAGGATGGAAAAAGTCCTATCGGCCCACGCCAACCAGTGATCACCCCGTACACTAGCACTATCCTGCACACTAGGGACAATTTACAGAAGCCAATTAACATACAAACCTGCACATCTTTGGAGTGTGGGAGAAAGCAGGAGAACCCGGAGAAAATCTGTACGGTCACAGGGAGAATGTACAAACTCCATACAGACAGCACCCTCGGTCGGGATTGAACCTGCGTCTCTGTCTCTGTAAGGCAGCAGCTCTACCGCCGCACCACTGTGCCGCTTCCTAAAAAATTAAGACAAAATATTATTGAATGGCTCTGGTGAAAACACTTGAATCGGGAGGTTGGATGTTCAAATGTCAAAAACAAATGTTGAGAATATATTCCCAAAATAGAGCTGCATCATTGAAAATATTACCTCCGATGTTTAAAGCCACCTTACATTTGGATGCAGAAAATCATTGGTCTGAGAAAGCTTATGAGATGTCAACTCAAGTTTCTGATAACAAAAGGGGGAAAAAAATTGTTCCTGAACCTGGTGGCATATGCTATCAAGCATTTTCTGTCTGATGGGAGAAGAAAGAATGTAGAAACAAGGAAATGCAGATGCTGGTTAATACGCAAAAGGACACAAAATGGTGGAGTAACTCAGCAGGCCAGGCAGCATCTCTGAGAACATGTTCAAAAAGTAGAATATAATAAAAAGGAATTGTAGATACAAAGGTAGACGCAAAATGCTGGGGTAAGTTTGACCTGAAGTTCCGACCTGAAAGGTCACTTATCCACCTTCTCCAGTGATGCTGCATGACCCACTGAGTTATTCCAGCATTTTATGTCTATCTTTGTCAAAATGTAGAAACAAGGAATTGCAGATGTCTGTAGAAGTCTGAAGAAGGGTCGCCTATCCATGTTCTACAGAGATCCTGCCTCACCCGTTGAGTTAGTCCAACACTGAGAGAAGGAAGAAGATGTACTGACAGAGGTGTGAGCAGATCTTAATTCTGTTGACTGCTTTCCCGATGGTTCCTTCTTCACCAATGGATGGGTGAAGATTTGGGTCAAACATCAATGTATAGGTTATCGGTCAATTGATGACCCAAAATATCAACCATCCTTTCCCTTCACAGATGATGCCTGGATTGCTGAGTTACTACAGCACTTTGTGTTTTGTAGAAAATTATTGGTATTGCTGTTGGTTTATTTCCAATAGTAATTACCAAATATAAATAATACAAATAGGACAACACAGTGGCACATCGATAGAGTTGCTGCCTCACAGCGCCAGAGACCCAGGTTCAATCAGACTATGGGTTCTGCCTGTGCAGAGTTTGTATATTCTCCCTGTGATCATGTGGGGTTTTTCCAGATGCTCTGGTTTCCTCCCACATTCCAAAGTCATACGGGTATGTAAGTTAATTGGCTTCTATAAATTGTCCCTAGTGTGTATGATAGGACTAGACTATGGGTGATCGCTGGACAGCATGGATTTTGTGGGCCAAGGGCTATTTCCACACTGCATCTCAAAATTAAATGATTGTCACATATACCGAGATACAGTGAAAAATCTTGTTTGTGTGGTATTCAGTTAAATCATCCAAGATGTGTACAATCAAGTTGTACACATCTACAATAGATAGTCACAAGAGGTGATCTGAAGTAACAAGGGGCTATTTCATTCCTGCAAGCATTTAACCAAATATAGATGCCTCTAGTGTGTAGAGAGTGGATGATAAAGTAGGATAACATAGAACTAGTGTGAACGAGTGATTGATGGTATGGACTCGGTGGATCCAAAAATTGTTTTCTTGGGGAAAAAGCAGGAACGGGGTACTGGTTTTAGATGATCAGCCATGATCATATTGAATGGTGGAGCTGGCTTGAAAGGCCGAATGGCCCACTCCTGCACCTATTTGTCCATGTTTCTATTCCATGGTCTCATTTAACCATTGGTTGGGACACACTTCCTACAGGTGTGGTGGAAACATTTTCATGTCTGAGTTTCTGGAAAGGGGGCACTATGTGCTGGGTCAACTCAGTGGGCCAGGCAACATCTCTTGCCAAAGCTGGCAGGGTTATATGGTCAGAATCAAATGGCTGCCTCGGGCAGTTTCCAAGGTTGGCGTGTTGTGCACATTATAACTAAAGGGCCTGTCCAATGTAGCCGTCATTTGCGCGCAATTTACGCTACATCATTTACGCGTCGCAACGCACGTGATGCGCACATGGTGCGTGGTGAATTAGGCAGTAACGCCCGGTCGCACGCGGCTCCCCAGGATTTTGGTATGTACAAAATCTTTGCGCACCATCTGCGTGACACGCAAATGACGGCCAAGTGGGACAGGCTCTTAAGACAACACCTCAGAAGTTTTTTTTTTAATTTCAAAATAGACTTTATTCAAGTAATAAATATTTACAATACATCAACCGTGCGAAAAATCCATCCGACATTTTCGGAGGCTATACAAATTCTTCCATGCAGTCTATATACATTTTTCAAATTTTACTAATTAATCCCCCACCCGTGCCACTCATGTGGCCCCCCGGCATGGGATACCTTCCCTTATTTTGAGGGGCGTCTCCACCATACAGTGCCCCCATGTCCAGCAGCGGAAGGACCTTAGACTGTGGCCCTCCCCCACCGAGCCTTGGCGTTGGCTGCACCGAGCTTCAGTGCGTCCCTTAGTACGTACTCCTGCAGTCTGCAGTGGGCCAGTCGGCAACATTCCCCGACGGACATCTCGCTCTGCTGGGTGGTGAACAAAGCTCGGGCAGACCAGAGAGCGTCTTTCACCGAGTTGATAACCTTCCAGCAGCACTTGATGTCAGTCTCTGAATGTGTCCCTGGGAACAGTCCGTAAATCACAGAGTCCTCTGTGACAGAGCTGTTTGGAATAAAGCGTACCAGGGACCCTTGCATTTTTCTCCAGACTCTTTGGGCAAATCCACACTCTGCAAAGAGGTGGGCGACCGTCTCCACTCCATAGCAGCCGTCCCGAGGGCAGCGTGCGCTGGTAGTGAGGTTCCGATGGTGCAGGAAGGATCTGACTGGGAGGGCTCCCCTCACCGCCAGCCAAGCCAGGTCTTGGTGCTTGTTGGTGAGTTCTGGCGATGAGGCATTTTGCCAGACAAGCTGGGCAGTCTGCTCAGGGAACCACGCCACCGGGTCCATCGAGTCCTTTCCCTGCAG
Organism: Raja brachyura; assembly: GCA_963514005.1. The sequence goes on along the minus strand of OY740797.1, from coordinate 30,182,004 downwards.
TACCTGCAGGACATTCTGTGCTGACCACTGCCCAATGGACATGTGGTCAAAGGTGTTGGTCCGGAAGAACCTTTCCACAGACGACAGATGGGGCGGCAGTGACCAGCTGACTGGCACATTGCGTGGCATCTGCGCCAGGCCCATCCTTCGCAACACCGGGGACAGGTAGAACCTCAGCAGGTAGTGACACTTGGTGCCCACGTGCCTTGGCTCTACACTCCGCCTGATGCAGCCACACACGAAGGTGGCCATCAGGATGAGGGCGACGTTGGGCACGCTTTTACCCCCGTTGTCTGCCGACTTGTACATTGTGGCCCGTCGCACCCGGTCCATCCTCGACCCCCAGATGAACTGGAAGACGGCCCGGGTGATCCCTGTGGCGTAGGAAGGAGGGACAGGCCACACCTGTGCCAAGTACAGCAGGCCCGAGAGCACCTCACACCTGATGACCAAATTCTTTCCCGTTATGGAGAGGGAGCGTTGCCTCCACAGCTCCAGCTTCTTCCCCACCCTGGCTATCCGCTCCAGCCAATTCTTGTTTCACGCCTCAGCCCCCCCGAACCAGATCCCCAGCACCTTCAAGAAGTCAGGCTTGATGGTGAAGGGGACGGAAGATCTGTCGGGCCAGTTGCCAAAGAGCATGGCCTCGCTCTTCCTGCGGTTCACCCTGGCTCCCGTGGCCGACTCAAACTGGTCGCAGATGCTAATCAATCTGCGGACCGACCCTGGATCCGAGCAGAAGACAGCGACATCGTCCATGTACAGGGAGGTCTTTACTTGAATGCCCCCACTGCCGGGCAGTGTCACTCCTCTAATGCTCGCATCCTTCCTGATGGATTCGGCAAAAGGTTCAATACAGCAGACAAACAAGAGAGGAGAGAGAGGGCAACCCTGCCTGACTCCAGACCTTACAGGGAAACTGTCTGATTCCCACCCATTTATGTGGACTGCACTACGGATGTCGGTGTAGAGCAGATTGATCCAATTCCTGATTCCCTCCCCAAACCCCATTTTGGAGAGCACGTCCCTCATGTATGTGTGCGAAATCCTGTCAAAGGCCTTCTCCTGGTCCAAGCTGACTAGGCAGGCATCCACCCGTCTGTCCTGCACGTAGGCGATGGTATCTCTCAGCAGCACTAGGCTGTCTGAGATTTTCCTGCCAGGTACAGCACAAGTTTGGTCCGGGTGGATCACCTGTCCCAGAGCAGACTTGACCCGGTTGGCGATGGCCTTAGACAGGATCTTGTAGTCTACATTCAAGAGCGTTATGGGTCTCCAATTCCTTATGTCCTTCATCTCCCCCTTCTGCTTGTAGATTAGGGTGATGTTGCCCTTCCTCATGGAGTCTGACATGCTACCAGCTAGAAGCATGTCGTTGTACACTTCTAGCAGGTCCGGGCCCATCCAGTCCCACAGAGCCGAATACAACTCGGCCGGTAAGCCATCGCTTCCGGGAGTTTTACCCGAGTCAAAGGAACGGATGGAGCCAGTCAGCTCCTCTAGGGTCAGTGGTTGGTCCAGACTCTCCCGCTTGCTGTCCTCCAAGACCTCCGTGATCGAGGACAGGAAGTTCTGGGAGGAGGTGCTGTCTATGGCCTTTTGGTCATACAAATCTGTGTAAAAGGATTTGCAGATCCTCAGCATGTCTGTGTGTGAGGATGCTACCGAGCCGTCCTCCTCCCTAAGGCTGTTCATCACAGAGCTCCCCCTGTGAACCTTATGGAAGAAGAAACGTGAGCACGTCTCATCCTGCTCCACATGGCGGACCCTGGATCGGAAGATGATCTTGGAGGATTCAGAGGTAAAGAGCCGAGCTTGCCGGTCCTTCACGTCTCTAAGTTCCTCCTTCACATCCACCCCTCTCGACTGCAGAAGGAGCAGTTGTTGCAAATCTGTCTGGAGTTGGCACAATTCCCTCTGACTCTGTCTTGCTCTCTGAACCCCTTTACTTATGAAGAACCTCTTAATGTTCTCCTTGGTTGCTTCCCACCAGAGTGTGGGGGAGTCAAAGAGGGGCTTCACCGTTCTCCAACATGCGTAGTCCCTCTTTAGCTCCTCGATGTTCTCTGGGGTCAACAGCTTCATGTTTAGCTTCCACGTCCCTCTGCCTGCCTTCCGGTCCTCCTGTAGGTGACAGGAAGCCTGAAGGAGGCAGTGGTCGGAGAAGAACACCGGCGTGAGGTCAGTGTGTCTCACCGTGACGGCCTTCGTCGTGAAGACAAAGTCTATCCGAGATCGGGCTAAACCGTCCGATCTCGACCAGGTGAACCGTGGCTGGGACCCGCCTGCAGGGTCGCTGAAGGCATCGCGCAGCTTTGCATCTTTTACCATATCCCTCAGGAACTTGGACGTGCTGTCCAGTCTGCTGTCGGCACTGCCGGATCGTCCAGCCGCATCAATGATGCAGTTGAAGTCACCGGCCAGAACGAGCTGTCGGGACGTGGCCAGCAGCACTGGGAGCTGCTGGAGAACGGCCAGCCTCTCGCTCTGCGTGGGTGAGGCATACACATTAATCAGCCGGAGCGGAGAGCCACGGTACATAACATCCACCACAAGGAGCCTCCCCCCAACCACCTCCCTAACCTCATTGATGGCGAAGTTCCCTCCCCGCAGCAAAATCCCCAGGCCGGAAGCACGACAGTCATTGCCCCCCGACCACACCGACACACCGTGGGGCCACCATCGCGACCACCTCCGATAGCAGCGGAGGTGTGGCAGCCCGCACTCCTGAAGAAAAGTCACATCTGCCTTGACCTTGGCCAGGTACTGTAAGGCGTTCACACATCGCGCAGTGCTCTTTATACTGCGCACGTTTAAAGATGCCAGTTTGAGCTCCATTGTCTTTAGAGTCACTGACCGTTTTCGTGTCCCCTCATTCCCACCGTTTCGGTGAATTGCCTCAGCTTTCCTGGGCTCAGGAATCCAGTGATGAGGTGGGTTTCTGGTGGCGCAACTAGTGGTGTCGTTGAGGGGGGCCTTCTCGTTCCACCCCCTTTCGGGCACACGGCTTCCTCCGTCTCCTGTAGCTGGGTCACGGTGGCTGGTTCACTGCTCCCGGTCGCCCGGAGCTGGGGCCCAACGGCCTTTGTGCTGCTCCCGGTCACCCGGAGCTGGGGCCCATTGGCCGCTGCAATGCTCCCGGTCGCCCGGAGCTGGGGCCCATCGGCCGTTGCGCTGCTCCCGGTTGCCCGGAGCTGGGGCCCATTTGCTGCTGTGATGATGATCCCTGTCTCCAGGGGCTGGAGCCCCTCGACCGTTGCACTGCTCCCGATGTCCTGGGCCTGGGGCCCCTCGACCGCTGCACTGCTCCTGGTGTCCTGGGGTTGGGGCCCTTCCGCCGCTTCTCTGTTCTCGGTCTCCTGGGGCCGGGTCGCGATCGTCGTGGCCTCTCTCTTCTCTTCCCCCGTTTTCCTCCTCTGTCTCCCTCGCTGGGACTTCCCGGTCGCCTCATCCTCCGACGAAGAGGAGAGATTGCTGCCTTCTGTAATAGAAAGGCATCTTTTTATTTGCTTGCTTTTAGACTTACCAGTCCTTTGCGGCCTCGGCTCCTTGGGCTGAACCCTCGGCTTCTTATACGACACTGTTGTCCATTTCTCCTTTTGTTCCTCCTCCTCCTCCATCGATTCTCCCTCCTGGGCGAGATGCTGGGCGTCTCCTTCTGGCACTTGGGGCTTCAAGGTGGTTGGGCTGTCCTCATCGGCGTTTCCTTTCTCTGCTGGGGTCTTGGTAGTGGTGGGGGGTGCTTCGCCCACCTTGGGGGTGCTGGCAGCAGCCCCTCTTGTCGCCTGTGCATAAGTGCAGGCTCTTTTAGGGCAAGCCCTGTAAAGGTGGCCTGCCTCCCCGCACAGGTTGCAGTTCTTACTGGCCTGACAGTCCTTTGTCTCGTGGCCCTCCATCTTGCAGTTTTTGCAGACAACTGCAGTGCATTGGGCCATCACATGCCCAGGCTTGTTGCATTTCCTGCACAGCCTGGGTTGCCCTACGTAGCTGAGGTAGCCTCGGTTCCCTCCGATGGCGAAAACCGAGGGGGGGTGGACAATTTCTCCGTCCTTGTCCACCCTCAGCTTGACCTTGATTTGCCTCTTGCTCGTCCAGATTCCATGCAAGTCCTTCACGTCCACACAGTTCCCTGTTCCCTCAACGTAGCGAGCAAGGAATGTGAGACATCGACTACCGGCACATGTGGGTTGAACATATGCACGGTGATCAACCTTTCCTTCTGGGTGGGGAGGGTGAAAAGCGGCTGCACTTTGAGCAGCGACAGCGGAGCTTCATTCCCCCTCTCCCGAAAATCCTCCATCACCTTCTGCCATCCCGTCGGATACTTGAAGGTAACGTCAAAATATCCGTTACCCGGGAAATCCTGGAGGCAGTAGATCTCCTTCGCCTCAAATTTGAGGGCCCCTAGCAAGACCTTCTTGACGAACAGGTCTCTTGAAAAGAGGGTACCCTCACTGATGTCCTTCACGCTTATTCTCAGGGTATTGCGAATACCCTGTACTCCTGCTGACATAGTGGCTAAAGGTGTTAGGTTGGTTACCCAACCAGCATGCATCCACCTCTAAGCCTGCAGCCACAACTCCTCGTCTCCAAGTCCGCTCCGCGATCCACGGCCCTTGTCCCCAAGGGACCGCCAGAACCGTTCTAATAAGAACAGATAGTCTCTTTCACTTCTTCAACTTCGTCCTGGGAGCGCAGCGGAGAACCGGCAAAGCGGAGAACCGCCTTAGTGATCACGGTCTCTCCCCTGCCAGGTAAGTAAGCCACCGCTCGGTCCGCAATAACCAACCCGACCTCCCGGTGGCTCAGCACTTCAGAAGTATTTCTTTTTTTTTTTTTTTATTTCAAAATAGACTTTATTCAAGTAATAAATATTTACAATACATCAACCGTGCGAAAAATCCATCCGACATTTTCGGAGGCTATACAAATTCTTCCATGCAGTCTATATACATTTTTCAAATTTTACTAATTAATCCCCCACCCGTGCCACTCATGTGGCCCCCCGGCATGGGATACCTTCCCTTATTTTGAGGGGCGTCTCCACCATACAGTGCCCCCATGTCCAGCAGCGGAAGGACCTTAGACTGTGGCCCTCCCCCACCGAGCCTTGGCGTTGGCTGCACCGAGCTTCAGTGCGTCCCTTAGTACGTACTCCTGCAGTCTGCAGTGGGCCAGTCGGCAACATTCCCCGACGGACATCTCGCTCTGCTGGGTGGTGAACAAAGCTCGGGCAGACCAGAGAGCGTCTTTCACCGAGTTGATAACCTTCCAGCAGCACTTGATGTCAGTCTCTGAATGTGTCCCTGGGAACAGTCCGTAAATCACAGAGTCCTCTGTGACAGAGCTGTTTGGAATAAAGCGTACCAGGGACCCTTGCATTTTTCTCCAGACTCTTTGGGCAAATCCACACTCTGCAAAGAGGTGGGCGACCGTCTCCACTCCATAGCAGCCGTCCCGAGGGCAGCGTGCGCTGGTAGTGAGGTTCCGATGGTGCAGGAAGGATCTGACTGGGAGGGCTCCCCTCACCGCCAGCCAAGCCAGGTCTTGGTGCTTGTTGGTGAGTTCTGGCGATGAGGCATTTTGCCAGACAAGCTGGGCAGTCTGCTCAGGGAACCACGCCACCGGGTCCATCGAGTCCTTTCCCTGCAGTACCTGCAGGACATTCTGTGCTGACCACTGCCCAATGGACATGTGGTCAAAGGTGTTGGTCCGGAAGAACCTTTCCACAGACGACAGATGGGGCGGCAGTGACCAGCTGACTGGCACATTGCGTGGCATCTGCGCCAGGCCCATCCTTCGCAACACCGGGGACAGGTAGAACCTCAGCAGGTAGTGACACTTGGTGCCCACGTGCCTTGGCTCTACACTCCGCCTGATGCAGAAGTATTTCACTGCTTATGGAATGCATGTTGTTCCCCTGAGGCACTGCATCAATGCAAATCCATCCTTATTTATTTTCCTCCCCCTTCCTTTTCCACACTGGGGTTGAAGGAGTCCAAGAGAAAGCAAAACAGCAGCAAATAATTTAAACAAAGAAACACATCTCAAATAAATCTGTTCATAAACAGAAGCGGCAAAGATTAACAGTTACTTATAAGCTTTTCATTTGTTTATAAATATGGAAATGAAGAGCAGAATTTAAGCCCACTGAATTTGCATATAACTAGATAACACATATTATGAGATTTGAATATAATTCACCTCTCCGTTCTTTCAAAGTTGGAGTCAGCAAACTCTACCTTTTTAAAGAGACTCCATCAAATTGCAATGCCCTCCATCTCTCAGTTTGGTTATTCTGTCAGTTTACTGGGTTATGAATTCAGCATGTGGCAATACAAGTCAGAAGGCAATGCCTTTTCATTTGACAATTTAGCATTGCTCTCTCGATCACTTACTGCAAACTCAAATGAGAATTGGCAGGACTGAATTGGTAGTCTGTGATGGTGGTCTGGACCACACGACAGGCTGCTGACCAATCAAGGAACACTCACCCTTGAAAACAGGTGGCACAATAGGGGCGGCACCGTAGAGCTGCTGCCTCACAGCGCCAGAAACCCAGGTTCAATCCTAACCTCAGGTCCTGTCTGTGTGAAGTTTGTGTAAAGATGTTTTGCACACTCCTCTCTATGGAGTTTGCACAGGAGGATGAGGTGATCTTAGAGAGGTGTATAAAATCATGAGAGGAATAGATCGGGTAGATGCACTTGGGTCTCTTGCCCAGAGTAGGTAAATTGAGGACCAGAGGACATAAGTTTAAGTTGATGGAGAAAAGATTTAATAGGAATCTGAGGGCCAACATTTTCACACTAAGGGTGGTGGGTGTATGGAATAAGCTACCAGAGGAGGTAGTTGAGGTAAGAACTATCCCAAAGTTTAAGAAATAGCTAGACAGGTAAATGGATAGGACAGGTTTGGAGGGATATAGGTCAATACGGGCAGGTGGGACCCGTGCAACTGGGGCATTTTGTGCCGAATGGTCTGTTTCCACTCTGCATCACTATGAATATCTATGTCTATGTAGGTATGTTACAATACTTACCTTCTGCCACTGGCCGTGTGTGCAACTTTGGCGCCTTTGGGGTGGGGTGGGGTGGCGGGACTAAGATGCCGTTTTCTCCTGCCTGTCTGAGATATATTTTCTTGGGCTGCTAGGTGATGCTGAAGAATTGTTCCGGCTGCCGTTGTGTGAATTTTTTTTTTAAACATCGGACAATTTAATGGCTGGAGTAAAATAAAAATCGACTTCTAACGCCGTCAACGGCGACAATGGGACGGATCTCACGTACGGGACAAATAAAGGTAAGCCGTTTATTTTACATATGAACTTGCTTCTTGGGATTACATTAATCCAAATTTTATATGATTTAGTCCCCATACGAACCAGCAGTGTTTTTCCTGCCTATATGGAGTTTAAATTCACCACAAACCACAACGTTTCAAACGATGGCGTTCCACAAAATCCCACTCGCAAGATTTAAATGGCCATTAATTTACGGGAATTAAACACTAAATTCCTTCCATTTGGCCTATAAATTAATGACAATGAGATTTTAAAATCATGTTATAATTGTGAATTCTTGTGTGAATGTTATTTGGACACTTAGGCTATTTAAAAATGTTAACCTTTTCTGAAGAAATGGATAGATGTTTAGATCTAGTAATTGAATTTTGTAGTTAGCTACAATTAGGTAACAAACTAATTATATGCTTTAATTTCATGTCATCCAAGTAAGATTGTTTCATATTTGTTTCAGAATGCTTCAATCCATAATAACTGAAAATTTCATTCAGTTCTCTTAATTTTGTAAGAAAGTTATGGGCTTTTGACTGTCCTTGATCGCAGCTTTTGTGTTAATGGAAAAGCAATAGGGAACAAGATGCTAATTTCCGAGTATGAAAATGGCCATAACTTTTTTAATACTGAAGATATGAAAGTGAATTAGGTGTCTAATTAAACTTCTTTTTATGCTTTATCTGATGGGATAAATTGCAGACTTGATTTTTTTAATCTCAAAATGTTGTTACATTGCTAGTCTATTTGGGAGTTGGTAGGTTAACTGGCCTCTGAAAATTGCCACTTGTGTGTTGGTAGTTGTATAATCTGGGAGGCACTGATAACAATATTGAGAAAATAAGGTATGATTAGATTACTATAGGATTAATGTAAATGCATGGTTGATGGTCGGCATGGACTTGCTGTGTGGAGTTTGCACGTTCTCCTTGTAACTGCATCTGTTTCCACCAGGTGCTCCGGATTCCTCCCACATCCCAAACATGTCCGGGTTTGTAGGTTAAATGGCTTCTGTAAATTGCCCCTCCTATGTAGGTGATTGGTAGCAATTGGGGAGAATAGATAACAATATGGAGAGAATAAAGATAGACAGAAAATGGTGGAGTAAATCAGTGGGTCTTGCTGTATCTCTGGATTACATGGATGGCAATGGTTCAGGTCAGGACCCTTCTTCTGAATATCTCCAAATTATCCTTCCACCACAACCCTCTGTCTTCTGTCAGTAAGTCAGTTCTGAATCCAAATGGCCAAGTCACTTTTAATACACTATATCTTAATCTTATGGGCCAGCCATCAGATGCCATGGGGATCTTTATAAAATACATTATTAAAATCCATATGGACAATGTCCTTCAGAGACCCACTGAGTTGCAACATCCCTTTGTACTGTTTTTTATTCTCTAATACAGTTCAATGTATTGCACAACCTTAAATGTGGGTGGCACCGTGACGCAGCGGTAGAGCTACTGCCTTACCGCGGCAGAAATCCGGTATCGATCCTGACTATGGGTGCTGTCCATAATGAGTTTGTATGTTCTCCATGTGTACGTGTGGGTTTTCTCCAGGTGCTCCCGTTTCCTCCCACACTCCAAAGATGTGCAGATTTGTAGGTTAATTGGTTTTGGTTAAATTGTAGTATGTCACTAGTGTGTAGGGTAGTGCTAATGTATGGCGTGATCGCTGGTTATACGATTATAAGATCACAAGTGATTGGAGTACAATTAGGCCATTCAGCCCATCAAGTCTATTCCGCCACTCATAGCGGATCTATCTCTCCCTCCTTACCCCATTCTCCTGCCTTCTCCCCATGACCTCTAACACCCGCATTAATCAAGAATCTATCCATCTCTGCCTTAAATATGTCCACTGACTGGCCCATCGGCACGGACTCGATGGGCCGAAGGGCCTGTTTCCTCGCTGTATCTCTACAGTCTAAATGTCCTGTGCTTTCCATGCCTCATTCCTCTCCACAGGCAGCCTATCCAGTCGGCCCCGGGATCAGAGCGTGAAGTAGCCCTTTCCACTGTGAGGGTTGGTATATGTTTACCACTCATCATAAAGTAGCTTTTTTGGCACTTGGCCATAAAGACTTTGGCTGCAAACTCACATTTTGTCGAGCTAGTTCATCGCAGTTGTAGTGCATTAGTGCCCCGGCCAGCAGTCATTAATTTGGCCAATTATTAAAGTGCAAATTGGTCACTGACTTTCTGATATAGAGGAAAACAGTCAAAAGGTAACAAAAGCCTTTCTAAAGCAAAACAAATTATCAGCTCTTAATCCACAACAGGTCACCACTTGGGTATAATTACATTGATGCCTATTTCTTGAAGCTGAGCATTTGCAAGGGCACTGGAGGCCAGGTGAATCAAACACACAGATAGAATCACATCTCAGCTGAGAGTTAGTGCTGGACTGTTTAGTTGAAAGGATCGGCTGGAGGCTGGCAGGGGAGGTGGTGCAAGTCATAGAGTCATACAGCGCGAAAACAGGCTCTTCGGCTCAACTTGCCCACGCCAACCAATATGCCCCATCTACACTTCCTGCCTGTTTGGCTCATATCCCTCTAAGCTTGTCCTATCCATCTACCTGTCCAAATGTTTCTTACATTTTTGCAATAGAAGTCAGTAAATCTTTACCAGAGCGATGTGTAGGAAGGAACTGCAGATGCTGGTTTAAACCGAAGGTAGAAACAAAATGCTGGAGCAACTCAGTGGGAGGGATGCTCATTAAACTTACAGGAGGCAAGAATGAATTAATAAATTAATGAATTAATTATACTTTACTATCACATGTAACATGTCACTGTGAAATGTTTTGTTTTGCATATCATACACAAAGTATGCAAAGAGTCGCCATGTATAAGGCACTGACAAAGTTACAAATGGTCAATGTAGCCCCAATGGTACTTCTTTATTCTCAGCAGCCTCCCCACATCAGGTCCTTCTTTGTTCTCTCTGTAGAGTGTCCTCAACCGACATCCGACACTCACGCGGCCCGTCCGACCTCATTGAACATAGAACAGTACAGCATAAAAACAGCCCCTTCAGCATACAATGTCTGTGCCAAACATGATGCCAAGGCAAGCCCTTATCTGCTTGGACGTGATCCAGATCCCTCCATTCCCTGCATCTCCATGGGCCTATCCAAAAATTTCTTAACTGCTACTATTGTATCTGCCTTCACCACCACGCGTTCCAGCCACCCACAACTGTATGTAAAAAAACTTGCCTTGCACACTTCCTTTAAATGTTACCCTCTCACCTTAAAGCTGTCCCCTCTAGAATTTGACCTTTCCACCTTGGGGGAAAAAAGGTTCTGACTCTCTTCTTTATCTATGTTTCTCATAATTTTATATGCTTCTATCTGGTCTCCCCTCAACCTCTAGCGTTCTCAAGAAAACAATCCAAGACTGTCCAACCCCTCCTTGTAACTAATACTACATAATCCAAACGTTATTCTGGTAAAGTACAGAATCAAGGAACAGCAGATGTCAATTTACAAAAAAGGACACAAAGTGCTGAAGTAACTTAGTGGATCAGGCAGCATCTCTGGACAACATGGATGGGTGAAGATTTGGGTCAGGACACTGCTCCAGATATGCTGCTTGCCCCACTGAGTTATTCCAGCACCTTGTGACTTTTTACGTTCTCCATTATTCTAGTAAATGTACAAGCTATACACCAAAACGAAGTCAACAGTGGGCGACACAGTGGTGCAGCGGTTGCTGCCTTACAGCACCAGAGACCCAGGTTCGATCCTGACCATGGATGCTGTCTGTATGGAATTTATCGTTTTCCCTGTGACTGCATGAGTTTTCTCCGTGTGCTCCGGTTTCCTCCCACATTCCAAAGCCGTGCGGGTTTGTAGGTTAATTGGCTTCTGCAAATTGTGAATTGTCCCTAGTGTGTTGGATAGTGCTAGGGTATGGGGTGATCGTTGGTCGGTGCGGACTCGGTGGGCCGAAGAGCCTGTTCACACACTATCTCTAAACTCTAAACCTCACACAGGAATAAAGTGTCCACAAAAGCAATAAGAAGATAAAACCTGTCAATAAATAAATGTTAACAAAATTTCCTCTTGGTTAGCATTGGACATCCATTCTCATTACAACATATGTTTGGAGAAACATTATTTTACAGAAACCCAATCTTCTTTAAAAGAATAAACCTTTGTTTATTATTTGGAAAGTCCAGTCACATTTTATTGTTTTGTCATTCATCAATAGATTTTTTTTCCCCCAATACCATTCAGTGTATTTTCCAGCTTTTAACATTTTCTAAATTTAAGGTATTGTAGGGAGTTAAATAGTAATTTATTCATTCCTGAGACGAAATGCAAACTTTAGTTCCAAGTCAGATTCTTGTATTCAAATTAAGGATGATGATTTAGCAACCTGGGAATACCTTGATAGGCCGGATCATTGTTGAAAGGTTGAGTTGCAAGTCTATTAAATCCATTTTCTACAGCTATCTATAACAGCGAGTGTAGTTCTTCTCTAAGGAGCCTGGTTACTGGGCAACCGTCTACCGAAAGCCTTGGATGTCCAAGCCCATGTGTGCGGAGGGTCACCGCATTATGACAATTGTAATGCAAATAATCCTGAGCCTTTTCTTAAGGAAAAGAAATAACATGGCATTGGATTTAAAAGCTTCTCAGTGAAAGAGAACTGTTTTAAGTTTACTTCTCCACACTGCTAATCTTTGAAGAAACCAGGCAGATTCTCACAGCCGCACCAGGGATTTACAAATTGAGAGATAAAGACATAAAAGGCAGTGATGCAGTGGTGCAGCTAGTAAAGCTGCAGCCCCACAGTTCCTGGGACTCCAGTTCAATCCTGACCACCAATGCTTCTGTGCGGATTATGCACATACTCCCTGTGACCATGGATTCCCTGGGGCGCTCTGGTTTCCACCCACATCCCATGTGCATGCGAACACAAGGAACTGCAGACGCCGGAAGCTGGGACAAAAAACACAGTGCTGGAGTATCTAGGGAGACCAGGCATCACCTCTGGAAGCTCTTTTCCCCTCCCCCATGAGGCAAAAGGCATAGAAGTGTGAAGAAGCACACCTCCAGATTCAGGGACCGTTTCTTCCCAGCCGTTATCAGGCAACTGAACCATCCTATCAACAAGGAGAGAGTGGCCCTGAGCTATGATCCACCTCATTGGAGACCCTCAGGCTATATTTAATCGGACATTACTGGACTTTATCTTGCACTAAATGTTGTTTTCCTAAGGGAATTAGTGTTGCAGATGTATTTTGTGACAAATTGGTTGTATTCCTACTTTTACAAAACCTGTATTTACAGATTTATATAATCAAGTGAGTATCCTGTTAAAAGCAACTATAATAGAACTAGATTTTAGGTATTCCCAGCAGTACATTTATCTCCTTATGGCCTTCGTCTGACAACCAAACCCCTACTCACCAGACTTTGTTCTCCCCCAACTCCCTTCCAGCTTTCTCCCTTCTACTACCATCAGCCTGAAGAAGGGTCCCGACCTTAAATATCACCAACCCATGTCCTACAGAGAAGTTTCTTGACCCATTGAATTAGCTAGAACTTTAAGATCAGATAGTTTACTGACCAGCATAAGATCTCAGGAAATACAAATCAGTGGGATCCGTTAGACAATGAAAGAAGAGAGATAGAGTTCTGCACTTGGGATATTACATGCATCTTAGGTCTTCCTACCTAGAGAAGGATCTGGAAATACAAGAAACTATAGATGCTGGAATAGACAATAGACAATAGGTGCAGGAGTAGGCCATTCAGCCCTTCGAGCCAACACCGCCATTCAATGTGATCATAGCTGATCATCCCCAATCAGTACCCCATTTTGCTTCTCCCCATATCCCCTGGCTCCGCTATCTTTAAGAGCCCTATTTAGCTCTCTCTTCGAAGTATTCAGAGAACCGGCCTCCACCGCCCTCTGAGGCAAAGATAAAGAGGAAGATGTCTGAACGTTGTTGCCTTCCCTCACAGTGGGAAACGTTGATTCTAATGTGGGGGATGTTTTATGTTAAATTCTATTCTGTTCTGTTTATCTTGTTTATGTGCTGCATGGTAACTCAAATTTCACTGCATCAATTGGTGTATGTGACAATAAATGTAACTTGAAGTTGAACTTGGGAGAATTCCACAGACTCACAACTCTCTGTATGAAAAAGATGCTTGACCAAAACACACTGGAGGAACTCAGTGGGCCAGGCATGTATGTAGTGAGACTCTTGCCATGTGTGTCTCTAAATTACACCGCAGCATTTCTACATGGAATGCAAAGTGCACAGAATATATGGTTTACTTGGTATAGATTGGATACTTCCACTTGTGGTGTTATGGATCTGTGTTCGTTCAAGCAAAACAGATAGAACATGCAACATGGAACATAAAACAGTACAGCACAGGAACAGGCCCTTCAGCCTACAATATTCATGCCGAACATGATACTAAGTTAAACCCCTGTCCCATGGTGCGAGTCCACCCACCAGTTATCCAGAGTTAAAAACAATTCAAACTTGTGGTAATCATGTAGAATGAACGTCAGAGCTCGTGGATGTAACTTAGAGACTCGTAACGCTAACGGGCAGGTACTTGGGATACGTGGTACACGCGTGAAAATGTTTCAACATGTTGAAAGATTTCCACGAGTCAAAGGAAAATGTTGAAACTTTCAAACTCGTTGTAATACCGTAGTAGCCTGTGAGTTTACCGTAGTGACTCGTAAGTTTACTGTGGGTAATCTTACAGCTGGACAGAGGAAAAAAAGGTAAGTAAAAATAGGTTGGCCAAGTCTGCCTGCCAGGAATGATCCCCTGATGCTGGAGACACCTGTGGGAATCTCATCTTGGCCTTTGGAATAGAGCGGGTAATCGCATTAAATTCAAAGCATTTACAGCGCAGACTATTGATACAATCCTCATAATATTTGTCGAATGAGCCCTCTGATATTAATATAAAGCATCTGATAATAACCTTTAATGTTGGATCAAATAGAATATCTCCTCTAGAAGTTCCTGATACTTCCCTTCTGCCCCAGTACAAAGTGACTATGTCCTAGACAAGTCTCGTCCATTCACTGACTACTCGCAAATCTTGCTTTTGTTACACAGAGAAAAAAGGCTCTCTTTTTCTTTTGTTGTGACAGGTCACATTCCGCTCCCTTTGTTGTGGGTTTGTTTAAATAGTCCCGCCCATCCTTAATCTAACACCATTCTTAACACCATTTTTTTGTCTCTGGTCTTTCCAGATGAACGAATTTGTAGGGGCCTGCAGAGCGAACATGGTGACCATAGGCTCTGCAAACTAGTGTGGACTGCGCAGGTAATGACTAATATAGCGTTCATCTCACCCGTACGTGAAATGTGGTAATTCACTATCAATGCATAAGATTGAACATCCATTTGTTAGTTTAATAAAGAAGATTCAGGTGATTCAAAATGATTCAAATCTAGAATATTAGTTTCCCAGCATCTCTGGAGAAAATGAATTGGCGACGTTTCGGGTCCAAACCATTTTGTGTTTATCTTTGGCATAATCCAGCCTCTACAGTTCCTTCCTACACAGTAGTTTCCCAATCTGATGAGGAAGTCAAAGACCCAAAACCCTGACTATTCCTCTTTCCCCTTATGCTGCCTGACCTACTGAATTCACCCCATATGTCCTATTTCGTAATACAATTATTAATACTTGTTTTACAATTCCACTAATACAGGAGGAAGGCCGTATGAGACAATGAGTTTGGGTCTGAAGTGAGAACTTATTTGAAACGAGTAACTCGGGAGAGGAACTTGGTACTTCGCAGAAATGAGAAGTAAACGGAAAACTTAGACATACACGTGGTAACTCGTTTAAACTCGTGAACATAAACTTGGAATCTCGTAGAAAGCCACGAGTTTGATTTTTTCTTCAACTCGGGATAACTCGTGGGTGGACTCACACTGTGGGACAGGGCTATTAAACTGTGTAGGAAGGAACTGCAGGTGCTGGTTTACACCGAAGATAGACACAAAATGCTGGAGTAACTCAGCGGGTCAGGCAGCATCTCTGGAGATAAGGAATTTTGGATTGAGACCCTTCTTCAGGAGAACCTCTTCAAAGTTAATCTAATCTTCTCTGCCTGCAAGTGATCCATTCCCTGCATATACATTACCCATCCAAAAGCCTCTTAAATGTCACTATCATATCTGCCCTCACCATGACCCACACCAGGATACTTGGTCATTTAGGATTGGAAAGAGAAATTTAAGAATCTAAAGTATTATTTGGGAAAGTTGGATGTTAGAGAGTTCCTTGACTAAAGACCTCAGAACACGAAAGGGAGCAGATAGGATCTGGGTGAAAATATTTCAGCTGGTTTGGGACTAAGAAGCATCATCCAAAAATGAGACTCAAACCTTTTCAAGAGTGAAATTAGGAAATTGCTACAACACACTGAGGTGACAGAGATTTGAAACTCTGTTTGACAAATCGCAAATCAAGCAAGGTCAAAATCCAGTTTTAAATCTCAGATTAATGCTTTTTTTTATTAACCGAAGATATATTTTTTTAAATTTCAGTTAATGGTGGGTATATGGAGTTAGGTCACATCAGGCATAATCTCTGTGAATGGTAAAATGGATCTAAGCATTTACTCCTCTCTTTCTGTTTGAACATGAATAGATTATTCAGACATTTTAATATGCCAAGCTCTGTATAATGACTGCCTCCATAATTTCAACAGTAAGTAGTGGTTAATATTTCTGGCCTGGATCAATTGTAAATGTGCATTAATATGTAAGGAGTAACTCTAATGTAAATGCCAGTTAATATTCCATTTCTAGATCAGCTATAAATGCTGGTTGATATTTCAGATCTAAAATGAGTGTAATAGTGATTAATATTTCATGAATATTTCCCTTAAATGTGGCTGTTTTCACGACTGTTTTCTTCCTACCTTGAAGCAAGAGTTAACATTGTAAGCTATCTGTGGCTCTAATCCCTGTAAGATGCTGCAGAACCAGTGCCCCATTAAACAGCTTATGAATTCCAAATGTATTGAGCAATCATTGGCTTTTACACGCTTCTCTGAGAATGTGAATATATCAGGCAACGATGCCAATATTGGCAGTTTCTAATATATCTGTTTCTCATTCTCATATAAACAGACACATTCAACCCTTGTGCCTACTCCTTCAACAAGGTTATGGCTGAGCCTTTACCTTTAGGGGTGGCACAGTGGTGCAGCGGTAGAGTTTCTGCCTTACAGCGCCAGAGACCTGGGTTTGATCCTGGCTACAGATGCTGCCTGTATGGAGTTTGTACTGTACATTCTCCCTGTGACCGTGTGGGTTTCTTTGAGGACACCAATTTCCTACCACATTCCAAAGACATGCAGGTTTATAGGTTAATTTGCTTCTGTGCTTCTGTAAATTGCCCCTAAGCTGCAGGACAGACTAAGGTATGGGTGATTACTGGTTGACGTGGACTCAGTGGGCCGAATGGCCCGTTTCCATGGTGTAACAATAAGCCAAACTAAACTAAGCAGCACTTTCTTGTACTAACCATTCTATCAGATTTACATTAAAAAAACTGATTATTCCTTGTTCCTGTTCCTCTGCTGTACTGTTCTATGCTTTGCCACTCTGGTAATTGTGCAATAATCCCCGTAAATCCACAAATCCACTTGAAGGATGGTATCTGGAATCACTCATTATTCTTAAGGTGTATTTAAAACTGAGATTTGTATATGTCTAGCATAACCACTACCTGCCAGTACATATGCCAATGCCCCAGACTTTACTGTAGATGCCGATAATACTCAAATTATATGTGTATCATAAAAGCTTAATAATCTGCAATTAATTATTCTAAAATTCAAATGTTTCAGCATGCTTAGAGGGTGGTGGGTATGTGGATCGAGCTACCAGAGGTGATAGTTGAGGCAAGTAATATAACAGCAGTCAGGACACTTGGGCAGGTGCATGGATACAAAATGTTTAGAGGGATGTGGGCCAAATGCAGGCCAATGAGACTAGTTTAGATGGGGTACCTTGGTTGGCATAGACAATTTGGTCCTTAGGGCATGTTTGCATGCTGCATGACTTTAAATAAAATCATTTTTTGCATGCTTGTGTAATTAATTTCTATCTCTTTGTAATTCAAAATCTCCACCTGAGAACATGAGTCGTCAGAATATTACCAATAAACATCAACAGGTGATTAAAATGCTGCAGTGATTGCCAATAAGAACAGAAGAAGTTGGAACTACTCGGTAGATCAGTCTGCCTCTATGAAGAAAGAAGAGTGTGTTTCCAGCTCAAAGAATTATTGATCCAAAACTGTATCTCTGCTAAATTGTCTGCAGGTGGTGAGCATTTCCAGCAGGTAAGAATTTCACTCTTCCAGCCTTGTTGCCTGTAATAATTAAACATTCTTGACTCTTGATTCAGACTTTAGACTAGAGATAGAGTGTGGAAACAGGCCTTTCAGCCAACCGAATCTGCGTCGACCAGCAATCACCCTCTACACTGGCACTATCCTACACACTAGGAACAATTTACAGACACCAATTAACCTACAAACCTGGAGTAACTCAGTGGGTCAGGCAGCATCTCTGGAGAGGAAGGATGGGTGAGGTTTCCAGTCAGAACCCTTCTTCCGTCCTACTTCCCACCCGTAACGTCACCGATCCTTTTCCTCCAGGGATTAAACCTGACCCTTCTGAGTTACTCCAGCACGTTGTCTCTATCTTCGGTATAAACAGCGTCTGCACTTACTTCCTACACCTGAAAACCTGCACATCCTTGGTCTGTGGGTGGGAACTGGAGCACCTGCAGAAAACCCACGCACTCACAGGGAGAACGTACAAACTCCACACAGACAGGACTCCGTAGTCTGGATCGAACCCGTGACTCGGGCGCTGTGAGGCAATAACTCTACTGCCGTGCCACAGTGCTGCTATTTAGTTTTAAGATATGTGGTTTTCTAACCTGTCACCTCAGTCATTTACAAATACAGGGAATAGCTGCAGTAGCAAAAATAATGCACCACCAACATCGTGCCAATTGAGTTGCTGCCCATTATCCCTGCTCTCCTGCATTTGCCTCTCAGCCAATTTCTCAGCCAGGTCAATACTTTAATTAAACTGAGTGAAAGGGTCAGTACTTCTTATAGATAGCAATAAATCAGAATCTGTCAATGCTTGGCCTGCAGTGATAATCACACCTGGGTTAAATTAAGGAGAGTAACAATACATGAACAAGTACATTCGACGCCCAATTCACTAAATAAATAATTCCGAATGATTACACAGTCCCTTCGCCTTCATCAAAGTAACTGGTATACTGCAAATAAAGGGCATCCTGCACTAAATATATTCTCGATGAAGGAGTCATCTATGATTTTTCTTTCAAATGCACAGAATTACACTGAATGAAAAGAATAGTGAAAGGCTTCTCAGGCTCACTATTTCTAAAAGTCATAGAGTCATACAGTATGTAAACAGCACCTTCAGCCCAACTCTTCCATGCCAACCAAGATGTACCATGTGATCTAGTCCAATTTGCCCACATTTGGCTCATATCCATAAGTTTATGTTCATGAGTCATGACGATCATATATGGGGATCTTTGCCTTCTCTTCATAACCTTTGACACCAATACTAATCAAGAATCTGTCAATCTCCGCTTTAAAAATACCCTCCACTTGGCCTTCACATCTGTCTGGTGCGGTCATGGTGGCGCAGTGGTAGAGTTGCTGCCTTACAGCGACTGCAGCGCCGGAGACCCAGGTTCGATCCCGACTAAGGGTGCTGTCTGTACGGAGCTTGTACGTTCTCCCCGTGACCTGCATGGGTTTTCTCCGAGATCTTCAGTTTCCTCCCACACTCCAAAGACGTACAGGTTTGTAGGATAATTGGCTTGGTAAATGTAAAAATTGTCCCCTGTGGGTGGTAATGTGTGGGCATTGCTGGTCGGCGTGGACCCGGTGGGCCGAAGGGCCTGTTTCCGTGCTGTATCTCTAAACTAAAATGGATTCCACAGATTCATCATCCCTTTCCTATCCATGTACCTGTCCAAGTGGCTTTTCACTAGGAACAATTTATAATTTACAGAAGTTAATTATCCTACAAATCTATGCGTCTTATAGTGTGGGATCGAACCCGGATCTCTAACACTGTGAGATCAACAACTCTACCGCTGCTCCACTGTGCCACCCTATTTATTGTCTGTACTGCCTTCATTGAAGTATTAGCAGCAGGTGAGTGAGAACAGAATTTGAGATAAGCTATCTAATCAATGGTTTTGGCAACTATAGAAAACATGGTGTTAATCTACTAGCAACCAATTAAAATAAAATCACTTAATTGCGTTTTAGAACAGGATTCAGAAACTTCTTTCTAAATCTATTGGGTCAAATAAAATTTACCCTTTGCTCTCCCAAAGGAACCCTAGAATGTACAGTGTCCATTGACTGAGAGTAACTACACGGGTGAGTATCTAATTTAATTACACTTGAAACATCAACCTAAGAGGCTGTTAAAATTTCCACTGTAAATATTACAAATTTCCAATCATTATATTTACTGAAACATGCTTTTCATCTTCCTTCAATAAAATTAATTGACCTTTTAGCTTTTCCAATAACTCCATGTTGAAGGGGGGGATGCGAAAGGCAAATTAAAATATTTAATTTAATGTAAAATGCTTAATCACCTCGAGATAGAGCAGCATTTTTAAAAAAAAGATATAAAAAAAAGTCTTTATGAGTTTGCTGAAGGCTCATGGCAAATATGTGCTTTGTAAGTGAGGGCGTTGTGATTAATACTGGTTATTATGTATCCTTGTCCATTCTTCCCTTCTTTCTCCAGGTAAATGCTGAGGAGAAAGATACTGGTCAGTATAAGAGAAAATAATATCGATCCGTGTAATGACATACAGAACAACGCAACAAAAAAATCACAGGAATCATAAGATCATGGTATATTCATGGCACAGAAAATGGCATTTAGGTTTAGTTCATGCTGTCAACGGGAAAAAGTGGAATCTCAAAAGGACTGCACCTGAGAATTGTGCGGCAGCTGTACTAACTCCAAAGGACAGGGGCAGCATAGTGGCGCAGAGGTAGAGTTGCTGCCTTACAGCGCCAGAGACCTAGGTTTGATGCTGTCTAAGGGTGCTGTCTGTACAGAGTTTGTACATTCTCTCTGTGACCGCGTGGGCTTTTTCCAGGGTGATCGCTAGTTGGCATGGACTCAGTGGGCCGAATGCCCTGTTTCTGCGCTGTATCTCGAAAGTCAAAAGTCAATATACCACTCTTCCCCAACCCCTTCAAAGGAGGAAGAGGGAGATGATGAGGTAACCTCAAATGTCAGAGGGCTCAACAGCTGAATCACATCAGGATCCATAGATGCACTGTGGACAGCATACTGTCAGGTTGTATCACAGCTTGGTTTGGGAACAGCTCTGCCAAGACCGCAGTAAATTGCAGAGAGCTGTTCATGTAGCCCAGTCCATCATACAGACTAGATTCATCACCATAGACACCTTGGATACTTCATGCTGCCTTGGAAAAGCAACCAATGTAATCAATTACGTATCACACCCCATTATTTCTTCTTCTCCCTGCTTCTTTCTGGCAAAAGATACAGAAGCTTGAAAGCATGCACCACCAGATTCAAGGACAACATATTTCCCTATGTTATCAGGCTTTGGAATGGTCCTTCCATAAGCTAGGGTATTGTCCAACTCGTCTCTACCCCATTGTGGACATTGGATTTTGTTTATGGAACAAATTCTGAAACTATGGAAATATGATACAATTCCGGGAACTATATTCTGCACTCTGTATCGTCCCCTTTAATCCACCTATTTTAGTTGAGTTTGAATTGATTGTATTTATGTATAGTATATCTGATTTACTGGATAGGATGTAAAACAGACACCTGGATTTGTTCCTGACCACAGGTGTTGTCTTTGCGGAGTTTGTACGTTTTCTCTGTAACCATGCGATTTTTCTCTGGGTGCTGCGGTTTCCTCCCACATTCCAAAAACGCGCCGGGTTGTTGGTTAATTGGCTTCTATAAATTGCTCCTAGTACGTAAGATGCGAAAGTGGGATAATATAGAACTAGTTTGAACTGGTGATCAATGTTCGGCATGGACTCCGTGGGCCTAAGGGCCTGTTTCCATGATGCTCCTCTAAACTAAACTAAACTTAACAGTAGCAATGTTACAAAATTTTGAGATTTAAAAAATCAAGTCTGCAATTTACCCCATCAGATAAAGCATAAAAAGTTTAATATGACACCTAATTTCATATCTTCAGTATTAAAAAAAGTTATGGCCATTTTCACACTCGGAAATTAGCATCTTGTTCTCTATTGCTTTTCCATTGAC
The DNA here is from genome assembly GCA_963514005.1 of Raja brachyura. The sequence goes on along the minus strand of OY740797.1, from coordinate 30,160,330 downwards.
TTAACACAAAAGCTGTGATCGAGGACAGTCAAAAGCCCATAACTTTCTTAAAAATTAAGAGAACTGAAATAAATTTTCAGTTATTATAGATTGAAGCATTCTGAAACAAAGATCAAACAATCTTACTTGGATAACCTGAAATTAAAGCATATAATTAGTTAACCTAATTGTAGCTAATTACAAAATTACTAGATCTAAACATCTATCCATTTCTTAAGAAAAGATATAATTTTTAAATAGCCTAAGTGTCCAAATAACATTCACACAAGATTTCATAATACAACATGATTTTTAAATCTCATTGTCATGAATTCATAGGCAAAATGGAAATAATTTAATGTTTAATTCCCGTAAGTTAATGGGCTTTTGAATCATCTTGCGAGTGGGTTTATGTGGAACGCGATCGATTGGAACGTTGCAGTTGCAGTAAATTTGAACCCCATATCGGCAGGAAAAACACTGCCGGTTCATATGGGGCCAAAATCACATTTTCGCCAAGGAAATTATGATTAAAGAAGCAAGTTTATATGTAAAATAGACAACTTACCCTGTGTTTGTTCCCTACATGAAATCTGTCCCATTGTAGGGGTTGAGGGTGTTAGAAGTCGCCTTTTTATTTTACTCCAGCGATTAAATTGTCCCGTGATTTTTTTTTTAAACTTCAGAGAAAGGAAGTTGGAACAATTTTTCTACATCAGCTGGCAGGCCGAGAAAATCTATCTCGGACAGGCAGGAGAAAACGGCATTTTAATCCTCCCCCCCTCCTCCCTCAAAGGCGCCAAAGTTGCACACACAGCCAGTGGCAGAACTGCAGCGCCGCTGAAGGTAAGTATTGCAACATCGTTAAACGGAGCACGCAATGTCAATGGGAGAATGTGGAATCTCCAAAACACAGCCCCTTAGAACTGTGCGTCAGCTGTACTAACTGCTGTGCAAATATACCATCTTCCCCACCCCCAAAAATAGGAGGAGAGGGAGATGATGAGGCTTGTAGAGGTAACTTCAAATGTCAGGCACTCAACATTTGAAGGCAGGATGTAGGGCTCAAATTCTTAGTATCCATACTGATAGACTTGTGAGCTGGTATTTGTCAGCAAGATTAGGGATTTGGTTTTTAATTAAACATGGTCTGAAGTCTCAGACCTGGAGACTTCTGTGGAACTAGATGCATATCCCAGTAATATTCAGTCCATAAAGTTTAGATTAGAGATACAGCCTTCAGCCCATTGAGTACATGCCAACCATCAATCCCTCGTACACTAGTTCCATGTTATCCCACTTTTGCATTCTAAATATGAGAGAGGGTTTATAAAAGCCAATTAACCTACAAAGCTGCATGCCATTGAAATGTGGGAGGAAACCACAGCATCCGGAGAAAACCCACGCAGTCACAGGGAGAACATACAAACTCCGCACAGACAGCACCCGAGGTCAGGATCGAACCCGGGTCTCTTGCATTCTGAGGCAGCAGCTCTGCCAGCTGCGTTACTGTGCTGCCCTTATTTCTTGCTGGATTGTAGGGTTTGTAATATCTGACATTGAAGCTCCCATGTTAGATTTCCTAATAAGTTAAGAGATAGAGAGGGAGTGAAACAAACATGTAATATCTAACAAAATTAATTACATGTAATATTTGAAAATGAACATATTATTTTCAATAGAAAAACAAGATTACATCTGTCTTTCAAGTTAACCTTTGTATATAATTCATTATCGGTTATTTTTAAAGCCCTTCTTAAAGTCAATCAGAAAACTTGTTCTAATATGAATATGTGTTTATTCAACAAAAAATATGATAACATTATTACCATATCAACACCTTCAGAGTAAGAAGGAAGCTGTACTTAATAGACTCTTGCCTATGATGAATAATGAGCTATTAAATGAGATTATTAAGATGAACTTTAAATAAATGAGTCTATTCATTGTTGAAAAATGTGGTCATAACAGTCCTGTACACATCTCTCTGAGAATCTTGTTTAAAACAAATCTTTCCTTCCTATACATACTAAAGAGGCTAGGTGATAATGGAATGGAGGATGCATATTTTTAAGCATTATTATTTCTATTTATAAAAATGTAGAACCAATTTTTTTTTTCTGCTTGTAATACACCAGCTCAGGCAGCATGGTGAAGCTGATGAATGACTGGAAATCATATAGATTTTTATATATAATATGTCTTTTTTAGGTCCATTTTAAAGGTAGCTTCATGTTAATTTCTGAATGGTTCCTTCTCCACGAGTACTGTCCCTTACAAAATTTGCCATTCAATTTTCTCCATTTGAAAATTGAAAGAGTAATTAGTCCCTTGTGGACATTTATGATTGTCAATTGTACTGATCTGGTGTTGGCAAAGTTACTTCTCGTGCTTCTGCATACCTATAAATAAATATACCCTAAGGCTTCAACAATGTGTTCAAATCCACACCACAATGGGCTTGGTCTCATCAGACTCTCATGACATTTACTGTAAGTTTATTTTTGCTTTGTTGAAGTACAAAAAAATGAATTAGTACGAGAGAAGGATGACTTTTGGTCCATCATGACTATGCTAGGCCTTTGAAAGTGGTCTCCAGGATTGTGGTTATGCTATTAAATTATTGATCCATAGCCCAGACTAGTAATCTAATGATTCCTTGCAGCACAGGAGGGTGAGGGGTGATCTTACAGAGGTGTACATAATCGTGAGAGGAATAGATCGAGTAAACACATGATGTCTCTTGCCCAAAGTAGGAGAATCAAGAACCAGAGGCTAGAGGTTTAAGGTGAGGGGGAAAAGACTTAATAGGAACCTGCTTGTTTTTTGGATGGTGGGTGTATGGAATATGCTGCCAGAAGAGGTGTTGAGGCAGGTCCTATGGCAATGTTTAAGAAACATTTAGATGGGTATATGGATAGGATAGGCTTTGAGGGGTATAGGCCAAACACAGGCAGCAGAGTAAAAGGGACATGTTGGTCGGTGTGGGGAGGTTGGCCCGAAGGCTTGTTTCTATGCTGAATGACTCTATATAATATTAAGTGTGACCACAGCTCAGGAATTTAGCTTCCATTAAATACATATTCTGGAGGTTGAAGGGAGACATATAGAAATATGTAGGTATGAGAAGCATCTATAGAATTAGAAACTTTTCCCAGGGCTGAAATGTCAAAGACTAGAGGGCATAGCTTTAATTTGAGAGGGGCAAAGTTTAAAGAAGATCTGCAGCACAAGTTTTTTTTACACAGAGGGTTGTGGGTGCCTGGAATATGCTGCCACGGGTGATGGTGGAGGCAGATACATTTAAGAGGCCTTAAGATAGTTACATGGAAATGCAGTTAACAGAGGAATAGCAGGCAGAGGAAATTAGTTTATTATGTCTGAAGAAGTGTCTCATCATGAAATGTCACCTATCCATGTTCTCCAGAGATGCTGCCTGATCTGTTGAGTTAATCCAGCACTTTGTGTCATTTTGTGTATCAACCAGCATCTGCAGTTCTTTGTTTTTATAGTTTATTGTGGCTTCATGTTTGGCACGGATATTGTGGGCTCTAGGATCCTTTGGTCTAACTTGTCTATTTTCTATATTCTGAAAACTATTTTTAGTAAGATGACCATGAAGCTATCAGAGACCAATTGGATCATAGATATCCTGTCATAGAAATGCACTGCCTTTACCCTGTCTGGCTTGTGTGACTGAACTTGTAGCAATCTTGAACCCCCCTCTGAAACAACTAAGCAAGCCATTCAGTTCAAATACATCAATGACGCTTAATAAATGTTGGCCTTATCAATAGTGTCCACACCCCTTTGAGGGATATTCTATCACCTTTTAAAGCGACTTAGTCCTTTTTAGGTAGTGATGTAGGAATCTCTGATAGTTATAAGAGAGATTAGTAGTTTGTAATATGTTTGACTTGAGAGCTTATGTATTGGGAAATCATAATGGGGGAAAAAAGGCCTACAATTAAGGATTAACAATTAAGTCTGAAGGAGGATTCTGACCCAAAACGTCACACATCCTTTTTTCTCCAGAGATGTTGCCTGACCGCTGAGTTACTCCAGCACTTTGTGCCTGTCATTGGTATAAACCAGCATCTGCAGTTTTTTGTTTCAACAATTATGGATGTTAGGAGAGGCAATAAATAGATCTGTAGTGTTGGGGGAACCGCAGATGCCAGTTCCATTGAAACATAGAAAATAGGTGCAGGAGTAGGCCATTCGGTCCTTCGAGCCTGCACCGCCATTCAATATGATCATGGCTGATCATCCAACTCAGTATCCAGTATCTGCCTTCTCTCCATACCCCCTGATCCCTTTAGCCACAAGGGCCACATTTAACTCCCTCTTAAATATAGCCAATGAACTGGCCTCAACTACTTTCTGTGGCAGAGAACTCCAGAGACTCACCACTCTCTGTGTGAAAAATGTTTTCCTCATCTCGGTCCTAAAGGAATTCCCCCTTATCCTTGGACTGTGACCCCTTGTTCTGGACCTCCCCAACATCGGGAACAATCTTCCTGCATCTAGCCTATCCAACCCCTTAAGAAATTTGTAAGTTTCGATAAGATCCCCCCTCAGTGTTCTAAATTCTAGCGAGTACAAGCCAAGTCTATCCAGTCTTTCCTCATATGAAAGTCCTGACATCCCAGGAATTAGTCTGGTGAACCTTCTCTGTGCCCTCTATGGCAAGAATGTATTTTCTCAGATTTGGAGACCAAAACTGTACGCAATACTCCAGGTGTGGTCTCACCAAAACCCTGTACAACTGCAGTAGAGCCTCCCTGCTCCTGTCCTCAAATCCTTTTGCTATGAATGCTAACATACCATTTGCTTTCTTCACTGCCTGCTGCACCTGCATGCCTACTTTCATTGATTGATGTACCATGACACCCAGGTCTCGTTGCATCTCCCCTTTTCCTAATTTGCCACCATTCAGATAATAGTCTACCCTCCTGTTTTTGCCATCAAAGTGGATAACCTCACATTTATCCACATTATACTGCATCTGCCATGCATTTGCCCACTCACTCAGCGTATCCAAGTCACCTTGCATCCTCCTCACACCTAACACTACCCCCCAGCCTAGTGTCATCCGCAAACTTGGATATGTTGCATTCAATTCCCGTGTCCAAATCATTAATATATATTGTAAATAGCTGGAGTCCCAGCACTGAGCCTTGCGGTGCCCCACCAGTCACTGCCTGCCATACTGAAAAGGACCCGTTTACTCCTACCCTTTGCTTCCTGTCTGCCAGCCAGTTCTCTATCCACATCAATACTGAACCCCCAATACAATGCGCTTTAAGTTTGTATACTAATCTCATATGTGGGACCTTGTCGAAAGCCTTCTGAAAGTCTAGATATAACACATCCACTGGTTCTCCCTTATCCACTCTACTAGTTACATCCTCGTAAAATCTATAAGATTCGTCAGACATGATTTACCTTTCGTAAATCCATGCTGACTTTGTCTAATGATTTCACCACTTTCCAAATGTACTGCTATCCCATCTTTAATAACTGACTCTAGCAGTTTCCCCACTACCGATGTTAGACTAACTGGTCGGTAATCCCCTGTTTTCTCTCTCCCTCCTTTTTTAAAAAGTGGGGTTACATTAGCTACCCTCCAATGCTCAGGAACTACTGCAGAATCTAAGGAGTTTTGAAAAATTATCACTAATGCATCCACTATTTCTGTGGCTACTTCCTTGAATACTCTGGGATGCAGCCTATCTGGCCCTGGGGATTTATCGGCCTTTCATCCATTCAATTTACCCAACACCACTTCTCGGCTAACCTGGATTTCACTCAGCTCCTCCATCTTATTTGACCGCCGGTCCCCTGCTATTTCCGGCAGATTATTTATGTCTTCCTTAGTGAAGACAGAACCAAGGTAGTTATTCAATTGGTCTGCCATGTTCTTGTTCCCCATGATCAATTCGCCTGTTTCTAACTGCAAGGAACCTACATTTTTAACTAATCTCTTTCTCTTCACATATCTATAAAAACTTTTGCAGTCAGTTTTTATGTTCCCTGCTAGTTTTCTTTCATAATCTATTTTCCCTTTCCTAATTAAGCCCTTTGTCCTCCTCGCCTGAACTCTGAATTTCTCCCAGTCCTCTGGTAGGCTGCTTTTTCTGGCTAATTTGTGTGCCTCACCTTTTGTTTTTATACTATCCCTGATTTTCCTTGTTATCCATGGATGCCCTGATTTATACTTTTGCCAAACTGTGATGAACAATTGTTGTAGTTCATCCATGCAGTCTTTAAATACCTTCCATTGCACATCCACTGTCAACCCTTTCAGAATCACTTGCCAGTCTATCTTGGCCAATTCACTTCTCATACCTTCAAAGTTACCTTTGTTTAAGTTCAGAACCTTTGTTTCTGACTTAATTATGTCACTCTCCATCCTAATGAAGAACTCAACCATATTATGGCCACTTTTGCCCAAGGGGCCACGCACAACAAGACTGCTAACTAACCCTTCCTCATTACTCAATACCCAGTCTAGAATAGCCTGCTCTCTCGTTGGTTCCTCTACATGTTGGTTTAGAAAACTATCCCACATACATTCCAAGAAATCCTCTTCCTCAGCACCCCTGCCCATTTGATTCACCCAATCTATATGTAGATTGAAGTTGGCCATTATAACTGTTTTACCTTTGATGCACGCATTTCTAATTTCCTGTTTGATGCCATCCCCAACTCCACTACTACTGTTAGGTGGCTTGTACACAACTCCCACTAGCGTTTTCTGCCCCTTAGAGTTTCGCAGCTCTACACATATTCAACAGAATATTTAAAAGAGCTCTCTGCATAAGATGCATTGCTTTGAGGTTATTGCAGAGTTTCAGATGAGAGGAACAGTGTAGATAGACATAAAAGCTGGAATAACTCAATGCGTCATGCAGCATCTACGGAGAAAAGGAATAGGTGATGTTTTGTATCGAGATCTTCACAGACTGAGAGTCAGAGAGGGGTAGTCTAGAGGTATAGAAAGGTACAGAACAAAGCAGAGCCTGCATCGATGAAAGCGAATGGTATGTTAGCATTCATAGCAAAAGGATTTGAGTATAAGAGCAGGGAGGTTCTACTGCAGTGGTACAGGACCTTGGTGAGACCACACCTGGAGTATTGTGTACAGTATTGGTCTCCTAATCTGAGGAAAGATATGCTTGCCATAGAGGGAGTACAGAGAAGGTTCAACAAACTGATTCCTGGGATGGCAGGACTTCCATATGAAGAAAGACTGGATAAACTCGGCTTGTACTCGCTAGAATTTAGATGATTGAGGGGGGATCATATAGAAACTTACAACATTCTTAAGGGGTTGGACAGGCTAGATGCAGGAAGATTGTTCCCGATGTTGGGGAAGTCCAGAAAAAGGGGTCACAGTTTAATGCCCCTGTCCCACTTAGGAAACCTGAATGGAAACCTCTGGAGACTTTGCGCCCCATCCAAGGTTTCCGTGCGGTTCCCGGAGGTTTTTGACAGGTTCTCAGAGGTTTTCTCAATTTTTTGAAATAGTCGCAGGAATATAGAAGAAGCGGAAACCACGTTCGACCATTAGGGAGACTGACAAAAAACTCCATGAACCGCATGGAAACCTTGGGTGGGGCGCCAGAGGTCGCCAGAGGTTTCCGTTCAGATTTGCTAAGTGGGACGGGCATAAGGGTAAGGTGGAAATCTTTTAGGACCGAGATGAAATTTTTTTTTTTCACACAGAGAGTGGTGAATCTGTGGAATTCTCTGCCGCAGAAAGTAGTTGAGGCCAGTTCATTGGCTATATTTAAGAGTGAGTTAGATGTGGCCCTTGTGGCAAAAGGGATCAGGGGGTATGGAGAGAAGGCAGGTACAGGATACTGAGTTGGATGATGAACCATGATCATATTGAATAGCGGTGCAGGCTTGAAGGGCCGAATGGCCTACTCCTGCACCTATTTTCTATGTTTCTATGACTCGTGAAAGGTGGAACCCACAATGATTCATTGTTTGTGGGATGAGGTGATAACGAAGGAATACAAATGGTAAAATTAGCAAGAAGACTAGGGTGGGGGAGGGACAGAGAGAGAGAGGGAATGCAAGGGTCACTGGAAGTTAGATAAATCAATAATCATGCCATCTGTGGCGTCACCTGTGGATGGGACACCCCGCTTCCAAACCCCAAGCCCGGGACGTCCCAGACCCACATGCAGGAGCTGCCCTCAACCATGCTATTCCTTCCTCCAGTTCGGGGGGGGGAGGGGGGTCCTGTGGCATCAGCCTAAACACGGGCCACTTATGCTCGAACCCTCGTCAGGAGATACGAGGGGGCATGTGACGTCATGGGCTAGAGGGAGTGCCCAGGTACTTAAGGTCTCTCACCTTATGACCTAGCGCAGTCAACAGGTAGCGGAGTCCGAGAGTAGAACCTTGCTCAGCTACAGCAACATTGTAATATGGTTAACGCACCAACTTAACGTGTCACCACTGAATAAACAACACTTTGAACCGGTCTGATGTCTCACCTTTATTCACCACGTATTGGTGCCGCTACATACCTCTATAAAATTACCACTCATCCTCTTGTGATCCCAGCCTGCTCAAACTCTCCCTCATAGAGGTGTATAAAATCATGAGAGGAGTAGATCACAGTCTCTTGCTCAGAATAGGTGAATTGAGAACCCGAGGGCATAGGTTTAAGGCAAAGGGGGAAAGATTTTATAGGAATCTGAGGGGTAACGTTTTCACACAAAGGGTGGTGGGTGTATGAAATGAGCTACCGAAGGATGTAGTTGAGGCAGGGACTATTACACCGTCTAAAGAACAATCGTTTGTTCTCTTAGTGAAGGACTTTTTGTGGAGCTGCAGCACCAAGGTAGAGCCACGATCCCGGTTTTGTCCCATTATAACAAGTTAATTTCCAGATAAGATCCGCGTAAGTGATTGCAGTCTACCGCGGGCTTAATCAGGGCTGCTTGCAGAGCTCTGTTCTGTGGCTGGTGTAATTCCTAATTTCTATTCAAATTGGAATTGTATTAACTTAATTTCCTTCCAGCATATTTGTATCTCGTTCTGTGGTACAGGCAGTCCAAAATGCTTCTGGCTCCGATCAGCTGAAAGGTGACAATATTTGGAGCTTGGTTTGCTGATGATTGTCATGCTGGTCATATAGTTCCATCTCAGTAATCCATCAAACTCAGAATATCAATTTTCCGGTGAAATAATCAATCTGCTCAAAGGTGGCCTTTTGGCCCTGCCTTCTCCAGTGACCCAATTAACAATAAACCTTTAGTGCCTGTTTCTCTTCCTCTCTTGTCTCCATAGCTGTAAATTGACAAGATTCATCCCAGTCTGTAACACATCTCTCCCCCCTCTTCCCCCTCTCCCCCCACCCCCTCCAGATCTTATCAGGGGCTGAGATAATCCAAATTAACATTTAGGATGTTATTTATGATGTTCATGCACCTTGGGTATCGCATCCATTAATGTCAACGACTGAAAGACCCAAGAGGTAAAATGAAGGAAGCAAGATGGTTAGTCGGTGAATGTAAAACATGTCCCGTGAGGGAATAGCAAGTAACAGAAGGAGTTTCCTTTACCCTTATTAGCAATATAAATCACAGAGAGGAAAATGTTCTCTTCGGATAGTGTGAAGCACGGTGTGCATGATCTTCAATGCTCAATTGCCAGAGGAGGTTAGAGAACAATTTTCCAGGTTTTATTTATTCCCCTTGTGTCCGTTTCATCCCCCCTCCTCATGAAGTGTATGGTGGTGAGGAAGGTAGGGGCTACCTGTGAAAAGACGCTCATGGAGATCATGTTGCGTTTGATAGATCAACTGGCTCATTTTTGTAGCTTATATGACCAGCATTATCTTAATAGTATGCTGGTTCGATTAATATTTAGAACTAGAACCGAACATTTTCTATCTTAAATATTGTGGTACAGTGGCGCAGCTGGTAGAGCTGCTGCCTCCCAGCGCCAGAGACCCGGGTTCAATCCAGACCTCAGGCGCTGTGTGTGTGGAGTTTGCACGTACTCCCTGTGACCATGTAAGTTTCCTTCGAGTACAGGATCCAGCACGTCACGGACCGATTGCCGAGCATCCTCAAGAGTGAAGGTGAGCAGCTGGAAGTGGTAGTACATGTCGGCACAAATGACGTTGGGAAGTAGAGGAGTGTTATGTATTGAACCAGATTTGATGAGGGAACACAAGGTAAAGGAGCCATTAGGAGATAGTGACCATAATATGATGAGTTTTAATCTATAATTTGAGAGGGAGAAGGGAAAATCGGAAGTGCCAGTATTACAGTTGAGCAAAGGGGACTTTGGAGCCATGAGGGAGCTGGTCAAAGTTTACTGCAAAGAGACCCTAGCAGGGATGACAGTGGAGCAAGAATAGCAGGTACTACTGGGAATAATACATAAGGTGCAGGATCAGTTCATTCCAAAGAGGAAGAAAGATTCTAAGGGGAATAAGAAGTGACCGTGGCTGACAAGGGAAGTCAAGGACAGTATAAAAATAAAAGAGAAGAAGTATAACATAGCAAAGATGAGCGGGAAGCCAGAGAATTGGGAAATTTTCCAAGAGCAACAGAAGATAGCTAAAAAGGCATGACGGGGGAAAAAGATGAGGTACGAAGGTAAGCTAGCCGAGAATATAAAGGAGGATAGTAAAAGCTTCTTTCGGTATGTGAAGAGGAAAAAAATAGTTGAGACTAAAGTTGGACGCTTGAAGAAAGAAATAGGTGAATTTATTATGGGGAACAGGGGGATGAGTTGAACAGGTACTTTGGTTCTGTCTTCACTAAGGAAGACACAAATAACCTCCCAGATCTACTAGTGGCCAGAGCATCTAGGGTGACGGAGGAACTGAAGGAAATTCACATTAGACAGGAATTGATATTGGGTAGACTGATGGGACTGGAGGCTGATAAATCCCCAGGGCCTGATGGTCTGCATCACAGGGTACTTAAGGAAATGGCTACAGATCTCGTGGACGCATTGGTGATCATTTTCTAATGTTCTATAGATTCAGGTTCAGTGGATTGGTGGGTGGCAATTATTATTCAACTTTTTAAGAAAGAGAAAATAGGGAATTTTAGACCAGTTAGCCTGACATCCGTGGTGGGGAAGATGCTGGAGTCAATTATAAAAGATGAAATATGGGCACATTTGGATAGCAGTGACAGTATCGGTCCGAGTCAGCATGGCCTTAGGAAGGGGAAATCATGCTTGACTAATCTTCTGGAATTTGTTGAGGATGTGACTAGGAAAATGGACAAGGGAGAGCAAGTGGAAGTAGTGTACCTGGACTTTCAGAAAGCCTTTGATAATATTCCACATTTGAGATTAGTGAGCAAAATTACAGCACATGGTATTGGGGATAGGGTACTGACATGGATAGAAAATTGGTTGGCAGGCAGGAAACAAAGAGTAGGGATTGACGGGTCACTTTCAAAATGGCAGGCAGTGACTAGTGGGGTACTGCAAAGCTTTGTGCTGGGACCACAGCTATTTACAATATACATTGATGATTTAGATGAGGGGATTGGGGGAAACATTAGCACATTTAAAAATGACACAAAGCTGGGTGGCAGTGTGAACTGTGAGGAGGATGGTATGAAGATGCAGGGTGACTTGGACAGGTTGGGTGAGAGGGGAGATGCATGGCAGATGCAGTTTAATATCAATAAATGTGAGTTTATCCACTTTGGTGGCAAAAATAGGAAGGCAGATTATTATCTGAATGGTGTCATGTTAGGAAAAGGGGAAGTACAACAAGATCTGGATGTCTTAGTTCATCAGTCACTGAAGGTAAGCATGCAGGTACAGCAGGCAGTGACCAAAGCTAATAGCATGTTGGCCTTCATAACAAGAAGAGTAGAGTATAGGAGCAAAGAGGTCCTTCTGCAATTGTACAGGCCCCTAGTGAGACCACACCTGGAGTATTGTGTGCAGTTTTGGTCTCCAAATCTGAGGAAGGACATTCTTGCTATTGAGGGAGTGCAGCATTGGTTCACCAGGTTAATTCCCGGGATGGCAGGACTGTCATATGTTGAAAGAATGGAGTGACTGGGCATGTATACACTGGAATTTAGAAGGAAGAGAGAGGATCTTATTGAAACATAAGATTATTAAGGGATTGGACACGCTAGAGGCAGGAAACATGTTCCCGATGTTGGGGGAATCCAGAACCAGGGGCCACAGTTTAAGAATAAGGGGTAGGCCATTTAGAATGGAGATGAGGAAAAACTTTTTCACACAGAGATTAGTGAATCTGTGGAATTCTCTTACTCAGAAGGCAGTGGAGGCCAATTCTCTGGATGCTTTCAAGAGAGAGTTAGATAGAGCTCTTTAAGATAGCGAAGTCAAGGAATATGGGGAGAAGGCAAGAACGGGGTACTGATTCTGGATGATCAGCCATGATCACAATGAATGGCATGCTGGCTCGAAGGGCCGAATGGCCTACTCCTGCACCTATTGTCTATTTTCTACTCCGGTTTCCTCTCATATACCAAAGACGTGCAGGTTTTTAGGTTAATTGGCCTCTGTAAATTGTCCCTTGTGTGCAGGCTAGAACTAGTGTGAACAGGTAATTGTTGGTCAGAACAGACTCGGTAATAGATCATTGTTAGCTAGAAGAAGGTAACCACAAAGCATCCACAGATAAAATGTTATCAGGGGGACAGTCAGACTGGTCGGAGAACTGGGAAGGGGAAGGGATGGAAAGAGAGGGAAAGCAAGGGTTACTTGAAGTTAGAGAAGTCAATATTCATACCTGTTATGGTGTGACACTTCATATCACATCCCAGCATCCCAAAAGTACACCCTACATGAATCTTCGATGTATACCAACTTCTGCAGTTCCTTCCTACACATGAAAACACATTTCCCTGGGCAGCCAAACTTGAAGAAGGTTTTTCACCATTCCTCCCAATTAATGGACTCAAATGCTTTGGTGAGATTTAAAAAAAAAAGTGAAATACCCTGGTCTCTGCCCCCCTCAAAATTATAAAACTATAAGTAACTTTCAAAGTGCAGATACTTTTTATATTTTTGGAAGCCAGCCTACATATTATTTTTTTCTTATTTGTTTCACTGAATGCCCTTCTACTGAATGCCTCATTAGGTAAATTGGACTGAATAGTTTCTGATTGCCCCAGCACCCTGAAGCGCAGGAGTAAACGGAACCCATGTCAAAGCAATTAAGACTGATTGCTGACAATGATAAGACTAAATGGATTCATCTATTAACTGGAACATATCTCAGACACAATTTATCTAATCAACAGATATAGCTATCAACTGAGTGCAGGGACTACAGAGTATCTGATTTTATTTTGTGTCACTGTAGGATTGTCCACCAGGGAGACGCGACAATTGACAAGCATTTGATTTGAAGCACATGAATGGTTTTCTTATCCGCTGCAAAATGGAATAAAAAGTATTTTTATTTCATTTGAGGTTCTCGTATAACAAAGTTTAAGCACGAAGATTCATATGGCAATATTCTCAACTGAATTCTGTAAGGACCGTTGAAAAGGCATCAAAAGTCAAAGCCTATAATATTATAAGATCTTCTTCAACTGATGCTGTAAGCTGTGACACTAAGTCTTCAAACCGTGTGTGATTAATTGGACAGACTCCAGGCTGAGATAGATGGAACAAATGGACATTTTGCTTCAACTATACAAAAGTACAAAAGGGGGCAAGACTGCGGTATAGCCTCCAGCGCCTTCAAAGTCAGCTGCAGAAGGCGCCTCCGGGACACAAAGGCAGTCGGGCGAGGAGGGGGCGTCGGTTCATGGGCCGAGCCGGTAGAGGGCGAAGGAGAAGGCCCTGCAGCAGCCGGGGGACTACCTGGATCAGGAGCCGGTCCAGTACATTGAGCACTGGGACCCACGCAGGACATTTTTGTAAATGGCTCCACAATATGGCCACTTGTGCATGTGTAAGCTGTGCAAAGATAAATTCACTGTGCAGTGCATAGGTGACAATAAAGCACCATTAGACCATTGAGGTAGAGCTCGTGCTTGGAACATCACAGGTTCTGAGAGAGGAAGTGGTCTTACATAGGGCGGCACGATGATGCAGCGGATAGAGCTGCAGTCTTCTAGCACCAGAGAGTCTGGTTCAATCCTGACCTCAGGTGCTGTCTGTTCGGCGTTTGCATGTTCTGTGACCGTGCGGGTGTCATCTGGGTGCTCCGGTTTCCTCCCACATCCCAAAGCCTGTGCAGGTTTGTAGGTTAATTGGCTTCTGTAAATTTCCCCTAATGTTTAGCGAGTGGATGGGAAAATGGGATAACATAGAACTAGTGTGAATGGATGATCGATGGTTATGGTGTGCCGAATGTGCTGTATCTCTAAACTGAAGAAACTGCCTACTGAGACACAGCTTATATGAAAGCAAAATGAAAAGTGAAGTTTTTGCATGGTGGAGCACAGATTTTCATCGACAACTTCTGGAACCATCTGCTAAAAGTAATCTCATCAAATGAAGGATGACTGGTCACTGTGGTTGAATTCTGTCAGATTTGGGTAAAAATAAATTGTGACGGTGCCCAGATCAACCACATCCCTACATTGTTCACGTCTGGTGATCTCCCCACCACCATCACTAATAGTCACAGAGCTGCACATCACAAAAACAGGCACTTTGTCCCACCTTGCCCATACCAACCAAGTTGGCAGATTGGGCTAGTCCCATTTACCTGCATTTGGCCCGTATCCCTCTAAACCCTTTCCATCCAGTTATTAGTTACTCCAGCATTTTGTGTCTTTCTTCAATTTAAATCTGCATCTGCAGTTCTTTCCAACACCTTTCCATCCATAATGCATTTAAAAAATCTTATTAGCATCTTCTGGCAGCTCATTTCAGATTTAGACCCTTCGTTGGGCCGAAGGGAGTGTTTCCATGCTATGTCTCCCCCCCCCCCCCCCCACCCCCCGCCCCTCCCCTTAACTAGAACATGTCACTTATTCAGTAAGTCTTTGTCCAACTACTTACAATAGAATTTAACATCAGGATAGGTTACCCCAGATGTGTAGGAAGGAACTGCAGATGCTGGTTTAAACCAAAGAGATCCATAAAATACTGGAGTAACTCAGCGAGACATGCAGCATCTCTGGAGAGAAGGAATGGGTGACGTTTCAGGTCAGCCTGAATAAGGGTCTCAACCTGAACCGTCACCCATTCCTTCTCTCCAGAGATGCTGTCTGTCCCGCTCAGTTACACCAGCATTTTGTGTCTATCTTAGGTTACCCCAGAGTCGGATTACTATTCTTTGGAAAATTTACCCTTTGATTGAAAATTTGTATGAAGAGTTAAACACTGCAGATGCCGGGAAACAGAATTAAAAAGAGAACATGCTGGAAATTCTCCGCAGGTCAGGCAGCATCCGTGGAGTCGGAATTAATGTTTCAAAGAAATGACTTGACTCTTTGGAGATTGTGTCATCTTACTTATGCTTGGAAGAACAGTTTCAAGAACTGGTTCCTTTTCCTCTTGCAGACTATTAACCCGAAAATAATAGCTTTCCTTAACATAAAACATAGGGAAGTGCAGCACAGGAGCAGGCACTTCGGCCCACAATGTCTATTCTGAACATGATGCCAAGCTAAACAGATCTAACCTGCCTGCACCATGATTTATACCCCTCCATTCCCTGCGTATCCATGTGCCTATTCTTTATCCATTGATGCTGCATAACCTGCCGAGTCTCTGTGTTATTTTCTCCTTCTGCAAACCTTGTTCCCCATACAAACATTTACCTCTCTAATTAATCTTGCTCCTTCTCCACCATTCCCTGAGAACAGATGAGAAAGGAATTAGAATTTATCCAATTTTAATTTTTACCTGATAATAATTTCCAACATTAATTGTGTTTGCATAATTAGTGGAATTATTCTCTCTGTAGGTCGATAATGTTCCAGGTATATTAATCCGGGCCTGGAAATAAATCTAATCACACACTGCTGTGTTTGCACAGAAGGTTGCAAAGAAGCAGTGGAGCGCAATAAAATAATTAATCACATGGAATTTACATAGTTACTTTATTAGGTATTCCAGCAGAATCCAACCCCGCAACATGTCTTTGTGGATAAGACTTATATTAATAATAATATCAAGGAGCCAGGAGATGTGCTTTAATCAAAAGCCGTATGTGCTACAGGTAAGGTCTTGTGCTGGGATAAGCATTAATCTCTTATTACGTTAGATACTGTAGTTGGAAGAATAAACTTGCTGATGCAGACTTTTTCCAAAGCACATAATTGAAGTGTGGACATTATTGAAAAGGCTGGAATTGAGTCATAGAGCCGTGTTGCGCAAAAATAGGTCGTAAGGTCATAAGATCATCAGTGATAGGAGTAGAATTAGACAATTTGGCCCATCAAGTATACTCCATCATTCAATCACGGCTGATCTATCTCTTCCTCCTAACCCTATTCACGTGCCTTCTTCATGTAGAGGAACCCCCTCCAGAGAACGAGGGCCGTGCATGGAGAAGGACGTCGGTTCGCGGCACGACAAAATGGAAGCGATGTCTGCAATGGGCCTTTGTGGCCAGCTGCAGCTGGGACTGATCAAAATGTGCCAAAATGGTGCCTCTTGCATATGGACTCAGTGGGTGGTTCTGTACATTATGTATGGACTCGGGTGATTGTTCTTATGTACAGGGATAGTTTTGTGAGCTATATGCAAAATAATGTACATCACTGTACCTGGTACATGTGTCAATAAAGAAACCTTTCACCATTGACCAATTTAATCCCCCTACATTCTCATTATCTTTCCCTAAATTCTACCACTCATCTATATACTAGATTCAATTCATAGTGGCCAATCAACCTCTCAACCCGTACACCTTTGGGATGTGGGAAGAAACTTGAATACCTGGAGGAAAGCTGGGTGGCAGTGTGATCTGTGAAGAGGATATTAAGAGGTTGCAGGGTGACCTGGATATGTTGAGTGAGTGGGCAGGAGGTGCGTGGCAGATGCAGTATAATATAGATAAATGTGAGTTTATCCACTTTGGTGGTAAAAACAAGGGGGCGGATTATTATCTCAATTGGGTTAGGTTAGGTAAGGGGGAGGTGCAGCGAGACCTGGGCGTCCTTGTACACCGGTCACTGAAAGTTGGCTTACAGGTACAGCAGGCGGTGAAGAAAGCTCATGGAATATTGGACTTCATAACAAGAGGATTTCAGTATAGGAGTAAAGAGGTTCTTCTGCAGTTGTATAGGGCTCTGGTGAGTACACATCTGGAGTATTGTGTACAGTTTTGGTCTCCTAATTTGAGGAAGGGCATCCTTGTGATTGAGGCAGTGCAGCGTAGGTTCACGAGATTGATCCCTGGGATGGCGGGACTGTCATATGAGGAAAGATTGAAAAGACTAGGCTAGGAGTTTAGAAGGATGAGGGGTGATCTTATAGAAACACATAAAATTATCAAAGGACTTGACAAGCTAGATGCAGCACTTTGTGACACTTTCAGTTGTATGTGGGTGCCACAGTGGTACAGCTGGTAGAACTTGCCTCACAGCTCCAGAAACTCGGAATTGATTCTGACCTTGAGTGCTGTCTGTGTGGAGTCTGCATGTTCTCCCTGTAATCCTGTGGTCCTTGCGGTGCTCCGGTTTCCACCCACATCCCAAAGACATGCAGGTTTGTAGGTTAATTTGCCTCTGTAGGCAGTGGATGTGACAGTGGGATAACACCGAACTAATGTGAACAGTTGATCAATATTCGACATGGACTTGGTGGGCCAAAGGGCCTGATTCCATGCTTGTCTTTCAACTAGTCAACCAACAAATCTTGAATAATCCTATGTAGATTGACTTTAATTACACTGTTTGCCCTTTCTATCATTATTGTTGAATAATATCCAACGATGTTTGCAAATTGGAATGTATTCACAGACTGAGTCCAATAGAAAAATAAGGAATACATATTTATATACTGCCTTTCACAACCTGAGATTTAGATGTTAGACTTTAGAGATTCAGTGCAGAAACAGGCCTTTCAGCCCATTGAATCCACTATGAACAACAATAACCCCATACATAGAACTATCCTACACACAAGGGAAATTTACAATTTACAGAACTCAATTAACTCAAACATATAAAATTATAAAAGGACTGGACATGCTAGATGTAGGAAAAATGTTTCCAATGTTGGGCGAGTCCAGAACCAGGAGCCACAGTCATAGAATAAAGGGGAGGTCATTTAAGACTGAGGTGAGAAAAAACGTTTTCACCCAGAGAGTTGTGAATTTATGGAATTCCCTGCCACAGAGGGCAGTGGAGCCCAAGTCACTGGATGGATTTAAGAGAGAATTATATAGAGCTCTAGGGGCTAGTGGAGTCAAGGGATATGGGGAGAAGGCAGGCACAGGTTATTGATAGGGGACGATCAGCCATGATCACAATGAATGGTGGTTCTGGCTTGAAGGGCTGAATGGCCTCCTCCTGCACCTATTTTCTATGTTTCTATGAAATTGGAATACCTTGCAGAGCTGGTGGTGGAGACAGATAAAATATGAGCATTTAGGAAGCTTTTAGATAGCCAAACGGATATGCGGGGAATGGAGGAATATTGCTCAAGTAGAAGCAGAGGAGATTCATTTAACAGCATCATGCTTGGCACAGACATTGTTGACCAAAGGGCCTCTTCCTGTGCTTTGCTATTCTATGACAAAAAATGCTAGAGTAACTTAGCGGGTCAAGTGGCATCTCTGGAAGACCAGAGGTCCCAACTGGAAACGTTTCCTATTCATGACCTCAACAGATGTGGCCTGACTCAATGAATCACTCCAGCACTTTGTGTTTTACTCAAGATCCCATCTGCAGTTCCTTGTCTCTCCACTGTACTGTTCTATGGACTTTGTCACCCACATGGTCAGTGGGAGAACATTCAAAATCCACATGGACAATAGAGTGATTCAGATGCATCGGGGAAACATTCCTTTTGGTCCCCGAGTCCACGCCAACCTGCGAAACTACACACTGACACTGGTATTTTCCGACACACTAGGGATAATTTACAATGTTACCAAAGTCAATTAACCTACAAACCTGTATGTTCTTGGAGTTTGGGAGGAAACCAAAGGACCTGGAAGAAACCTGTGCAGTCACAGTGAGAACGTACAGACTCTGCACAGACAGCACCAGTCGTCAGGTTTGAAAGCGGGTCTCTGGTGCTGTGTGGCAGCAACTCAACTGCTGTGCCACTGCACTGCCCCATCAGGATTCAGAGATTAGGAGATCAGAATTGAACTGTTAACTTTGTGAGGCAGCAGCTCTACTATCTGTGTTGCTCATCTAATGCCTTTCCACATTGTCAATACCCTTTGGTATGATCATTTTCCCTTCTGTGCTCAAACATGTCGGCGTCTAAATTATTAAACATCTCATTGCCCACAGGTCAAGCATGCTTGGCCTTTAGACCCTTTAGTTGCCAAGTATTTTTGTTCAGCGGTGGAGAATTATTTTCAGTTCTAAGTTTACTGTTCCTTGAAGATCTATTATTGAGATGTTTTTGGTATCTTACTATGAAGATAATTCATAATAACTGGTTCAAACATCTGCCATTTCTCTTTTTTCCATAACTAATTCCCCAGTTTCAGCACCAGAGACCTGGGTTCGATCCTGACCATGGGTGATGTCCGTATGGAATTTGTGGGTTTTCTCCGGTTGCTCCGGTTTCCTCCCACACTCCAAAGACATACAGGTTTATAGGTTGATTGGCTTGGTATTATTGTAGATTGTCCCTAGTGTGTAGGATAGTGCTCATGTATGGGGTGATCGCTGGTTTGCACTGGGGGGGATGGGGGGAGAAGGCTGGTCTTTTCTTACCTCCAGCTCTTCAACCGCCACCCTTTACTTTCAGCCCAACGAAGGGTCCAGTCCCAAAACGTCATCCGTCCTTTTTCTCCAACGATGCTGCCTGACCAGCTGAGTTACTCCAGCACTTTGTATCTATCTGCAGTTGCCTTGAGTGGCCTTCTTTGTTGCCATAAACATTTATGATTCTGAGCTTCAAAGGGAAGGCAAGATTGTGCTTGACATGAGATTAATTTGCTTTATATGTGGGTGCAAGTTTTATAAAGGAATCCAAAAAAAACAGACTATATTTTAAATGGTTAAATATTCATGGGAGCATCAGTGGACAAAAATCAGAGATTGTGCATGTCTTATACAAAGCCTTCTTGCATGAAATGATCAATACCGAGAAAAGAAATGCAATATTTTTCACAACAGTGATTATATTTCACAAGTACATGTCTGGCTGTAAAATGCTTTGGGCAAACAACTGCATGAACATCATAAAGTGCTTCTATGATTCTGGATTTCTAACTGCATTTTTTAGAGATTGTCTATCGTTGAACGGTATGTCACACATACTCTCTTGAACTTCTATAGATGTACAGTAAGGAGCATATTGACTAGTTGTTTCATAGCCTGATTCAGCAACTTGAACGCCCATGTACGAAGAAGATTGCAAAAAGTGCTGAACACTGCCTGGACCCTCACGAGTAATGATGTCCTCACCGTTGAAAGGTTTATAGGATTAAAGGGCCTGTCCCACTTTAGGCTATTTTTTAGGCGACTACAGGCGACTAGACTGTCGCCACATAGTTGCTGGAGTGTCGCCTGTATGGTCGTGAGTAGTCTCCTCAGCCGCCCAAAGAGTCGTAGCATCTTTCTGGATTTTCAACATGTTCAAGCATATTCGGCGACAGTGGGCTTGATGCCAATGAGCGTAGCTTGACTTCTCCTGATGTAGGTGCTGTCGTACGTTGTCGCCAGGTGACGTAGGTTGTCGCCGGCGCTGACTTCGGTGAATTCCATTGGCGACTACCCACGTCAACCTACGTCAACCGGCGACAGGTACCAGTGACTGAATTGTCTTCAGTTGTCGCCAACAGGGTCGTTGCTTGTCGTAGCTTGTCGTGGGTTGACTTCGGTTGTTGCCTGTGAGGTCGTAGGTCATCGTAGGTATGGTCATAGGTGGGGTCATAGGTGGACGTCTGAATGGGTCGCCGGTTGTCAGTAGCTTGCCGTAACTTGACGTCGACTAGGTGGTAGGTTGTTGTAGCTTGTCGTAAACATTGTCATAGGAGGGGAATACAGTCGCCGGTTTTTCGATCACCTGCGACAGTTGCCGGCAGTCGCCTAAAAAATTGCCTATGTGAGACAAGCCCTTCACTTCCTCAAATAGGCATCCAGTATTTTCCTCTCACATCCAAAAGACGTGAGGGTGTAGATTTAATTGGCCCTCTGTAAATTTTTCCTTGAGTGTTTGGAGTAGATGTGAAACTAGAATAACATAAAACGTATTGTGAATGGGTGATCGATGGTCAGTGTGGACTCGATGGGTCAAAGGACCTGTTTCCATGCTAATTCAATCAACTAATGCCACTCCAATTAATCTTCACTCCACCTCGACTTGCCTGGACTGATTTCCCTTCCAGTTGGAGACTAAGAACATGGTGTCCATCACAGGAATCGAGAGTCTGAACTACAGGGAATGGTTGAGCAGGCGAGGACATATTATTTGGTGCGCAGGCAGATGAGGGGTGATCTTATAGAGGTGTATAAAATCATGAGAGGAATAGATCGGGTAAACACGCAGAGTCTCATGGCCAGAGTAAGGAAATTGAGAACCAGAGGACATAGGTTTATGGTGATGGTGGAAATATTTAATAAGAACCTGAGAGGTACTTTTTTACACAAAGGGTGGTGGGTGTATGGAAAGAGCTGCTGGAGGATGTAATTGAGGCAGGTACTATTGCAACATTTAAGAAATATTTAGACAGGTACATGGATAGGATAGGCTCAGAGGGATATGGGTCAAATGCAGGCAGGTGGGATCAATTATAGATGGGGCATGTTGGTTGACATGGGCCAGTTAGGCCAAAGGGCCTGTTTCCATGCTGTATGACTATGACTATACAAACACTTGCACCTCTTTGCCTAAACTTCTTACACTTTGTGGTTCGCTCTTTTTTAAGACCAACATTGTACATTCATTAAATATGCCATGCAGGTACATCAGCCTGAAGTAAAAAAGAACAGATTAGAATGCTGACTGAAATCTTGATCAAAGTGATAGGTTTTGATGAGTATCTTAAAGTCAACAAGAACATTAACGAGGTAGAATAATTCAGGGATGGAATTTTGTAGCCTAATATTTTGAAGATAAGATTACTGTTTTTTTTTACCCATGGGGAATTATAGTCATAGAGTCATACAGCATGGAGACAGGCCTTTCAGCCCAGCTTGTCCCTGCTGTCCTAGCTGCCACATCTAGTCCCACTTGCCTACGTTTGGCCCATATCTCTCCAAGGGCAAGAACATTGCATGGGAATATGCAGCTGGGCCAGTAACTCCACAATGGCTTTATTGAACAGGGGAGCAGATCCCTGGACCACATAGGTTACTCACAGAATCACAGAGTCCTTATTTCCCAGAAAAAGGCTCCTAAAGCATGAAGAGGAGGAAGTTGAGGCAGGTACCAATGCAACATTACTCGAATCATGGCCAATAGTGAAAACAAAACTTGCCAGTGAACAAATCAATCGTCCTGTGAAGAAGAATCTAATCTCCTCCCTTTTCCTATTCTTTCCATGGAGTTTTGGTAGTAATTCTCTCTCAAAATACAAACCAGATTTACTTGAACATTTTATAAACTCTGGTGACCCTGCCCACGACCCAAGGTTTCCATGAGGTCGCCGGAGGTTTTGGTTACTCTCCCTAATGGTCGAAAGTGGTCGAGGCTTCATCTAGGTTGCTTTGATTGTTTCAACAAAATCAAAACCGGCCTCGACTAAAAATAGTTGCCGTTTGGTCGAAGTCAGTGGAGTGGGGTCGCTATTTACTTACAGGCAGTCGAAGGCAGCCGTAGGCAATCTCCTTCGCTGACCGCCCATTTTGATTGGCTCATTGGAGTTTTCAGGACCTAGAAGACACGCTGGAAGGTAATATGCCCGCTAACTTTATTAAACTTTTTAAAACTGTCTCCACTCCTTCTCCTCCCCCCTTCTCCCCCTTTTCTCCCCCCTTCTCTCTCCCCTTCTCTCTCCCCTTCTCTCTCCCCTTCTTTCTCCCCTTCTCTCTCCCCCCCCCCACCCCCGCGCTCTCTAAAGGACTTACTGTGCTCTGTGGCAGCCGTTTACCTTCCTCTTCGTCGCGCAGACAGCGCTCCTCCGCTGTCCCTGGCCCTACCCTAAACGATGTGTGTGTGTGTGTGTGTGTGTGCGGACGGTCGATCCAGGTCGAGGCTTTCCAGGCTGTTTCCGTTCAGGTTTCCAAAGTGGGACAGGGACATAAGACATCTATACTCTTGAAATGAAAAATGTTGTTTTATACTATCTCTGCTGTGCATTCAGGACATCATTTTGAATCACTGTGCACTGTTCAACCCGACAGTGGCATTTAAGAGGACTTTGGATGGGCACATGGATATGAAGGGAATGGAGACACATATATTATGTGCAGGCAGAGGAGATTAATTTCTTCATGTTCAGCATAAACATTGTGGGCTGAAGTGCCTTTTCCTGCGCTGTATTGTTTTATGTTTTGTTGTATGGTGGTATCATTATCTGCTAATGGGAAGAGCTTCCTTCTATCAGTCTAATCTCAGTCAAAGGTAAGATTCAGAGAGGGATTGATAGGGTTTATGCTGAGACACTACTTCAGGACCACCCCATATTCTCCCATCTAATTTTACAAATTTAGTCCTTAATTAATGCAAACACGATTTTGTACCTGTATCTCGGCGCATGCATGAAAATAAACTTGAACTTATTTCCCATATAATTTCTAAATAATCATTCTCATCGTCATGGAAGGCAATGAGCCATCAGAGGATCTAGTGGTCCTTGTACAAAATTTCTAAATAATTCATGAAATAAAAAACTGATAAGTGTGGCGTGCAAAAGTATTCTGCCCCAGTGAGTCAATACTTTGTAGAACCACCTTTCGCTGCAATTACAGCTGCAAGTCTTTTGGGGTATGTCTCTACAGCTTTGCACATCTAGAGACTGAGATTTTTGCTCATTCTTTGTAAAACAGCTCAAGCTCAGTCAGATTGGATGGAGAGCGTCTGTGAACAGCAATTTAAGTCTTGCCAGAGATTCTCAATTGGATTTAGGTCTGGACTTTGACTGGGCCATTCTAACACATGAATATGCTTTGATCTAAACCATTAAATTGTAGCTCTGGCTGTATGTTTAGGGTCATTGTGCTGCTGGAAGGTGAGCCTCCGCCCCAGTCTCAAGTCTTTTGCAGACTCTAACAGGTTTTCTTCCAAGATTTCTCTGTATTTGGCTCCATCCATCTTACCATCAACTCTGACCAGCTTCCCTGTCCCTGCTGACAAAAAGCATCCCCACAGCATGATGCTGCCACCACATGTTTCACAGTGGGGGTGGTGTGTTCAGGGTGATGTGCAGTGTTAGTTTTCCGCCACACATAGTGTTTTGCATTTAGGCCAAAAACTTCAATTTTGGTCTCATCAGACCAGAGCACCTTCCTCCACATGTTTGCTGTGTCCCCCACATGGCTTGTGGCAAACTGCAAACGGGACTTCTTATGGCTTTGTTTCAATAATGTCTTTCTTCTTGCCGCTCTTCCATAAAGGCCCGATTTGTGGAGTGCACAACTAATAGTTGTCCTGTGGACGGATTCTCCCACCTGAGCTGTGGATCTCTGCAGCTCCTCCAGAGTTACCATGGGCCTCTTGGCTGCTTCTCTGATCAATGCTCTCCTTGCCCGGCCTGTCAGTTTAGGTGGACGGCCATGTCTTGGGAGGTTTGCAGATGTGCCATACTCTTTCCATTTTCGGATGATGGATTGAACAGTGCTCTGTGAGATGTTCAAATCTTGGGATATTTTTTAAAACCTAACCCTGCATTAAACTTCTCCACAACTTTATCCCTGACCTGTCTGGTGTGTTCCTTGGGCTTCATGATGCTGTTTGTTCACTAATGTTCTCTAACAAACCTCTGAGGCCTTCACAGAACAGCTGTATTTATACCAAGATTAGATTACACACAAGTGGACTCTATTTACTAATTACGTGACTTCTGAAGGCAATCGGTTGCACTGGATTTTATTTAGGGGTATCAGAGTAAAGGGGGCAAAATACTTTTGCACGCTACACTTTTCAGTATTTTATTTGTAAAAAATGTTTAAAACCATGTATCATTTTCCTTCCACGTCACAATTATGCGCCGCTTTGTGTTGGTCTATCACATAAAATCCCAATAAAATACATTTACGTTTGTGGTTGTAACGTGACAAAATGTGGAAAAGTTCAAGGGATATGAAAACTTTTGTAAGCCACTGTATGTTAACCCACTCTTTTGTGGGATCATTCTCGTAAAGCCACATCTGGTCCCTCTCCAGTACCAGTACATCCTTCCTCAGATAGGAGGCCCACAGTCAACAAACACAGCATAGAAACAGGATCTTTAGCTCACCACATCTATGATGACCATTTAAATCAAATTTTTATCCATTTATCCACACTAATTCCATTTGATTCCCATCAGTAGTGTTTTCGCCTATTAAGAGCCCATTAAAATAGCTTTTTCTTTCTTCATTTCTCAATATCTTCTACATTGCATCCTCTCTTTTCCTTATTCTTGCATTATTCTACGACTGACGCCAACAAAAGGCAAAAGGGGAGCGTACAACGTACAACAATACAGGCCCTTTGGCCCACACTGTCTGCTCCAACCATAATGTCAAGATAAACCAATCCCATCTGCCTGCAGGTGGTCTTTAGTGGCACAGGAAGCATTCCTGTAGAAAAGGAATGGATGACGTTTCGGGTCGAGACCCTTCAAGGGTTTCGACTTGAAACGTCACCCATTCCTTCTCTACAGTGATGCTGCCTGTCCTGCTGAGTTACTCCAGCCTTTTGTGTCTATTGTTGGTGTAATCTAGCATCTTCAGTTGCTTCCTACACATGTAGTCTGCAGCCATCTAATGCCTGCCTATACATGTGGCTGTCTAAATGCATCTTAAACATTCCTTTTGTATTCAATTCTGGCACCTTCGCAGGAATTGTGTTACAGGGTCCTATCACTCTCCATAGGGATCCCCATCACATCCAAAGATTCAAAGCATCCTGCTTGTTTTTTCTTGTCTATTGACCGTGTAAAATAAACCTAATTCCTCATTGAACCACTGACGTTCCTGATTTGAATGATTGGGAAAGGCTGAGATGGTGCGCCATTGAATGTTGGGATTTATTCAGTTTCTTTCAAGGGAGAAAAAAATCCACAATAGCTAATAGAGACGCTGCCTCACAGCACTATAATACCAGGTTTGATCCTGACCTCGGGGGCTGTCTGTGTGGAGTTTGCAAGTTCTCCGTATGATCACATGGGTTTCCTCCAAGTGTTCCGATTTCCTCCCACATCCCAAAGACGTATGGGTTTGTCGGTTTATTGACTCTGTGAATTGTGTCGGGAGTGGATACAAAGGTAGGATAACAGATTTAATGTCAAGAGTCCAAAGTGCTTTATTGTAATATGTCCCAAACAGAGCAATGACATTCGTACTTGCAGCAGCACAGAAACACAGCACTCGCTGTCAATATTATAAACAAAACAAAGGTTCAGTGTATACATAATGTGAACGGGTATTCAATGGTCGGTGTGGACTCGGTGAGCCAAAGGGGCTGTTTGCATACTGTATCTCTAAAACTAAACTAAAAAAACAAATACTTTTATAGAGAATAATTTGAATCAGAGATTACTCAAAGAATCAAGTTTTTGCAAACACGTCTTAATTTGAGACAGATATGACAATGTATATATACATAAATATCTCAGAAAGCACTCAGCTCAAAATGAAACTTTAATTTTCTCAGTTTGAGGAAGATTCGTGAACATTTATCAATTAATTAATCACTTATTAATTATGTATTTGGGAGACACAGTGGCACTTCTTCCTGAATATGTGGATGGAGAATTGAAAGCACCAGGCATTCCGTGCTTCCCTGTACAATTGTTGAGATGCCGGCCACCCGTCAGCTTTCAACTGCTCGAGTCGATAGGTGCACTGTTACCAATGCAGTCCTTACCCCCCTCCGGGCTTTACTGAAATGAAGATCAATCAGCCTCTGCCTGACTGAATGTCGCAGCCGGCTCGGGGGAATTTGTGGCCTTCTCCGCTTCCTTATCTTCTTACGGTTGTTGCTAATGTAGGGCGAGCTGTATTACGTTTGCCGGCTGGCTTTCCATGAGCTGGGTCAGACTTGACGCAGGGAGGGAGGAGCCAGAGACGTCCTCTGCTTTCTCCCAATGATGTGGGATGACAAGGCACTTCCAACAGATTACACCAAGTGGCCAGAGGCCCTGTTGAAACAGCTTCTGGATGATTGTGTACAAGTCTGGTGTCACTGCCTGAGGAAGGCTATACATACAGTCATAGAGTCAGAGATTAACACAGCACAGAAACAAGCCCTTCAGTTCAACTAGCGGTGTGGGCTCCTAAATATTGGCGAGACCAAGCGTAGACTGGGCGATCGTATCACTGAACACTTACACTCAGTCCGCCTTGGCCTACACGATCCCCCGGTTGTCAAACATTTTAATTCCCCTTCCCATTCCCACACTGACCTTTCTGTCCTGGGCCTCCTCCACTGTCAGAGTGAGGCCACACACAAATTGGAGGAACATCTTATAACTCATCGGTATGAACGTTGATTTCTTTAATTTGAAGTAACCCCTGCATTCCTTCTCTCCCTCTGTCCCCCACCTAAGTCATCCTATTTGATTCAATGTTCGCATCCCTGTATCTCTTTGTTACCGCCTCTTCCCCAGCCAACAATAGGCCATTATGGGCTCCACCCTTCCTTGGTCATCTGTCATCAGCCCTA
The DNA here is from genome assembly GCA_963514005.1 of Raja brachyura. Next base: position 30,132,460 of record OY740797.1, on the reverse strand, counting down.
ATTTATTCTGCCCTTTTCCTACCTCCAGTTCCCCATCACTTCTACTTTCAGTCTGCAGAAGGGTTCCGACCCGAAACGTCATCTATCCTTTTTCTGCAGAGATGCTGCCTGACCCGCTGAGTTGCTCCAGCAATTTGTGTCTAACCCCTGCCAACCAATATACCCTATGTAAGCTAATTCCATTATCCAACAGATAGACATAAAGCGCTGGAGTGACTAAATGGGTCAGACAGCAGCTCCGGGGAAAATGGATGGGTGATGTTTTGGGTCGGGAACCTTCTTCAAATTGATAGTGGGAGGGGGGTAGTAACGTAGCAAGAAAAAAATGGATCCCGTGTTTGGCCCAAGTTCTCCTCAACCTTTCCTACTCACGAGTCAAGAGTGTTTAATTGTCACTTGTACCAAAATGGAACAGTAACATTCTTCTGTGTAGCAGCTGAATAGACCTGTAAACACAGCACTCAATAAATAGTAGGAAACAAACAAAACAAAAAAAAGAAGCTCAATAAATAAAAAAGATTACAGCTTTTGTGCAAACCAAGACAAAAGCCCGAACCGCCCAGTAGTTAGAAGTTTAGCTGGTGTTTAGAAACATAGAAAACATAGAAAATAGGTGCAGGAGTAGGCCATTTGGCCATTCGAGCCTGCACCACCATTCAATATGATCATGGCTGATCATCCAACTCAGTATCCTGTACCTGTCTTCACCCCATACCCCCTGATCCCTTTAGCCACAAGGGCAACATCTAACTCCCTCTTAAATATAGCCAATGAACTGGCCTCAACTACTTTCTGTGGCAGAGAACTCCAGAGACTCACCACTCTCTGTGTGAAAAATGTTTTTCTCATCTCGGTCCTAAAAGATTTCCCCCTTATCCTTAAACTGTGACCCCTTGTCCTGCACTTCCCAAACATCGGGAACAATCTTCCTGCATCTAGCCTGTCCAACCCCTTAAGAATTTTATAAGTTTCTATAAGATTCCCCCTCAATCTTCTAAATTATAGCGAGTACAAGCTGAGTCTATCCAGTCTTTCCTCATATGAAAGTCCTGACATCCCAGAAATCAGTCTGGTGAACCTTCTCTGTACTCCCTCTATGGCAATAATGTCTTTCCTCAAATTTGGAGACCAAAACTGTATGCAATACACCAGGTGTGGTCTCACCAAGACCCTATACAACTGCAGTAGAACCTCCCTGATCCTATACTCAAATCCTTTCGCTATGAATACTAACATACCATTTGCTTTCTTCACTGCCTCCTACACCTGCATGCCTACTTTCAATGACTGGTGTACCATGACACCCAGGTCTCGTTGCATCTCCCCTTTTCCTAATCGGCCACCATTCAAATAATAGTCTACTTTCTTGTTTTTGCCACCAAAGTGGATAACTCACATTTATCCACATTATACTGCATCTGCCATGCATTTGCCCACTCACCCAGCCTATCCAAGTCACCTTGCAGCCTCCTAGCATCCTCCTCACAGCTAACACTGCCCCCCAGCTTCGTGTCATCCGCAAACTTGGAGATGTTGCATTCAATTCCCTCGTCCAAATCATTAATATATATTGTAAATAGCTGGGGTCCCAGCACTGAGCCTTGTGGTACCCCACGAGTCACTGCCTGTCATTCTGAAAATAACCCGTTCACTCCTACTCTTTGCTTCCTGTCTGCCAGCCAGTCCCCTATCCACATCAATACTGAACCACCAATACCGTGTGCTTTAAATTTGTATACTAATCTCTTGTGTGGGACCTTGTCGAAAGCCTTCTGAAAGTCCAGATATAACACATCCAATGCTTCTCCCTTATCCACTCTACTAGTTACATCCTCGAAATATTCAATAAGATTCGTCAGACATGATTTACCTTTTGTATATCCATGCTGACTTTGTCCAATGATTTCACCACTTTCACCACGTTCTTGAATCTGTCCAAGTCCCTTTTGGAAGCTGCCCCAACCACCTCTTCTGGCAGCTCGTTCACCCTTCTGAGTGAAAACGTTGACCCTCAGGATCCTATTAAACCATGCCCTCTTACCTTAAACCTATGTCCGCTGGTTGTTGATTCCCCTTCTGTGGGTAAAAGACTCTATGCATTCACCCTATTTATTCCCCTCGTGATTTTGTGCACTTCTATAAGATCATCCCAGCCTCCTGCACTCCAAGGAGTAAAGTCCTAGCCTGCTCAATCGCTTTGCAGCTCATTTCCTCTTGTACTGGCAACACAGGGAGTACAACTGATTGATTCCGGGATAGAGAAATTGTTTGATAATGAGAGATTAAGCACACGGGTCCTATACTTTTAATTTTAGAAGAACAGTGATCATGTTGAAATACATTTAAAAAATAAACTTTGAATTGGGTAACAGAATGGTGGAGTATAGAAACAAGCCTGCAGTCCAAAACAATAAAAACTGCCTTCAGAACGGAGATGCAAGGAAATGTCTTCATTTTAGTTTAGTTTATTATTATCATGTGTACCAAGGTACAGTGAGAAGCTTTTTATTGCGTGCTATTCAGTCAGTGAAAAGACTATACATGATTACATTCAAGCCTTCCATATTGTGCAAATACAGGATAAAGGATGTAATGTTTAGTGCAAGATATAGTCCAATAAAGTCCAATTAAAGACAGTTTGTAGGTCCCCAGTGAGATAGGTAGCAGTTCAATGTTTCAATAGTTTATTTATTATCATGTGTACTAAGACACAGTGAAATAATGTTTTTGCCTACAGGTCATCAAGGCTTAGCATACATCAGCACAACCCCTTTGTTAGATCAGGACGTACAGAATTGCCCATTGAGTCCATAGGCAAGAGGCACCATTTTGGCGTAATTTTATAGTTCCAGCTACAGCTGGCCACAAATTGATTTTCGTAGTTTTATTTAGATTTAGTTTTAGAGAAACAGTGTGGAAACAGGCCCTTCGGCCCTCTGAGCCCGCGTCAACCAGCAATCTCCGTTAGACTAGCACACGCTACACATTGGGGACTATTTACAATTTTTAACAAAGCCAATTAACCTACAAACCTTCACGTCTTTAGAATGTCATAGGGAACTGGAGAAAACCCACACGGTCACAGGGAGAATGTACAAACTTCGTACTGGCAGCACCCGTAGTCAGGATCGAACCCTGGTCTCTGGCACTGCTAGGCAGAAACTCTATCGCTACGTCACTGTGCTGCAGTAAGTTGGAGGAGTTGGAATTAATTCTTTGCTGATTAGTAGTCCAGCACTCTGCAGAACTGCATAATGAAACGGAAGCATTTTTGTCTCAGACCTAGCATGTTTTTGGCATCTTGCACTCTGTCACAGACACAAAGAGTTTGAAACCAGGTTCCAGAAGACATTTCTCAGCAATATAACTGCATTTAAATGACTTTATTATCACAGCAAGTTCTACCAAGGCAATTTTCTGGAGCAGAATTTGACAACCGGTCCCAAAGAGGGATATTTGGTTAAAATAAAATATCAACAAAATACAGCTTTTCATGGCGATCTGAAATAGAAAGAGGATATGCTGTAAGCACTCTGCAAGTCAAGCAGCAAATGTTAACAGAGTAACGGTTAATTTTTAGGTTCAGGTTTAGGTTTATTATTGTCATGTATACTGAGGTACAATTAAATGTTTGTTTTGCATATATCAGATAGATCAGATATACTATAAAAAATGACAATCACGTTGAACATTCAAATACAATAGGTAGAGCACAGGCGAAGAAACGGAGTGCAGAATATAGTTCTTAGCATTGTAGCGCATCAGATCCATAGACAAATTGCAATGTCCACAATGGGGTAGAGGTGCATTGAACAGCACCCCAGCTTATGGAAGGATCCTTTAGAAGCCTGATAACAGAGGGGAAGAAGCTGTTCCTGAGTCTGGCGGTGCGCGCTTTCAAGCTTCTGTATCTTCAGCCCGACAGAGGCGAGGGGAAGGCACAGAGTGCGGAATATAGTTAGCAACATTGTAGTGCATCTGTTGTGTCTGCTCTTCCTTGTGTCTCCAAGATTTCTTGTTCACATTTGGCTTTAGTAAAACGTGATACTATATTTGGCCCCGCAAGTAGGTCATGCCATTCAAAATCACAGGTCTTATAACTAAACATCACTTTATTAAACTCACCCCTTTGTAACCTGTTTACTTGAATACTGTGCAGAACAAAGTTTTTCTCTGTATCTTGGCACACACAAGGAACAGCACAGTGGCACAGCGGTTGAGTTGCTGCCTCACAGTGCCAGACAGCCAGGTTTGATTCTGACTGTGGGTCTCCCTGTGACCGTGTGGGTTTTCTCCGAGTGCTCCGGTTTCCTCCCACACTCCAAAGACATACAGGACTGTAGGTTAATTGGCTTCTGTAAATTATGAATTGTCTAATCCTAGTGTGTGGGATAGTGCTAGTATATGGGTGATTGCTGGTCGGCACGGATTTGGTGGGTTGAAGGGCCTGTTTCCCAGCTTTATGTATAGGAAGGAACTGCGGATACTGGTTTACACCTCCAGAGATGCTGCCTGACCCGTTGAGTTACTCCAGCATTTTATGCCTACCTTCGCATTCTACACACGAAGGACAACTAACCTACAAGCCTGCATGTCTTTGGAATGTAGGAGGGAGCGAGAGCGCCCAGAGAAAACCCCATCTTCCAAATTTATATTGAATGCTGATAGTTGTGAGATGCTTCACTTGTGCGACACAGCATGTAATAATGTCAGGTCACGCAGAAAATAGACAGTGTCAGCCATGCTTTGCAATCTAGACCAGAATTTCATCCATATAGTTGATATCCAGCCGACTTCAACATGCTGAAGAAGTCCACGGTACTGTGATTGAACTTTCCAACTAGTACAAGTATTCAGCTCCGATACAACAATTGAACACGAGAAAATAAATGTAATTAACATTACAACTTAACAGAGGCAGCAGAGCTTTTTAAATGGTGGAATAGGAAGAATGAAGTGATTAGAGTAATTAGGCTGTAACAAGTTTATTGAAATAGCTGACTCAATTTTGTATGGTCTCTCTGTTGCTTCCTCCAATCAAGGGAAGTTGTCCAGTATAGATTGCTCTCCATCTAAGTGGGTCGTCAGAGAGTCCTTGAGCTATACAGTGCAGGAACATGCCCTTCGGCCCTCCTTTCCCCTGCTAACCAAGTTGGCATTCTGGGCTAATACCATTTGCCTGCATTTGTCCCATATATCACATGTGGAGTAGATGTTTCCACTAGTGGAAGAGTTTAAGACCAGAGGATATAGCCTCAGAATAAAAGGACATACCTTTAGAAAGATAAGGACAAATTTCTTTGGTCAGAGGGTGGTGAATCTGTGGAATTCATTGCTACATATGGCTCGGGATACTAAGTCAATGGGTAATTTTAAGGTAGAAATTGACCGATTTCTGATTACTAAGGTTGTCAGAGATTTGGGGGATAAGGCAGGAAAATGGGGGGGCACTTCAATCATTAACTAGTGACTGGTGCAGCACAGTGGCGCCCGAGACGCGGGTTCGATCCTGACTACGGGTGCTGACAAACGGAGTTTGCACATTCACCCTGTGATGTCTTCTTCTTCTTTTGTGTGGAGTGCACAGCCTAAAGTTGTAGGACAACCTGTTCTATTTGATCTTCCGTTTTTGCACGTCGAGTTGATTGCATTAGTTGAACCAGGGCGGACCACATGAAGGTTGCAATCTTCCACCCCACCCTGTGACCATGTGGGTTTTCTCCAACACGCCAAAGACGTGCGGGTTTGCCAGCTAATTGGCTTCTTTTCATTTTCCCTAGTATCTAGGAATTAAACTAGTGTACGGGTGATCGTTGGTCGGTGCAGATTCAGTGGGCCGAAGGGCCTGTTTCCATGCTGTATCTCTAAAACTAAACTGGCTTAGATGAAAAATCCAATTGACCTGAAATATTTATACTGTGTGTTTTTCCACAGAATCTGTCTGATTTGCTGTGTGTCTCCTACATTTTCTGCTTAGACTTTAGATTTCAGGTTTCACGGGAGGTTAACTTGCCGTCTTGGTTTTCTGCTTGTTTCTCTCTTCATTTCACTTCCCTGGATTGCTTTCAATTAGTTAAAGAAATAATGAAACCACTTTGCTGAGTGACAATGTGAAACATTAATGAGTGCAAAGAAACCTCGGTGTGAGCAGAATTTAGAAAGGATTGAGCAAGTGGGATTTTAATATTTAATATAAAAATGTAATAACAGTTGAGTGAATTTATAATTCATCATCAAATTTAGACATCGCATTTAATAACGCGTGCAGATTCAAATCTCAGGTTACCACAATACTTCACAAATGCAATATAGTTACAAGTGGTTTAGCGAACATGCAGGCATCTGCTTAGGATTTTTTGCTTTATTATTGTCGTAAATTTCATACCTCTGTTTTTTTGGAAAGGACTCTACGGAGGGTTAGTTATTAAACCTGCTGATGTTCCCAGCTGATTCATTCACTCTTTGGAATGAGAGTAAATCTTCAGGGTTTTGCTGCAGTTCAAGATTTGTCAGCATGTTAATGCACGAGGTGAACAGAATGTAAATGCATGTGCCACGTCTGCAGATGGAGACTGATAGGGAGAGGCGGGGTAGAGTGTGGGAGTCAAGACGGAGGAGGGTGGACGGGAGAGAATGAACGAGAGAAATAGAGACTGAAGGAGGTGGAAGGGGAAAGGGAGGGAGAAAAGAGCGATAGAGAAGGTGGTGTAGCGGAAGAGTTGCTGCCTTTCAGAGCCAGAGTGGGGTGGGAGATTGTAACCTTCACGTTGTCCGCCCTGTTTCGACTAATGCAATCAACACGATGTGCACAAACGGAAGATCAAACAGAACAAGTTGTCCAACAACTTTAGGCTGTGCACGCCACACGAAAGAAGAAGAAGAAGAAGAGCCACAGTCACTGCTCGATCCTGGTGTCTGTAAGGTGTTTGTACGTTCTCCTGTGATGTGATGCAAAATAATTGCAAAAGGAATAGGGGACATTTTGTGTCGTAACCCTTCATCAGCGACTCGAGATGTCACCGATTCATTTTCTCCAGAGATGTTGCCTGACTAAACTAAACTAAACTATTCACAATATAAACCATTCCCAATTTCGAGAACTTGCTGTTCCATAATTGTGCCTTCCTGGATCTTTATTTTTTTCTCTAATGAGGATATGTTCTATTTGTCACCAGCAGTCGAGAGGAGAGCATTGCCCTTGTTAAATATCAGTTCTGAAGAAACTATAATAAATTGTTACTAAGTAGATTAATGTATTATTGAAGTTTTTTCCGTTACAGTAACTGCAAATTAATGCCTCATCTGCTGTGAAATGAAATGTAATGAGCACAGGATATTCTTTTTGAAAACTTGATCAAGTTATTTGACAGAATATTAATTATATTACTTCAGATAGTCCTGCTTCTGAAATATTGCACCAGGCACCTCAAATCCCAGTTGTGGTCGTAATTCTATTTCTTTCTTTCTATGTGTCTGCAGTTTCCTTCTGATTCCCGGCTAGCTGACACGATCACAAATTATTGCGCTTTCTCCTCTTCCATGACATTTCATAGCTTTTGATTTCGAGAGAGGAAGAAATGTATTTCAGTGCTCTCAATCCAAGAAAGCACACCAATGCCTCTACTTCCTCTTGCTGCTTCCTCAGAAGACTAAGGAAGTTTGGCATCTCTCCAATGACACAGTAGACCAACTTCTACAGATGCGCCATAGAAAGCATCCTATCACAGCTTGGTCTGTTTACTTTAGTTGAGAGATACTGTGCAGAAACAGGCCCTTTGACTCACCATTGGCGACCAATGATCACCCGTAAATTAGTTCTATCCTACACACAAGGGACAATTTACAGAAGCCAATTAACCTACAAACCCGCACATCTTTGGAATGTGGGAGGAAACCAGAGCACCAGAATACCCAGGGAGAACGTGCAAACTGCACACAGACAGCACTCATAGTCAGAATCAAATCCAGGTCTCTGGCTGTGTGAGGCAGCAACTTTACCGCTGGGCCACTGTGCCAGCCCCAATCATCAGTTGATGATACAACTTGATTCCAGATGCAGCTCCATAAGGCATTTGGTTAGGTTGCATCTGGAGTATTGCATGCAGTTGCCCCATTATGAGAAAGATGTTGAGGTTTTGGAGAGGGTGCAGCGGAGGTTCACCAGAACCTGGATTAGAAGAGTTTGGCTACAGGTAAGAGTTGGATAGACGATTTGTGTTCCATGGAATGTCGGAGGATGAGGGGAAACTTGATAGAAGTATATAAAATTATGAGAGGCATAGATAGAGTAGACAGTCAGAATCTTTTTTCCAGGGTGGAAATGTCGCACACTGAAGTTTTTTTTCTTTCTTGTTTATTATATTGTTTATAGTGTACTATGCTTACATATTCTGTTGTACTGCTGCAAGCTAGTCTATCTGGGTATATGACAATAAAGCATTCTTGACTTGACACCATTAGAGGGCACGACAAGGTGAGAGGGGGAAAGTTTAATGGAGATGTGCTAGGCAAGTATTTTGATACAAGGAGTGGTGGGGACTTGGAGCACACTGCCAGGGAGGTGGAGGCAGGTACGATAGTGGTATTTAAGAGGCTTTTAGATAGTCATATGGAAATGCAGAGAATAGAGGAATGTAGATCATGTACAGGCAGATTCAGTTTACCTTGGCATTGTGTTTGGTACAAACATTGTGAGCTGAAGGGCCTGTTCCTGTGCTGTTTTATGTCCTATGTTCTACTTGCATAATGAACAATGTGAGGTCTATTCAGCATGTGAGGTCTCCATTTAATGCCTTATCCATCGCCTCTGACAATGCCGCACGTCTCGCTGTCCAACCCAGTAGTAAATGAATACATGTTCAGAGAGAGATTCAATGCTTGATTCAGAAGCAAGGTTGGGACTAACAGTGCCAGAGACATTAAATATTTCAAACTGTTGAAGCTCTGAAGTTGGAGCCAAAGGCAAATCTACATTTAAATTTAGCCCCAATGCACAGTACTGCTTGATGGCTAGGCCCAGTGGAGTGCAGCACAGTTAGATCTCTATGAATCCCCTCTGATAATGCTTTTTCGAATGTAAATAGTACAAAGTATAATCAGCGCTCTGTTTCATTCCTCGTGACTGGCAGTGTCTAAGATAGCCTCTAATTTGATGCAGTCATGCAGCCGCATGTAATTCCCTGCGGTCTATACAAACAACGATGGATCCGACTGAAGACGATGCTGGAATTAGAATTGGTGATCTCGAGAAGAGGAGGAGAACCTTTGGGGAAAATGGGAAAAAAAGCCAAAGAAGTTTTCCAGTTAGAAACAAGGGCATTCAAGCAACATTGCAGTGGAACCTCCCCGACGTTGCTCTGGGAATCTTCCTCTATCATGGGTGTATTCAGCTTTGGAGAAAGGATTTCACATTTCAAGTGAGATGTAACTGAAAAGAAGGGTGCGCAAATCCATTTGCTGGTTATAGATGACCAAAGTAACGAAGGAGAGATTGCAGTGATATCTAAACTTTCAAGTTTAGTTTATTATTGTCACGTTTACTGAGGTACAGTGAAAAGCTTTTTCTGTTGCATGCTACCCAGTCAGTGAAATGATTATGCATGATTACAATCAAGCTGTCCATTCAGCGGGCCAGGTGGCCTATTTGGGGAGAAGGAATGGGTGATGTTTTGAGTCGAGACGCTTCTTCAGACTCTCAACCTGAAATGTCACCCATCCCTTCTAGCCAGAGATGCTGCCTGTCCCGCTGAATGACTCCAGCATTTTGTGTCTATCTTCGGTGTAAACCAGCATCTGCAGTTCCTTCCTACACAGGCTATTAAACATTACAACCTCCAAATAGCCTCCAAACTACATAGACTTGGGGGACATTATTTTTGACTTTGCACTACAATTGTCTATTTATCTTTTTTTTTTTGTTTATTTTATATCTTGAACTTTTGTTGTTGTTTAATATGGGTTTAATAGAGCAATATGTTTGCATACCTGATGTGCTGCTGCAAGTAAGAATTTCATTATTCCATTTTGCACATATGACAATAACACACTCTTGACTCTTGACGCTGACCAACTCTCTGAGTTCCTCCTGCACTTTGTGTTTTTTTGGATAATGATAGCTATTGCAAAACATTACAAATTTAGCTGATGGCATGTCTAAATGGCAGCAATTCACTTTATGTAATACCATTAACAAAACCATTCGGAGGACCTAATTAATTTGGTGCTAAAGACAGATAACCTCTTTTGGAAGGTCAGTGAACTGAAGCATTAACTCCCTCTCTACTGAGGCCATCGGACCACAGTTTCTGTTTTATTCCAGATATTGTGACTGAAAGATTAATCAGAAGGAAAGACTTTAAACCAATTCTTGGAAGACTAATTGGTTTCAAATACAAAGTGATATGGGGAGGGGAAATTCACAGAAAGTGAACCACATCGGGAAAGCAAACGTTGATGGAGAAATATTGACTGAAAGATATTGCTGTCAAAAGATTGCAGTTTGAAATAGTGCACTTTATTCAAGATATTGATCAACATGGTAAGATTAAATAAGAAAGAAAGACATGCATTTCAATAGCACTATTGCATTCCTTTCAGAATAAATTTCACAGCAAATAAATGCGCTTTGGACAGTTCCGTCTTGAATAGCAGAAGCTATGAAAACTAATATGTAAGCAGCAAACTTCCACAAAGAGCGATGAGATGATGGAAATATAGTCTGGTTTGGAAATCTTCATGGAGGGACACAGGTGATCATTAGTTTTGGTTTAGTTTACTTTAGTTTATGTGTACCGAGGTGCAGTGAAAAGCTTTTGCTTGTGTGCTATCCAGGCAAAGATACATGATTACAATCAAGCCGTCCACAGTGTACGGATAAAGGGTACAGCACTTAGCATGCTGTGAAGTCCGATTAATGATAGTTCAAAAGTGGCACTACCAGCTGTGCTACTATGCCGGCCCCTATATACAATAAATAATAGCAATCAAGTCAAACATATGATATATGATAGCTATTGCAAAATATTACAAATTTAATAGCAAATCAAGTCAAGTATGATAGATCAAGCAAAGGGGAAGATACAGAATGCAGAATATAGTTCTCAGTGATTTTTCAATTGCTAACAACCTCTCATCAACACAGGCAGTAGTTCATATAATGGTTTGCGTTAAGTGAAGGCAGGCAGAGAGAAACTGAAGCAATACACAATGACGGGGGGGGGGGGGGGGGAGGAAACAAATAAACTGTTTGCAAAATCTGAAAAACAATGGTTTAAAGCAACTGTTGAAAGAAGAAGGGAGGGACGGTGGCTCAGTGGTAGATTTACCACATACGGTAACACCACCAGAGACCCGTGTTTGATCAGCCCATGGGTGCTGTCTGCACGGTGTTTGTACATTCTTCCTGTGACCACGTGGATTTTCCCCGGGTGCTCCGGTTTCCTCTCACCCTCCAAAGACGCACAGGTGTACAGGTGAATTGGCTTTGGTAAGAATTGTAAATTGTCTCTAGTGTGTAATATATTGCTAGTGTACGGGGATTGTTGGTCGTCGTGGACACAGTGGAGCAATGGGCTTGTTACCCTTGATACTTGTATCTCTACCCTAAACAAAGCAAAACTAAATCAGACCAATATTTCAAAAGAAGGGATGTGTAGCAGGTTTATGAGTAAAGGGAGAGATTAATTACAAGGCTTAATTAAAGGTCATGTGCAATGTTCAAAGTAAAATGTAGCACACTACAGCACAGTACAGACCCTTTGGCCCACAATGTCTGTGCTGAACTCAATTCTAAAATGCCAAAATTAATTCAAATTTGCATGTACACAATCCATATCCTTCCGTTCCCTGAAATGAAATTGATGGGAAGGAAAGGAGGACAAAAAAGGCATTACTCTAGAATTAGTGGAAAAGATGGTCAATGAGGCTTTGTGACTGCAAAACTTCGGTTTTAAAGGTACAATGATGGATGAACTCTCTCAACTTGGATTTAGACAGTTACATAGCAGCTTGAAGGACATAACTTCTAAGGTTGTAATCTTTTGATTAATGTGCTAGCGAGTGTAACAAATAGATGACAGCTCAGATTAATGTAAATTAATGACTGAAACAAATGGATTATTGTCAAACCCATTATATTTATCAATATCCTTCAGGGGAAAGAAAACCACCATCCTTCCCCAATGGGGATCAAACTCCAAAATGTCGCTACTGTTCTCAGTTAGTTTGCCTACATATCTGCAGTCAGTATTGATGGTGTTAATGAGGAAATGGCGAAGAGCTTCAAGTTCCAAGGTGTAAATATCTCCAACATATTTTCCTGGACCAACCACATTGATCCTGGCTACAGATGCTGTCTGTGTAGAGTTTGTACATTCTCCCTGTGACTGCATGGGTTTTCACCGGGTGCTTTAGTAGAATTAGTGTACGGGTGGTCGCTGGTCAGCTGGACTCGGTGGACCAAAGGCCCTGTTTCCATGCTGTATCTCATAACTAAACTAAAGCTAATCATTAAAACTGCAGCCAAGAAGGCACATCAATGCCTCCATTTTATCAGGAAAGTCATAGAGTCATAGAATCACAGAGCCTTACAGCATGGAAACAGGCCTTTCGGCCCAATTTGCCCACACCGGCCAACATGCCCCATCTACATTAGTCACACCTGCCTCTCCAAACCTGTACTATCCATGTACCTGTCTAAATGTTTCTTAAACGTAGCGATAGTAATACCACAACTACCTCCTCTGGCAACACATTCAGTACACCCACCACTCTTGAAAAAGTTACCCCTTAGGTTCCTTCAAATGATGATTAGGGAAATTTTCATCAGATTAAGGAAACTTGGTATGTCTCCAAAAATGTCTTAAATGCCATTATTGTATAAATGTGTTTGTTAGATGATGTAATGACCAGGAGTTTTACCAAAGAGGAACGTGTTATGTATTGCGTGGATCAAGAATGACAGCTAAGTATAAAACTCGAGTTTACTAAATAACATCGAACATTATTGTGCCCAGAAACGTTACACAAAATGGTGTAATGAGTCAGGCATCACTGTTTTCTAATGGGACTGTGCTACTGATTTGCTGTGCATACTGTACTCATGAATATTCCTGCCTGTAGGAGTACAGGTGTACATGTGTGTGAGTTGCAGCTGTGCGTGCATGTAAGGTGCAGGTGAGCATGCGCGTAAGGTGACTATTCAATATGTTTCAGAAGGATTTAAGGAGAGGCTTGAAAGACACGGAGAATTTAATGGATGGAATTCTATCATGGCACATTTGGCTTTGGTTTTAAGTTTATTATGTGTATCGAGGTACAGTGGAAACCTTTTTGTGTGTGTATCGAATCAAATCAGGTCATACTATACAATCAAGCCAAACACAAGTACAAAAGATAGAACAAAGAGAAAGATTCCAGAGTGCAGGATATAGTTTTCAGCATTGTAATGTAGCAGTTTCAGAGAAAAAATCTAATGTCCACAGGTCTAATGTGGAGAATCAGTATTCTTCCCTAGCTTATCGAAGAGCCTTTCAGGAGTCCATTAGTAGAGGAAAATAAGCTGTGCCTGAGTCTGGTGATAAGTGCTTTCAAGCTTCTGAATCACATGGGAGAAGAAGGAATGATCAGGGTGAGAACATTCCCTTACTGGCTGATTTCCCAAGGCAGTGTGAAGTGTAGATGGACTCAATGGAGGAGTGAAGATAGACACAAAAAGCTGGATTATCTCGGCATCTCTGGAAAAAGGGAATAGGTGACATTTTGGATCGAGACCCTTCTTTAGACGTAATAGTGACATCCCAGTGATGGGGTGTCTGGTCTGTGTGCTGTACAAGTCCTGTATTGTACATATTTATTACTTGAATAAAGTCTATTTTTAAATTTAATAAAAAGATTAAACCAAAGTCCATGAGGAAGCGCTTTGGTGATCTAAGAAAGGGTGGTTTAAGTGTGGATATTATGCATATCATTGATTTCAAATGTTCCTGTTTACCCAGAAGTTTGTGCATCAATTTATCAGGAAAGTTCTTGCGCTTTTTCCATATCCCCAATTTCTATTCAAACTTGGGAAATCACAAGATTTAAGAGATAAAAAAAAAAGATGACAATGTTTAAAATCCAACCAGTCCAAATTGTATTCCCAATGGATTCCAACACTATTTCATCTTTAAAATGGGAATTTCACAGAGCGTCATGAAAGGGAGCCAGGACTCAGTCTGAAGAAAGGTCTTGACTCGAAATGTCACCCATTCCTTTTATAGAATAGTTTCTTTATTGTCATTGTAACATGAACCATGTACAACAATTATCCTGAGATACTGCCTGTCCTGCTGAGTTACTTCAACATTTTGTGTCTATCTTCGATGTAAACCAGCATCTGCAGTTCCTTCCTACACAGAAAGTTTAAAGGAGATGTGAATGGTAGGTTTTGCACACAGAGAGTGGTGGGTTGGAAGAACGTACTGTCAGGGGTGGTGGTGGAAGCCAATATGATAGTGGCATTTAAGAAGCTTTTTGAAAAGCACATGGATATGACAATAATTAAGGAATATGAAGTGTGTGCAGGAAGAAAGTCAATATCTTGTTCAACGCACACACATTGTGGGCCTAAGTGCCTGTTTATGTGCTGCACTGGTCTGCTTTCTATGCACTTGAAGGAAGCAATCTGCCAGAATTATAGAGTTGAAGTGGGAGAATGGAATTGATTAGATGGAGAACTGACATGAACTCAATGAACCCTGTCCTTTGTGTTTCTGTACCATATTGTCTCCATGACAATTTACACTTAAGTTAATGATTCCTCGTGGTTCAGACTTGTGCACAACGTTCAAGAACAAGTCACCCTTTCTTTCCACTCTCAAAGATTTGTCAATTGCAAATTACCCCGAATGGTGAAACTGATCGGAAGGAGAGGAGGATGAAAAGTGATTAATATAGAATGAATGTAAAAGATGCTTGATGGTCAGCGGGTCTTTTTGGTACCTTGTGTCTCCAAGACTCTTTGGTTGGAAAGGTAAAATGATGGATGATATCTCTCAACTTGGATTTATGCAGCTAGGTAGCAGCTTAAAGAACAGGACTTCTGAGGTTACAATGTTTTGATTAATGTGCTAGCAAGTGTGGCAACTAGGTGGCAGCTGAGATGAATGTATAATAATGACTGAAACAAATGGATTATTGTAATGCCCATTATATCTATCAATGTTCTTCAGGGAAGGAAATGTACCAAACTTCCCCACTGAGTTTCAAATGTAATTGACTCAAATGTCTCTACTGTCCTGGGTTAGTTGGGCAACATATCCCCAGTCAGTATGTTGAAGTGGAAATGGTAAAGAGTTACAAGTTCCGACGTGAAAATCTCTTCAAAAATTTGTCCTGGACCAACCCCATAAAAACTACGGTCAAGAAAATACATCAATATCTCAACTTCTGCAGACGCTAAGAGACCAGACTCCCCAATAATGACACCATTCTATACTACCTGGGAAAAGCAGCCAACATAATCAAATACTTGTCCCACCCCAATCATTCCTTCTCTCCCTACTCCGATCCGGCAGATGGTACGGAGTCTTGAAAGTGTGCACCACCAGACTCAGGAACAGCTTCTTCCCCTCCATTATCAGAGTTCTGAACCATCCTTCCATAAATCCTTTGTCTATGGAACTGACGAGCATCAATGCTGAGAACTGTATTCTGCACTCTGTATCTTTCCCTTTGCACTATCTGTACTTGAGCCTGAACTGATTGTATCTCTGTATGGTACATCTAATCTGTTTGGCTAGCATGCAAAAAATGCTTTTCATTGTAGGTTGGTGCATATGACAAATACCAAACCTAACCCTAGCCCCCAAAGAGCTTTCATTGCTGTTCTGGAGTCAACAACTTGTATTCAAGGAGTTCTATTCGCATAGTAAAACGTCCCATGCTTCACAGGAAAAGCAATTGAAATAAGATTAGTTTATGTAATAAAAAGGAGCAAACCCC
Source organism: Raja brachyura (assembly GCA_963514005.1). The sequence continues at coordinate 30,116,479 of OY740797.1, read as the reverse complement.
CAAAATACTTAGCTGGTCAGGCAGTATCTACTGAAGAGGGTAGACTATTATCTGAATGGTGGCAGATTAGGTAAGGGGGAGATGCAACGAGACCTGGGTGTCATGGTACACCAGTCATTGAAAGTAGGCATGCAGGTGCAGCAGGCAGTGAAGAAAGCAAATGGTATGTTAGCATTCATAGCGAAAGGATTTGAGTATAGGAGCAGGGAGGTTCTACTGCAGTTGTACAGGGTTTTGGTGAGGCCACACCTGGAGTACTGCGTACAGTTTTGGTCTCCAAATCTGAGGAAAGACATCCTTGCCATAGAGGGGGTACAGAGAAGATTCACCAGACTGATTCCTGGGATGTCAGGACTTTCATATGAGGAAAGATTGGATAGACTCGGTTTGTACTCGATGGAATTTAGAAGATTGAGGGGGGATCTTATAGAAACCTACAAAATTCTTAAGGGGTTGGACAAGCTAGATGCTGGAAGATTGTTCCCGATGTTGGGGGAGTCCAGAACAAGGGGTCACAGTCTAAGGATAGGGGGGAATTCCTTTAGGACCGAAATGAGGAAAACATTCTTTACACAGAGAGTGGTGAGTCTCTGGAATTCTCTGCCACAGAAGGTAGTTGAGGCCAGTTCATTGGCTATATTTAAGAGGGCGTTAGATGTGGCACTTGTGGCTAAAGGGATCAGGGGGTATGGAGAGAAGGCAGGTACGGGATACTGAGTTGGACGATCAGCCATGATCACATTGAATGGCGGTGCAGGCTCGAAGGGCCGAATGGCCTACTCCTGCACCTATTTTCTATGTTTCTATGTTCTATGAAGGAGAACCAGTTAATATTTCAGATCTGGGTGTCCATCGAGACATTGAGGGCAGGTGGCCAAGAGTTAGTGAAAGTTTTGACACAGATTTGACATTTTGTTGGAGGAACATCACTGCTCTGATTTAGACCTTTATGGTTTAGTTTAGTTTAGTTTAATTTATTATTATTATTACACGTGAAAATATTTTTGTTGCATGCTATCCAGTCTGCGAACAGACAAGACATGATTACAATCATGCCACCCACAGTATACAGATATAGGATAAAGGGAATAATGTTTAGTGCTAGATAAAGTCCAGTAAAGTCTAATCAAAGATAGTCCAAGATCTCCAATGAGGTAGTCGGTAGGTCAGGACTGCTCTCGAGTTGGTGATAGGGAGGTTCAGTTGCCTGATAGCGGCTGGGAAGAAGCTGTTCCTGAACCTTGAGGTATGTGTTTTCACACTTCTGTACCTCTTGCCTAATGGGAGAGAGAAGATCGAGTGACCAGGGTGAGACTGGTTCTTGATACATGCAGCATGGCTCTGCGATGTCACCTGCAGTTATCATAATAAACTCTCACTCACGGTGGCTTTTGTATTGGGTACCTTATCATCAATGCTAATCGAAGAGGTTTGGTTACAAAGAGTTAACCTAATGAACTATATATCCTTCCTTACTTCCATTTCATTTTCTGGATGGTTATATTTGTTAATAATTTCTGGATATTAACAGTTTTTTGGGTCATTGCAGGTTATTCAGATTTGATATTAATTCTGTGTCAATTAATTCCTTTGCAATAGCAAGCTGTTAATTATCTGCTGGATATGGTTTTGGCAAGTGTTAACTTTGGCGCTGTTAACCTCAGAGGAATAAGCTGCAAGTTCAAGTCTTACTCCAGGAACTGGAGATCTAACATCTAGGTTCACAATTTACTTCGGAGTCACGTGATTGACTTCGTGAAGACCCCGCCAACACGCATGCGCGACATATCGTCGCTCGCATTTGCTGTCGACAGCTGGAGGGGGAGTGCGCTTCGACAACAGCTCCTTCAAAAAAGACGCTTAAGGTAAGTGTTACTAACCTTAAGCTGGTTTCTGTAGATAGTGTGTTTTCTACCTACAGTATCGATGGCGGGAAAATCAAAACTTTCCAAGGGCCGCGGGACTTCAGGAAGTCAGCGGCCAACATCCTCGGAGCTGCCCGCAACACCGGCAGCACCCGCTTCACGGCCGGGGAAAAAGGTGCGGAAGTTGGGGAACCCTGCGGAGTTAGTAGGGCCCGACTCTCCTCCATGGCAGGCTGGACGGAGCTCCACACAGGAGAAGGGTGTTACAGACCCTGACTTCGCACTGCCATCGCCCAAAGTCAGGGCTGGCAGTAAGCAGGTACTTTCTAACGTGCCTTGCACAGTGGCGCGTTCTACTTCCCCTGTTTTACAGATCCCCAGAGGGCTGCGTCGAAGTCGTGCCCCGCTGCTGCAGTAGACATCGACTTACCGCCGGGTAAACCTGCTAGATTGCAGGCTGGTGCGAGATCTGCTGGAGAGTCGGGGAGCCCTGCAGGAGCAGGAAGAACCGGCACATCACCAGGTCAGGCTGCTAGAGTGCAGGCCGGTGGCAGCGGATTTTGGTCGTGAGCTTATCCGACGCCCGCTCCCCAACAGCAGAAGCCTTTTTTAGGGTAGGGCCAGCAGAGGCCCGCATGGAAGATGCGGCAACAGCCCTACCCAGAAACACAACATCCGCCGAAAGCACAAAACACCAGGCCCCGCCGGTAACCATGGAGGTAAGGGGGTCTGGTTCTTTCAAGAAAGTAGCAAGTGTAACTTCACAAGTAGGAGGATGGTTGCATGCATTTCGTGGTGCATGGGGTGCGGTAACTTCAGATCCCTTTCTTCTACAAAGTATTCAGGGCTATGAAATACAGTTTATCAATGGGAAACTTCCCCCAACGCAACATGTACCTCATCGCAAGCTTGCACTCTCTCAAAAAGAGATCGAGGAAGGAGATGTGGAAATCTTAAGGCTGTCAGCTAAAGGGGTGATATACAAAACAACACATGATCCTCTTGAGTTTGTGTCCAACATCTTTACAAAAACTAAAAAAGATGGTGGATGTCGGATTATTATAGATCTAACCCATTTGAATACTTTTGTACAATATACCCATTTCAAGATGGAGACATTTGAAACGGCTAAACAGCTGATTTCCCAAGGGTACTTTATGGCCTGCATCGATTTAAAAGATGCATACTATACAGTGCCTATTATAGAACATCACAGGAAATTCTTAAAATTTGTCTGGAGGGGTCAATTGTGGCAATATACTGCCTTATCCAATGGAATTACTACAGCCCCTAGGCTATTTACAAAAATTATTAAACCTATCTTGGCGTCCCTTAGACAACAATATCATATCGTCATGGCATATTTAGATGATACATTAATAGTGGGGAAAACCCTTGAATTAGCTGAATTGGCAGTAACAGCTACCAAATTATTATTCGAGACGCTAGGACTTGGTATCCATTCAGACAAATCTAAGTTCACCCCGCCTAAAGTCATGGCCTACCTGGGATTCACTATTAACAGCAATCAAATGATTGTCACTATCCCAGCCGGCAAAGCAATAGCCATAAAAGAGGCATACAACAGCCTTGCTTGTGCCAGGATGCCGACAATCAGACACACAGCTAAGGTAACATAGAACATAGAAACATAGAAAATAGGTGCAGGAGTAGGCCATTCGGCCCTTCGAGCCTGCACCGCCATTCAATGTGATCATGGCTGATCATCCAACTCAGTATCCCGTACCTGCCTTCTCTCCATACCCCCTGATCCCTTTAGCCACAAGTGCCACATCTAACGCCCTCTTAAATATAGCCAATGAACTGGCCTCAACTACCTTCTGTGGCAGAGAATTCCAGGGACTCACCACTCTCTGTGTAAAGAATGTTTTCCTCATTTCGGTCCTAAAGGAATTCCCCCTTATCCTTAGACTGTGACCCCTTGTTCTGGACTCCCCCAACATCGGGAACAATCTTCCAGCATCTAGCTTGTCCAACCCCTTAAGAATTTTGTAGGTTTCTATAAGATCCCCCCTCAATCTTCTAAATTCCATCGAGTACAAACCGAGTCTATCCAATCTTTCCTCATATGAAAGTCCTGACATCCCAGGAATCAGTCTGGTGAATCTTCTCTGTACCCCCTCTATGGCAAGGATGTCTTTCCTCAGATTTGGAGACCAAAACTGTACGCAGTACTCCAGGTGTGGCCTCACCAAAACCCTGTACAACTGCAGTAGAACCTCCCTGCTCCTATACTCAAATCCTTTCGCTATGAATGCTAACATACCATTTGCTTTCTTCACTGCCTGCTGCACCTGCATGCCTACTTTCAATGACTGGTGTACCATGACACCCAGGTCTCGTTGCATCTCCCCCTTACCTAATCTGCCACCACTCAGATAATAGTCTACCCTCATGTTTTTGCCACCAAAGTGGATAACCTCACATTTATCCACATTGTACTGCATCTGCCATGCATCTGCCCATTCACTCAGCCTATCCAAATCACCCTGCAGCCTCCAAGCATCCTCCTCACACCTAACTATACCCCCCAGCTTGGTATCATCTGCAAATTTGGAGATGTTGCATTGAATTCCCTCGTCCAAATCTTTAATATATATTGTAAATAGCTGGGGTCCCAGCACTGAGCCTTGCGGCACCCCACTAGTCACTGCCTGCCATTCTGAAAAGGACCCGTTTACTCCTACCCTTTGCCTCCTGTCTGCTAGCCAGTTCTCTATCCACATCAATACTGAACCCCCAATACCGTGTGCTTTAAGTTTGTATGCTAATCTCTTATGCGGGACCTTGTCGAAAGCCTTCTGAAAGTCTAGATATAACACATCCACTGGTTCTCCCTTATCCACTCTACTAGTTACATCCTCGAAAAATTCTATCAGATTTGTCAGACATGATTTACCTTTCGTAAATCCATGCTGACTTTGTCCAATGATTTCACCACTTTCCAAATGCGCTGCTATCCCATCTTTAATAACTGACTCTAGCAGTTTCCCCACTACCGATGTTAGACTAACTGGTCTGTAATTCCCCCCTTTCTCTCCCTCCTTTTTTAAAAAGTGGGGTTACATTAGCTACCCTCCAATCCTCAGGAACTACTCCAGAATCTAAGGAATTTTGAAAAATTATCACTAATGCATCCACTATTTCTGTGGCTACCTCCTTGAGTACTCTGGGATGCAGACTATCTGGCCCTGGGGATTTATCGGCCTTCAATCCGTTCAATTTACCCAACACCACCTCCCGGCTAACCTGGATTTCACTCAGTTCCTCCATCTTATTTGACCCCCGTTCCACTGCTATTTCCGGCAGATTATTTATGTCTTCCTTAGTGAAGACAGAACCAAAGTAGTTATTCAATTGGTCTGCCATGTCCTTGTTCCCCATGATCAATTCACCTGTTTCTGACTGCAAGGGACCAACATTTGTTTTAACTAGTCTCTTTCTCTTTACATATCTATAAAAACTTTTGCAGTCAGTTTTTATGTTCCCTGCCAGTTTCCTTTCATAATCTATTTTCCCTTTCCTAATTAAGCCCTTTGTCCTCCTCTGCTGGATTCTGAATTTCTCCCAGTCCTCCGGTAGGCTGCTTTTTCTGGCAAATTTGTATGCCTCATCTTTTGTTTTTATACTATCCCTGATTTCCCTTGTTATCCATGGATGCACCACCTTCCCCGATTTATTCTTTTGCCAAACTGGTATGAACAACTTTTGTACTTCATCCATGCAGTCTTTAAATACCTTCCATTGCACATCCACTGTCAACCCTTTAAGAATCACCTGCCAGTCTATCTTGGCCAATTCACATCTCATACCTTCAAAGTTACCTTTGTTCAAGTTCAGAACCCTTGTTTCTGACTTAATTTTGTCACTCTCCATCCTAATGAAGAACTCAACCATATTATGGTCACTCTTGCCCAAGGGGCCACGCACAACAAGACTGCTAACTAACCCTTCCTCATTACTCAATACCCAGTCTAGAATAGCCTGCTCTCTCGTTGGTTCCTGCACATGTTGGTTGAGAAAACTATCCCGCATACATTCCAGGAAATCCTCTTCCTCAGCACCCCTGCCAATTTGATTCACCCAATCTACATGCAGATTGAAGTCACCCATTATAACCGTGTTACCCTTGTTGCACGCATTTCTAACTTCCTGTTTGATGCCATCCCCAACTCCAATACTACTGTTAGGTGGCCTGTACACAGTTCCCACTAGCGTTTTCTGCCCCTTAGAGTTTCGCAGCTCTACCCATATCGATTCCACATCCTCCACGCTAATGTCCTTCCTTTCTATTGCATTAATCTCCTCTCTCACCAGCAACGCTACCCCACCTCCTTTTCCTTTTCGTCTATCCCTCCTGAATATTGAATATCCCTGGATGTTCAGCTCCCAGCCTTGGTCATCCTGGAGCCAAGTCTCCGTGATTCCAACTATAGCATAGTCATTAATCGCTATCTGCACCTTCAACTCATCCACCTTATTACGAATGCTCCTCGCATTGAGACACAAAGCCTTCAGGCTTGTTTTTACAACACTCTTACTCCTTATACAATTATGTTGACAAGTGGCCCCTTTCACATCGATCCCTATTACACTTGGCCATACTCTCCTATCCCTTTGTGAGCTTTCTTCCCCGTTAATTCTGGGGTCATTAACCATCGCTTTACTCTCTTTCCCTCTAACTCCGTCCTCGACTATCCCATTTGATACCCCACCCCCCTTATTCAGTTTAAAACCATCCGTGTAGCAGTGGCAAACCTGCCGGCCAGAATGCTGGTCCCCCACCTGTTAAGATGCAATCCGTCCCTTTTGTACAGTTCCCCCTTACTATAAAAAAAATCCCAGTGATCTAAGAATCTAAATCCCTGCCCCCTGCACCAGTTCCTCAGCCACACATTCAGGTCCCATATCTCCCTGTTCCTGCTCTCGCCAGCACGAGGAACTGGAAGCAAACCGGAGATAACAACCCTGGAAGTCCTGCTTTTCAGCATTTTTCCGAGCTCTCTGAAGTCCCGCTGCAAAAAATTCATCTCCTTCTTTCCAACATCATTTGTGCCAACATGCACGACCACTTCCGGCTGGTCACCTTCGCCCTTGAGGATTGTCTGCACTCTGTCCGTAACATCCTGGATCCTGGCACCAGGAAGGCAGCACACCATCCTGGAATCCCGTCTGTTGCCGCAAAAACCCCTGTCCGTACCTCTCACAATGGAGTCTCCAACTACAATGGCGTTGCCCGACTTTGGCCTCTGTGGGTTTGGCTCATCAGCCCTTTTTGTTTGGCAAGCCAGTCCGCCTCTCAGTGGGATACCGTCTTCTGTCCCGGCAGCTTCCACGTGGGTGAACCTGTTCACAAGAGGTACAACACCCGGGGACCTTTGCATCCCATGTTTTCCTCCCTTTCTCACCGTCACCCACCTTCTCTCTTCTAGTGCCTTGGGTGTAACAATCTCACTGAAGGACTTGTCGAGAAACGACTCAGTTTCTCGAATGAACCTGAGGTCATCCACTTGTTTCTCCAGTTCCCCAACACGGTCCTTCAGGAGCTGTACCTGGATGCACTTCTCACATTTGTAGCATCCAGAGGCACCAGCAGTGTCCTTGACCTCCCACATACTGCAAGCATCACACTGCATCAGCTTGCTTGACATCTTCTTTTGCCTCGGTCTCGCCCTATCCAGTACTTCAAAATCCACGGGAAGACTGAAGGTAATTGGGAAACTCGTAGCTCCATTTCCAGCTGCGCAATTTGGCCATTACATTATCAAAATTTGCAAAGAGAAAAAATGTCAGCATTAAAAGCAAATGCTGAACACTTTGACAGACCTATGCAGCTGCCATTCAAGGCTAAAATTGAGCTACAATGGTGGGTTAACATTATTAGTGAATGTTACAAACCCATCATTATCTGCAACCCATTAGTCGTGTTACAAACCGACGTAAGCGCCCAAGGCTGGGGAGCAACTGACACCACATCCAGTTGTCGTGGCAGATGGGATTCTCATGAGTCTACTCTTCTTCAGCCACAAGGTATAAACTAATTGGAAATGCTAGGAGCTTTTCATGGGCTGCAGGCATACTGCACAAATTTACATCATACGCTTGTCCGTCTTCAAATAGATAATACCACTGTGGTGGCTCATATAAATCATATGGGTGGTATCAGGTCAGTATCTTGTGATGAATTGGTAAACACAATTTGGCTCTGGTGTATTGAAATAAATATTTGAAAATCAGCAACCTACCTTCCAGGGAAGCTCAATACAGTGGCGGACACCAGGTCACGAGTATTCAATGACAACATTGAATGGATGTTGAATCCCCAAATATTTGCTAAAATTATAGCTAAATTTGGTACACCAGATATCGACCTTTTTGCTTCTAGGTTGAACTATCAGATACCAACATATGTGTCTTGGGAACCAGACCCTGGGGCAATAGCAATGGATGCATTTTCTCTCCATCGGGGGAAATGGTTCTGCTCGCATTTCCCCCATTCTGCCTCATCAGTCAGGTATTGCAGAAAATTGAACTGGATGCTGCATCAGGCATTCTGATCATACCTGACTGGCCAACACAACCAAGGTACCCGGTGGTCCTCCATATGCTAGAAGTTCAATGGGTACAAATTGCGAAAAGCCCCAATTTGATCACTAACCCCATTACTGGGGAATTTCACCTGTGCCATGGTCATCTAAACCTGTTGGCTTGCAGGTTCTAAGGAGGCCACTACTGGAGTACGGCGTATCATCCAGGGCCATGTACCTCATCACAGCATCATGCTGGGCATCTACCAGGAAGCAGTACCTGACCCAAATGAGGAAGTGGGAAGCCTACTGCACATGAACAAATACAACCTACAACTCTGCCACAATCCCTGACGTGCTGGAATTCCTCGCGGGCCTTCATTTTGATTAGGGTCTCAGCTACAGTGCCATCAATAGCTCCAGGAGTGCGCTATCCTCATACCTCAATATTGGTGTGGGATCACACCAATTGGTATCCAAATTCATGAGAGGTGTATTAAATACCAACCCTCCACGACCCAGATACAACATCACCTGGGATGTAGGGGTGGTGTTGACCGTATTGAGAAGCTGGTCCCCCATGACAGGGTTGCCGCTCGATAAACTCACCTTTAAAGTGGTGATGTTGATGGCACTGACCACAGCACAGCGGGTCCAGACCTTGCAGAAACTGCAACTGGACAGAATGGTCTTGACCCTTGAGAAGGTAACCTTCTTCATAGAAGAGTTACTAAAGCAGCATAAACCAAGATCTACAGGGCTGCAGCTGGAATTCCGTGCGTACCCCACTGATGCCACCCTCTGCATAGCCACCCACCTTCGGTATTAAATCAAGATCACACGCACCACCAGGAAGATGGAGCAGGGACTACTCATCTGCCACAAGAAACCACATCACCGGGTGACTGTGCAGACTATCAGCAGGTGGCTCAGGGTGGTGTTGGGTGCAGCAGGTATTGACACTAACATTTTAAAATCTCATTCTACCAGGGCTGCATCCACATCAGCGGCGAGGACCATGGAGGTGCCCATTGATCATGTCCTCGCTACCGCGGCCAGTGAGACCACTTTTCAACGCTTCTATAATAATCCTGTGGCCGCCCCCGTAACGTTTGCAGAAGCAGTGCTGAGTGCCGTTCTGTAATATAATTTATCCCCGAGTTAGGGGTTTTATTATTATTTGTATTAATAAATACTTATTATTTTTCAGCTTGTTTAAGTCTGGAATGCATTAACATACTTCCTCCATCAGTAATTGCGGCAGTGTGAGAGCATGGACGTTATCCAGGGCATGAAATCACAGAGCTTTGAAATCTTCACGAAGTCACTCACGTGACTCCGAAGTAAAATAGTAAGATTAAACGAGAACTTACCAGTTTGAAGTTTGATCTTTATTTTATGAGGAGTTGCGATGAGGGATTTTGTGCCCTCCGCTCCCAACCCTCTATCATAAGGTCAACTGGTATATTCGAGTCTCTTTAATCTTACTATCTTCAGTCGTTGTTATCTGTGATTCCACACTGTTGCTTTGAAGAATGTCGCGCATGCATGCTGGCGGGGTCTTCACGAAATCCCTCATTGCAACTCCTCATAAAATAAAGATCAAACTTCAAACTGGTAAGTTCACGTTTAATCTTACTATTTCAGTGCATTGCAAGAGAAGTACTGTAGTTTAGTTTAGCTTAGTTTAGTTTATTGTCATGTGTAAAGAGGCACAGTGATGACCTTTTTGTGGTGTGCTATCCAGTCAGCGAAAAGACAATACATGATTCCAATTAAGCCATCAAGCTGTTCAATCTGTATCCACAGATACAGGGCAAAGGGAATAATGTTTAGTGCAAGATAAAGTCCAGTAAAGTTGGATCAAAGATAGTCTGAAGGTCTCCAATGAGGTAGATGATAGCTCAGGACTATTCTCCAGCTGTGATAGGATGATTCACTTACCTGATAACAGCTGGAAAGAAGCTGGCCCTGAATCTGGAGAGTGTTCGTTTTCATACTTCTGAGCTTCTTGCCAGATGGGATAGGGGAGAAGAGGGAGTTTATGATCCTGTGACTGTGCAGGTCTTCCAGGATGTAAATGCCTTTACTTCATGCTGGGATCATGGAATCATGGAAACTTTATTGTCATTCAGACCTTTCAGTCTGAACGAAATTTTGTTGCCTTGCAGTCATACATATAATAAAATAACAAAACACACAATAAACACAAAATTAACATCCACCTCAGTTAGTTCATCAGGCACCTCCTCACTGTGATGGAAGGCAAAAATCTTAAGTCTTTGTCTCTTCTCTTCTTGTTCTTCTTCTGTGTTGAGGTGATCCAGGCCTCTGATGTTGTGACCCGAACGGGTGATGGTAAGTAAGTCCCGCGGTTGAACCGTGCTTCGCGAATGGGCCGGTTCAAACTCCGCGGCCCAAGGCGATCGAAGCTGCTCCAGCGGACGAGGCTGTTGCCGCGGGAGCTCCGGAAAAACAGGTCACCAACCTATGACCTGTGAGCTCCCGACGATTTCTTCCACTGGGCCCGCGGCCGAGCCTCCGAAGTCGGGCCGCCGGAAGGCCGGAATGCCTGAACCCGCCTCAGCCCCGCAGTCAGCCAGCCCTGCGCTGGTAAGTCCTGGCTGACTCTGCCTCCAGAGCTTCGAGGTCGGTCGCATTTGGAGGCCGCCAGCTCCGCCATTAGGCCTCAGCGCAGACGGAGACGGAGACGGGGGATACGACAAGAAAAGTTGCGTCCCCCCGAAGGAAGAGACTAAACACGTTTCTCCCACCCCCGCCCCCCCCACACACATACACAACCTAATAACTGAAATTAACAAGCTGAAACAGGACAAGAAAACAACGAAAAAAGAAAAAAACAGACGGACTGCTGCCGAGGCAGCGCTGCAACTCCAACTGTGGTCCAACATAAGCAACAAACTAAAAGCTGTGAATCTCCTTCTTTGTTTCTCTCTTTATAGTTGATGATTCTTACTCCTTAGTTGCTGCCTGTACATGTAGATTCATAGTCATACCGCACAGAAACAGGCCCAACTCATCCACCAAGAAGCCCCCCTAATCTAGTCCCATTTGCACAAGTTTGGTCATATTCTTCTAGACTTTTCCTATTCACGTACCTGCCCAAGTGTCTTTTAAATACTATTATTATACTTCCCTCCTCTGCCAGTTCATTTTGTATACCCACAACCAGGTACATGGATAGGAAAGATTTAGAGATATATGGGTCAAATGCAGGCAAATGGGACTAGTTTAGATAAGGCATCTTGGTCGGTATGTATGAATTAGGCTGAAGGGTCTCTTTCAATGCTGTATCACTCTCTGACCTGCTGTGAATTTCCAGCATTTTCTGTTTTGTGCCCCAGTATGGGAAATCAATAGAGCAAAGGGCAGAATTTGGATTGAACTTGCTTAATGGAAAAATTGGCCTTTTCCTCCTCAAGGTTTTATCATGACTTTTTCTCCAACATATTTAGTTTAGTTTATTATTGTCAAGTGTACCAAGGTACAGTGAAAAAAACTATTTGTTGTGAGCAATTCAGTCAGTGAAAAGACTATACAACCAAGCTGTCTAGAGTCTACAGATACAGGATAATGGGGACAATGTTTAGTGCAAGATAAGGTCTAATAAAGTCCAATTAATGGTAGCTTTGAAGGTCTCCAATCAGGTAGATGGGAGGTCAGGACTGCTCTCAAGCTGGTGAGAGGATGGTTCAGTTGCATGATAACAGCTGGGACAAAACTGTCCCTGAATCCGGAGGTACGTACTCCTAGACGGTCATCTTTCCTTGGTTTTGCAGATCTACCAATTGTGGAACCAGCCCCACCATCAATATTATTTGTCTCAATTTATCATTTTAACTCCTATGCCCCATTGTAACTAGATTTCCTTCCCAATTGATGCACCAACAACCAAAGAAGAAATTATTTGGTGAAGATGAAACATTTGGGCAAAATAGACCAGCCTTTGAAGGCATTTTTTCCATTGGTTATGACACCAAGCAGCTGCTGTTAATGAAGTCAGTGAAAACTCATTCTCCAATCTGCCCTTGAAGAAGATTAAAGCTATAGAATGTGCTGGCTCTCTATGTGATGAATAGCTTCATTTTTCTCTTGACTTCCCGTTCTCAAACTCTTTAAGCTTCCAGCGTGCCTAACTGATAATTTCCTTGGTCTGCGCAGGGCTGAACATTTCCCACCTGTTGCTTTTCTCTTTTTTTTTTAAGTTACGTGCTTTAAATCAACGCCTTCTGAGGGCAAATGTTTCTCCTCCATCACACTTAGAAGTGTTGAGTGCAACTATATTTTCGATGGAATCGGTGTTAACCCTCACACTGCTTGCAGCCATGTTGGTTGAAAGTTCATGTGGATTTGCAAAGAATCTGGTCTGGTCTCACCTAGTCCCATTTGCTCACGTTTGACCCATATTTCACTCATCCTTGTCTAGGAAGGAACTGCAGATCCTGGTTTACACCGAAGATATACGCACAATGCTGGAGTAACCAGCTCTTTGTGTCTATCTCCAATCCTATCCATGTACCTGGTGATGGGTATATGGGATGAGCTGCCAGAGGAAGCAAATATTATAACAATATTATAATATTATAAGCAAATATTATAAAATAAACTTGGGCAGGTACATGGATAGGAAAAGTCTACAGGGATATGGCCAAACTCGGTAAATGGGACTGGCTTAGATGGGGTATCTTGGTTGGCATGGACAAGTTGGGTGAACGGGCCTGTTTCTGCACTGCATGACTCTACGAATCTACCTGGGATTATGCAAGGGTCCTTGTCAAGGATTTGACATTTTCACTCTGATATAAACATTCAAAATATTTTGTCTAGATATCTCATCATTTTATAAACTTCTATCAGGTCTCCCCTCGGCCCCTGATGCTCCAGAAGGAACAATCCAAGCTTGTCCAATGTTTTATAGGTTTCTTGCTCTGACCCCTTAAGATTTGATTCCCTTCATATTACAGGGGATCATAGCCTCTCAGTATTTCATTCAATAATAATATTCTCGACCTTGAATAGAGAGGAAAAGTAGATGGAAACTAAAAGTTAGCATGGAAACAGGCCCCTTGGCATAATGTACACATGCCCATCAAGATGCCCCATCTACATTAGTCCCACCTGCCCCTGTGTGCCTTATATCCCTCTCAAACTTTCCTATCCATGTACCTTTCCAGATATCTTTTAGATTTTATTATAGTACCTGCTCAACTGCTTCCTTGTTGCATATACTCATCACCCTCTGATTTGCGCCTCAGATTCCCCTTAAATCTTTCCCCTGTCACCTTAAACCTATGGTTGTTTCTTGAATCCTCTCCTCTGAGTAAAAGTCTCTCTGTAGTTACCCTATCTATACCTCTCATGGTCTTAAACATCTCTATAAGATCACCCCTCATCTTCCCAGGCTGCAAGGAATAAAGTCCTAGCCTGCCCAACCTCTCACATAGCTCTGACCCATGAATCCTGGCTAAATCTTCGTATGTCTTCTTTGCACCCTTTGTTCGCAGTATGCAGTGTCACTGTTAACGCTGGCATTTATTGTCCATGCCCAATTGCCCCTGGACGAACAGTCAATTAATAGTCACACCACATTGTTGCATCCAGAGTTACATATTGGCCCCATTGAGAAACAATGGCAGATTTTCCCTGAACTAAAAGGGTTTTATGACACTCAGGTAATTTTACAATTATCGTTTCTCAGGTCAATAGTTTTAAGATTCCAATTTTTTATTTAATTACTTAAATTTAATTCCCCAGTTACCATGGTGGAATTTAAACGCATAATTCTGGATCAATGATGCAAAACTATCTTTGAACTATCTTTAATCAGACTTTACCGCACTTTCTCTTGCACTAAATGTTATACCCGGTGGCACAGTGGCGGGTGAGTTGCTGCCTTACAGGGTCAGAGACAAAGGTTCGATCCAGACCTTGGGGGTGCTGTCTGCACAGAGTTTGTACTTTTTCCTTGTGATCGCGTGGGTTTTCTCTGGATGTTCTACTTTCTTCCCACACTCCAAAGACGTACAGGTTTGTAGGGTCATTGGCTTCAGTAAATTGTAGGACAGTGCTGATGAACAGAGTGATCGCTGGTCAATCGGGCCTCGGTGGGCCGAAGGTCCTGTTTCCATGCTGTATCTTTAAAGTCTAAAGTCTAAAGTATTTATCATGTGTGAACGGCTTGATTGTAATCATGTATAGTATTTTCGCTGACTGAATAGCACGCAACAAAAAGTTTTTCATTGTACCTCGGTACTTGCGATAATAAAAACTAAACTAAACTAAAGAACATTGGCTGCGTCCAGTAACCTCATTACCACTCTGCTGTTAAGGGGCTGTCCCACTAAGGTGATTTTTCAGGCGACTGTCATAATCATAGCAGGTCACCGAAAAATTGGCGACTGGACCCCCCTAAGACAACAACTGCAACAATCTACCACCTATTCGACATCAAGATATGGCAAGCTACCGACAATCGGCGACCCAATCATCGCTGGTTAGTACTTCCACCTACGACGACACCTACGACAACCTACGATAACCTACGTCCAAGCTACGACCCTGTCCATGACAACTGAAGAAATGTGACATCATTTTGACCTCTAAAACAGTGGCCACCCGCATCCACCCAACAGATAATAATTTTCTCAATGCAGTACAATGCTTGTGTTTGTGTTCATTTTATTGATCAAAATATATGAGAAAAGGTTGCTTTTCAATGCAGTGCAATGCTTGTGTTTGTATTTAAACAAACAAAAGTTTTAACAACAAAAAAAGTTTATAAGAACATACAACTGTGCATACAAAAATAAATAATATATTATATATTTTAATCACGTAAAACTGTACTCCCATTCCCCAAGGAAAGTCTTCGAATTGCAATAAACTTCAAACTTCAAACTTCAATAAAACTTTAAAATTCAAACTTCAATAAAACTTTAAACTTCAAACTTCAATAAAACTTTAAACCTCAAACTTCAAACATAACACAAGTATAAAAAGCATACAGGACTTAACATCATTACACTTGGAGGTGGTCTGGGTCCATTAATCCAGTGTAACTTGTGTCCTGGGACTCTATTCTAAGGGTCACTGGTTCAGGTTATGGGTGTGTCAAGGCTGGGGTAGTTTGTGAATGCAGCTGGGAGTCCAGAGAGGCCACTAGTATTTGATGACTGCCTAGCAGTGTACGTGGGTGTTGTGTCTACCTGATGTGTTGTGGAACTGGGTGAACTGCCTATGTGTGAGGTGGCCATCGGTAAGCATGACATCAATGGTGGTGGCATTTGTGGTGGCCCCAGCAGTGACAGTGGCTCCAACACAGAAACGCATCAATATTAAGTGTACGGTAAATAAATTACAAATTTTCACAAGCTGTGTGTGACAAAGAAATTCAAGTCTGATTCACAAAAAGTATTATAAATGTAGATACCTGGTAAGCCTGTTGATGTGGTGATCCCATCATTGGCATCTGTTGTGGTGGTCTCATCAGTCCCATTTGTGGCTGTCCCATCTGTTGCAGTCCCATGTGTCCCATCAGCTGCAGACCCTGCAACACACATGAATTAATTGTGCATATTTCATACAAAAACATGAATTTCAAACAAAAAAATCAGCAAGTCCACGCATTTTTAAAAATCTGATCACGTGAGCTGCGGGCATGTTTTTCCAAAGTTGCAACTGGCGGCAATCTAGGCATCCTGGCAAAAACCTAAGAGAGCACCTATGACAGGACAATACAAGCAACAAAAAGTTTTGAACATTTCAAAATCCAGCAGCGACCAGAACAATGCTACGACTTTTTGGGCGACTAGGAGACTGCTTACGATCATACAGGTGACACCCCTGCGACTGTGTGGTGACTGCCTACTCACTAGCAGTCATCGAAAAAAATCGCCTTAGTGGGACAGGCCCTTAACACTCCAGAAGAAAGTATGTGCAGGATTGGTTATGATATTGAATGCTTGTGGGGTTATATGAACTGCTCTTAGACAATAGACAATAGACAAAAGACAATAGGTGCAGGAGTAGGCCATTCGGCATTCGAGCTAGCACCGCCATTCTCTGTGATCATGGCTGATCATCCGCAATCAGTACGCCGTTCCTGCCTTATCCCCATATTCCTTGACTCTGCTACCATTAAGAGCTCTATCTAACTCACTCTTGAAAGCATCCAGAGAATTGACCTCCACTGCCTTCTGAGGCAAAGAATTCCACAGATTATTCACCACTCTCTGGGTGAAAAAGTTTTTCCTCATCTCTGTTCTAAATGGCCTACCCCTTAATCTTAAACAGTAGCCCCTGGCTCTGGACTCCCCCAACATCAGGAACATGTTTCCTGCCTCTAGTGTGTCCAATCCCTTAATAATCTTATATGTTTCAATAAGATCCCTTCTCATCCTTCTAAATTCCAGTGTATACACTCCATTCTTTCACCATATGACAGTCCCGCCATCCCGGGAATAAACCTCCCAAACCTACGCTGCACTCCCTCAATAGAAAGAATGTCCTTTCTCAAATTTGGAGACCAAAACTGCACACAATACTGCAGGTGTGGTCACACAAGGGCCCTGTACAACTGCAGAAGGACCACTTCGCTCCGATACTCAACTCTTCTTGTTATGAAGACGATTAGCTTTCTTCACTGCAATTGCTTCGAATTGTAATATTCACAACCCCCTCGGACCTGTGCGGCACTGTAGTGCAGCTGGTAAAGCTGCTGCCTCACAGTGCCAGAGACCCAGGTTTAACCCTGACCTTGGGTGGTGTCTCTGTAGAGTTTGCACATTCTCCCTATGATCTTGTGGGTTTCCTCTCAGTGGGCCGCTGATTTCATACATTGCAAAGATGCGTGGGTCTGTAGGTTACTTGACCTCTGTAAAATTGGCCCTAGTTTATGGGGGGTGAATGAAAAAATGGGATAACATAGAACTGGTGTGAATGGGTGATTAATGGTTGCCATGGGCTCAATGGACCAAAGAGCCTGTTTCCATACTGTATCTCTAAACCAAACTAAACTCCTCTCAGTAAAAAAATATCAAATGTACCATCAGATTAGATGCTTGTCAAAAGCCTGTGGATTGGGATTTGAATATATGACCTTCTCGCGCGAGAGAAGAGAGCATGTATGTGTCAGAGACGAGATCAAGAAGTTTCCAAGCACAAATGGATCCATGCATGTTTTTGTGACAGGAAGGGGAGTGTTTAGTTTAGTCTTGTTTTGTTTATTGTCACATGTTCTAATGTACGGTGAAAAACTGTTTGTTCCGTGCTATCCAGTCAGCCGAAAGACTATGTAAATTGCTCGTTCTAAGCTTCCCAGACAATGCTCAATACCTCATCCAATCAACACTCAGCAAAGTAGAACTCTGCAACATTATTTACAATTATTTATAAGGTATATGTCTGGTTTGCAGTTATCCAATCCATTCTATGCATTTTGCACCTAATTGACAGGGTCTGCAGGTTTTCTTATTCTTTTCTTGCAAATTGTATCTAGGCTCTACACAAACTTGCACCACTCCGCAGCTTGTCCCAGTTCTGCAGTGAGCAATTCCAAATTGCCCAAATCTCGCAGCAGCCCTGAAGCTTTTAACCCATTTTAAAGTCCTAGCCTCTCCAATTTGGCCAGGATTGACAACTAGATATGATTACAATCGAGCCATCCACAGAGTACAGATACATGATAAAGGGAATAGCTTTTAGTGTCCAGTAACTTCGATTAATGATAGTTTGAAGATCTCCAATGAGGTAGATGAAAGCTCAGAACCACTTTCTAGTTAGTGATAGGATGGTTCAGTTGCCTGCTAACAGCTGGGAAGAGATTAGGAAGAGCAAAGGTAAAGTAAGAAATGCTGCTGTTGGAGAAGAGGTTTAAAAGAGTGGAGCGATTGTGATGAATGATTGCAGATCCACATCTGGGACCAACACAGTATTGTGAGCAGTTTTGGACCCCATATCTGAGGAAGGATGTGCTGGTTTTTGGAGAGGGTCTAAAGGAGGTTTAAGATAATGATCCCAGGAATTGTTTTTTTAATTTTTTTTAATTTAACGTATTTATTAGAAGTACATTACATTTTAATGGTACCTTTTTACAGGTTCCCAGAATTATTAAAACATTCTTTGTACAACTTCCTTTTTTTTCTCGAAAGAAATGAGAAAGAAAGAAGTATCGAAGAGTGAAGAATAGTCTAGTGAGTGTAGTGTAAAGAAAGAAAATAAGTGAGAAAGTGAAGCAGAAAGGAGATTCTCACACGCCACAAGCCGATATATTTATTTTTTTGTTCTTAATCATTTTTCACTCAAACCCAGAATTTTTAATTTTACGATGTTATTACACCCCATGAATCCACAAGATCAATAAATGGAGACCAACTCATTAAGAATTGGTCTTTTTTTTCTATTAGGAGGAGTCTCATTTCTTCCAAATGGGCCGTTTCCAACACATTACCAATCCACAGTTTGAGTGTTGGCATAGTAGCATTTTTCCAGAATTTGAGTATGAGTTTTTATTAATTATTATTAAACCATAATTAATAAATGAGATTTGGGATATATTTAATTTGTTTCCATCTCATAATACTCCAAAGATAATCATTTCCATGCTACGTTCCATTTTTATCTTAAATAAACTAGTGAATATATCAAATATATCACACCAAAATCTTTGAAGTTTTGTGCAAGAAACAAAAGAATGTGTGAAGTTGGCATTTTGAGAAAGGCATTTTGATCCCAGGAATGATTGGGTTAATCTTTGATGAGCATTTGACGACACTCAGCCTGTTCTTGTTGGAGTTCAGAAGGATGAGGGTGGACCTCATTGAAACTTACCGAATAGTGAAAAGCCTGGATAGAGTGGATGTGGAGAGGATGTTTTCAGTAGTGGGACTTGAGGTCATAGCCTCAGAATAAAGGACATTCCTTTTGAAAGGAGATGAGGAGGAATTTTATTATCCAGGGGGTGGTGAATCTGTGGAATTCATTGCGACAGATGGCTGTGGAGGTCATCAATGGATATTTTTTAAGGTGGGGATTAACAGATTCTTGATGTAAAGGTGTCAGAGGTTATGGGGAGAAGGCATGATAATAGGGTTGAGAGGGAAAGATAGATCAGCCATTATTGTATGGCTAATAAGTCTATTGAGTAGACTTAATTTAGTTTAGTTTAGGGATACAGTGTGCAAACAGGCCCTTCGGATCAGTGATCACCTGTTCACACTAATTCTATTCACTAGGGGCAATTTATGGAAGCCAATTAACCTACAGACCTGCACGTCTTTTGGATATGGGAGAATACCGGAGCGTCCAGAGAAAACTCAGGAGAACATACAAACTCCGTGCAGGCAGCACCCTCACAGGATCATACCCGGGTCTCTGGCATTGTAAGGCAGGATCTCAACTGCTTCGCCACCGTGCCACCCTTCCCCGACTGGCCAAATGGCCTCATTCTGACCCTATAACTAATGAATGTATGAACACGCGGGGAGTCGCCTGCCAAATGGAGAGTTAGCAAGTGAAGGGCCCCCTTCATTGAAGTCATTGCTCATTAAATCCCATGCCCAAAAGGTGCAGGATTGACAAGAAACAAAAGGTTCCTTGTTTGATAAAAAAAAGATAGATTTTTGAAGATCGAAGTGTGTCTTTTAGTTTGCACACAAGTTGGCCAGAACATGTGGGATTAATGCTTTGATCAAGTGGAAACATTTCACTTACATACGAAGCTGATTGTTCACAACTGACAACTTTGCTTGGAGGCTGCAGGATATTTATTATATAGCTGATGTAGCTACATAACATTTCTTTCATGTGTCTGACCTGTGAGCAAAGGAGATTTAGGATAAGATTAAATATGCGACGATTCGCTTTGTTTTACTTGGGGCAACGTTGACAGAAGAAGCTAAACATTTTTCTCAAGAAATATGTTTGATTTGTCTGTGATAAAATCACAAAGATAAGATTGCAATGATTTTTAGGTACATAAGTTATTGTTTGTCATTGCATTGGAAATTTTTTACCATTTATCTTGTGTTAATTGAAATCCTTAAATTTTAATTCCTTAGGATTGCATTCTCATTTTCTCCTCAATAAAAAGTCAAGAAAAAATACTTTTCACGAATACAAACAAACTGACCACAGTGTAAAGTCTATTCCTTTGAGGAGGGTTGGTGTTGAAGGAACAGTTGGCCAGGAGGCTTAAATGAATTATTTTGATACTTGTGCAATAGCTCTGTCAGATATTTAGAGAGGAGCTGAGTCACAGTTCAATTTCTTACGGTTTACTGTTGGGCAGCACAGTGGCGCAACTGGTAGAGCCGCTGCCTCACAGCGTCAGAGACCTGGGATCAATTCTGACCTTGGGTGCTGTCTGTGTGGTGTTTGCACATTTTCTCTGTGCCCTTATGGTGCTCGAGTTTCCTTCCACATCCCAAAGATATGCAAGCTTTTAAATAACAGTAGTGTATGTATTGTAGGCTTTTCTCCCATATATCCTTCGAAATGGGTAAACCCAGCTCGCCCTCCCATGCTCGCCTATAAATCTCAGAGTGTGGGGTGTCAATATTTAGAAGGGTGTTATAAATGTAAGATATCAACTTACTTGTATCGGCATGTCTATTCAAACAGTCGTCTAATATATCTGGACCCATACGAGGACAGTCTTGTGTATATGTTTTCACGTAATCTCGGATTTGGAGATATCTAAAAAAATTACTGGCATTCAATTCACATTTCTCCTGTAGTTCTTGAAAATAGGAGAGAGTCCCCTTCTTATAGAGGTCTTCCACATTATTGATTCCCAGGTTCTTCCATTGAACAAACACCACATCTACAGTTTAAATGAGGGATTATTTGCAATAGGAAGAAGGAGAGACATATTTCTCAATTTAAGACTGAGTTTCAGCTGTTTCCAGATATGGATAGTACTATGTATAATCGGATTTTGCTCATACGTTGACTTATTCAGATGTAATGGAGATAGGAGGATCGAGCCTATACAAAAAGGCAAACAATCTTCTCTCTCCATTTTTAACCAATTTACATGTTGACATGTTTCGTCCAACCAGAAAGTTATGTTTTTAATATTAGTTGCCCAGTAGTAAAAAAGAAAATTAGGTTGCGATAATCCTCCATTTTCTTTGGATTTGCACAAATGTATTTTATGTATTTAGTGGGTTTTGTAGTCCCAAATAAAGTTAGTGACAATAGAGTCATTTGAAAAAAAAAGCTTTTAGGGAGATATATTGGTGTTGATTGGAATAAGCATAAAAGTTGCAGAAGGAAGATCATCTTTATGGCATTTAATCTACCAATAAGGGAGATAGGAAGTGTTTTCCAAAATTGGATGTAGGCATACAATTTAGTGATTACTGGTGGGAAGTTTATTTTAAACAAAGAGGAATACAGTAATATAGATTTTAATGGAAATATGTTAAGTTGGTGTTATTGGAAAGATATTAAGTTGGAAAGGGTGCAGAGAAGATTTACAAGGATGCTGCCAGGACTCAAGGGTCTGAGCTGTAGGAATAGAAACATAGAAACATAGCAAATAGGTGCAGGAGTAGGCCATTCGGCCCTTTGAGTCAGCATCGCCATTCAATATGATCATGGCTGATCATCCAAAAATAAGAGCCTGTTTCTGCTTTCTCCCCATATCCCTTGATTCCGTTAGCCCTCAGAGCTATATCTAACTCTTGAATACATGAAAAGGTTGAGCAGGCTGCGACTCTATTCCTTGGAGCGCATGAGGATAAGGGGAAATCTTATAGAGGTGGACAAAGTCATGAGAGGAATAGATCCGGTGGACGCTCAGAGTTACTGGACCAGGGTAGAGGAATCAAGAATCAGAGGGCATTGATTTAAGGTGAAGGGGGAAAGATTTTATGGTAATGTGAGGGGTAACATTTTCATGCAAAGGGTTGTGGGTGTACGGAACAAGCAGCCAGAGGAGGTAGTTGAGGCAGGGACTATCGAACATTTAAGAAGCAATTCGACAGGTACATGGATAGGACAGGTTTAGAGGGATATGGGCCAGACACAGGCAAGTGGGACTAGTGTAGATGGGACATGTTGGGAAAGTTAGGCCAAAGTTTCCACACTGTTTGGCTTTATGACACTCAAGTAATGAAATTCAAGTGCCAATTTATCTTTTATTTCCCAAGATGTAGCAAAAAGTAAACTACAGGTGGAACTCAGTGGGTCAGGCAGCATCTGTTGATGTCGAGGGATAGTCGATATTATTGATCTGGTTGAGATCTTGCATCAGGATTTCAGTATCTGTACAAAGTGCATGGAATTTCTTCCCAATCAGCCCACAATGTCCTACATCCTGATCAGGTTCAGAGGTTTTATCTAACCTAATGTGCTTTGAGACCCCCGAGTCCTCTTCTGTAATGTGGACTCTCTTCAAGACATCGCCATTAACTTCCCTGAGTTCCTGAGTTCCTTAGCATCCATTAGTTTCTTCACAGTAAACACAAATGAGAAATGTTTTTTCACTGTACCTCGCTCAGTACGTGAGACAATAGAAACTAAACTAAACTAAAGAACATTGGCTGCGTCTAGTAACCTCATCACCACTCTGCTGTTAAGGGCCTGTCCCATTAAGGTGATTTTTCAGGCGACTGCCGGCGACTGTCATAATCGTAGCAGGTCGCTGAAAAAAGGCGACTGGACTCACCTCCTAATCGACGTCAAGCTACGGCAAGCTACTGACAACCGGTGACCCAATCGTCACTGGTTAGTAGTTCCACCTACGACAACCTATGACGACACCTACAATAACCTATGTCCACCTGCGACAAGCTACGACAAGCTGTCCATGACAACTGAAGAAATGTGGCATCATTAAGGTTTCTAAAACAGTGGCCACCCGCATCCTCCCAAAAGATAATGATTTTCTAAATGCTGTACAATGCTTGTGTTTGTGTTTGTTTTATTGATCAAAATATATGAAAATAAGTTGCTTTTCAATGCAGTGCAATGCTTGTATTTGTATTATTGATCAAAAATATGAAATTGAAATATTTTTAAGTAATGCCCTGAGACACTATTCTGAAATATAATTTCTTTATTGATATTAAGATTTTCCTTTATTGATATTTAAACAAACAAAAGTTTTAACAACAACAATAAGTTTATAACATACAACTGTGCTTACAAAAATAATTATATAATATGTTATATATTTTACTCACATAAAACTAAATTCCCATGCCCCAAGGAGGGTCTTCGAGTTTCAATAAACATCAAACTTCAAACTTCAATAAAACTTTATAATTCAAACTTCAATAAAATGTCAAACATAACACAACACAAGTATAAAAAACATACAGGACTTAACATTTGGAGGTGATCTGGGTCTATTAATCCAGTGTAACTTGTGTCCTGGGTCTCTGTTCTGGGCATACTCCCTAGTGTCACTGGTTCAGATATGGGTGTGCCGGAGGAGGTAGTTGAGGCAGGTACTATCGAGCATTTAAGAAGCAATTAGACAGGTATGTGAATAGGACAGGTGTGGAGGGATATGGGCCAGACACAAGCAAGTGGGGCTAGTGTAGATGGGACATGTTGGGCAAGTTGGGCCAAAGTGTCTGTTTCCATACTGTTTGACTTTATGACACTGTAAGTAATGAAATGCTAGTGCCAATTTACCTTTTATTCCTGCAAATGTAGCAAAAATTAAACTGCTGGTGGAACTCAGTGGGTCAGGCAGCACCTGTCGATGCTGAGGGATAGTCGACATTTCTGGTTGAGATCTTGCATCAGGATATCAGTATCCGTACAAGGTGCATGTAATTTCTTCCCGAGCTTCCCACAATGTCCTACATCCTGATCATGTTCAGAGGTTTTATCTCACCTAATGTGCCTTGAGACCCCTGAGTCCTCTTCTGTAATGTGGACTCTCTTCAAGACATCGCCATTAACTTCCCTGAGTTCCTTAGTATCCATTAGTTTCTTCACAGTAAACACAGATGAGAAATGTAGTTTTATTTTTAGAGACACAGCGAGGAAACAGGCCCTGCGGCCCAACGACTCTGCGACAATCAGTGATCACCCAGCACACCAACGCTATCCCGCACACTAGGGGCAAGTTACAATTTTACCAAAGCCAATTAATCTACAAGCCTGTACATCTTTGGAATGTGGGAGGAAACCGGAGCACCCGGAGAAAACCCCACGCAGGTCACGGAGAGAAAATACAAACTCCGTACAGACAACACCCACAGCCAGGATCAAACAAAGGTCTCTGACGTTGTAAGGCAGCAACTCTACCGTTGAACTACCAAGGTGCCCACGAAGATTTTCTGGGCCTCTACACATGGATAACCTCATTGATCGTTAAGGTGCTCTATTGTCTCCCAAGTTACTCTTTCGCTTTAATATACGGTACCTATGGAATCACTTTGGATACTCACTTACTTTATCTGACAAAGCTATCTTAGGACCTCTCTAGTACAAGGAACTGCAGGTGTTCAGTTTACAAAAAAGACACAGTGCTGGAGTAGCTCAGCGGGCCAGGCAGCGTTCTATCCTTACTATTCACACTGTGTCTTTTTATCTCTGGTCTTTGTCCAATCATCTGCCTATCAAGCACTGGTGCGGCACGGTGGCGCAGCAGTAGAGCTGCTGCTTACAGCGCCAGGGACCCAGGTTCAATCCTGACTACAGGGGTTTACACATATCTCTATTTGGGGTTTACACATTCTCCCCGTGACTATATGGGTTTTCCCCGGGTGCTCCAGTTTCTTCCCACAATCCAGTTAATTGGTTGGACCAATTTCATCATGTCCGAAGAAGTGTCTCGACCTTATTCCTTTTCTCCAGAGATACTGTCTGATGCGCTGAGTTACTCCAGCTTTTTGTGTCTGTCTTCAAGTCATGTCCAGGTTATGAATACGGTGAGGTACAGGAACAACGGTGCTTGGATATACCTCATTGGAGACCCTCAGACACTTTAATCGGACTTTACTGGACTTTATCTTGCATTAAATGTGTTCCCTTTATCCTGTATCTGTACACTGTGGATGGGTTGATAGTAATCATGTATAGTATTTCCGCTGACTCGGTGCTTTTCTCAGTACACAAGACAATAAACTAAACTAAAAACTAAAGACAGACACAGACAACACACAAAAAACCAAACTATACATAAATTACACATAAATTCTACAAGAGATTGAACAAATACTGCGCAAAAACAGGACCTTCTCTTTTCTTTTAAAGTGGAGAAACAGTGTGATGTATGTATGAAAATGTTACAGCACCATATGTTGTATTTGATCAAATCCTTGTGTAATTATGCATGTGTACAGTCTGACCTTTATCTTCTGTGATGCAAATCAATACCGTACTCCCCCACACAACACACTCCTACACAAACACTGCATTGGAGCACTCCCTGTTTTCCACAGTGTTACTCTGTTAAAGACTAGCTATTTACTGATATATTTTGTAGATAGTAGACACAAAGTGCCGGAGTAACTCAATAGGTCAGGCAGCATGTCTGGAGATAAAGGGAGGGTGATGTTTTGGGACTTGAAATGTCACCCATACTTTTTCTCCAGAGATGCTGTCTGACACGTTGAGTTACTCCAGCATTTTGTATTACTCCAGCATTATCTTCGGTATAAACCAGCGTCTGCAGTTCCTTTCTAAAACTGTTGTAGATATGTCTTTAGTTTTAGAAATTGTTTCATTTATGTCACTATATTATCAGTGTTTTGTTAAATCCTTAAGGGTTAAGGAGAAATAAGATTTTGGGTGCACTTTGCAGAGAGCATATTTTCAACTAATAGTGTGTTTGGGTACAGCTCTCTCTGCACTGTTACTGACACCCTCAAGTTCAATTGTTCCCAGCCATTTTTAATGGATTTTGCCAATCTCTGATGGAGATTGATGCCAATCTCTGATGGAGACTGTGTACCCTGAGGAGCGAATTCATACAATTGATGTGTCACCGGCAAAGAATAAATTGAAGGTTGGTATCAGCACATGAACACAACAATAGCTGCCTTAGATAAGAAACCATTACAGAGCATGATTCGGTACAAATAATCCACGGTTCCTAAGGAGCCATTTGGCCATTCTTTGAAATTATGGCTGTAAAAGTCACCACTGTGTTCAATTTCTTGTCTTTCTCTATAACCTTGCAAATTATAGAGAGATCTCAGAGATACAGCGCGGAAACAGGCCTCTCGGCCCACCATGTCCGCGCTGTCCAGTGATCACCCTGTACACTAGCACTGTCCTTCACACTAGGGAAAATTTACAATTTTATCGACCATCTACAAACCTGCACATCTTTGGAGAGTGGGAGGAACCAGAGCACCCGGAGAAAACCCACGAGGTCACAGACACCGATTGCTCCGGTTTTATCTCACACTCCAAAGACATACAGGTTTGCAGGTTAATTGGTCTCTGTAAATTGTTCCTAGTGTACAGGGTACAGGTGACCACTGGTCATCATGGATTCGGTGAGCCGAAGGGTCTGGTTCAATGCTGCATCTCGAAACTAAACTAAATTAAAGAAAAATTATTCATCCTGACTGCTTGTAGATTCACAGTAAATCTTAAATTAAAGATATCATTAGCAGTGTTAAAATTCTGTTGAAGCATATCTGAAATAAAATAAGATTACTAAAACATAACTGAGCTGTTGGCAGTGTGGAAGGGTGTTTCAAGTTATCCCCCGAGTCGCTAGCTTTTATTGTGGAATGTACTCTGCCTGTCATACATAATTACAGGGAGACACTGAGCATACCAAACAGCCCACAGGCATCTACATACTCGTGTCACATTCGGTTAACATTTGAGAAGAGGGGGTCGCTCAGATGAATTGTTGTAGGTTGCGTTTGAGCAAGGATTTTCTTTTGGGGGGCTTCTTTCATTGACTACTTACTTGGGCGGAACAGTGGCACAGCGGTAGAGTCGTTGCCTTTCAGCACCAGCGATCGGGGTTCAATCCTGACTATGGGTGCTGTCTGTTCGGAGTTTGTCCATTCTCCCTGTGACAGCGTGGGTTTTCTTCAGGTGCTCCGGCTTCCTCCCACATTGCAAAGGCGTTGTAGGTTAAATGGTTTTGGTACGGTTGTAAAATCATCCTTAGTGCGTCGGATGGTGTAGTGTGTGGGGTGATCGCTGGCCTGTGTGGACTCGGTGGGCCGAAGGGCCTGTTTCCATGCTCTATCTCTGAAAGACTATGGTTATTGAAATGGTGGTCTGAAGGATGGCTCGTGTTTAAATTTCCCAGTGGTACTGTGATAGTGATATTCTATCACTGCCCCAGGGTGGCACAGTAGCTCAGCTGATAGAGCTGTTGCCTCACAAAACCAGAAACCCAGGTTACATTTTGACCTTGGGTGCATTATTAAATAATGAGAAGTCAATACAGGTCTTCAGCAGGGCATACGAGCATACACACCACTTCCCCTCTTATTTTCGTACAGGTGCCTTGTGAATGACAGGCACCAGTCTCCTTGGCAACGTTCTGTCAGCAACAGCCCCAATGTTTGTTCCCAGGATGGATCCTCAGGCATTAGAATAAAAATAGCACGTGCTTTGAGATTCTTGGGAAATATTTAGTTTAAAATTCAATGACTGGGAAATGTTGAAGAATTAGGGTTAAGAAAGTGAACACTCTTTCTGCTTACATGCAGGTAGTTCAGTGGTGCAGCTGGTAAAGGTACACAGGTCTGCACCTCACTGGACATTTACCAGCACTTCCATAGTTAACTGCCACTGCGTCCACATTAAGAATACCATGTACATTTCCCCCTTAAGGAAAGGACATGAAGTGCTGGTGCCAGCACAGTGGTGTAATGGTAGAGTCGCTGCCTTGCAGCACCAGAGAACTGGAATCCATCCCGACTATGGGTGCTGTCTGCAATCGTTGCTTATCTGTGTTCTCCAGAGAAGTCGCCCGACCTGCTGAGTTACTCAAACACTGTGTGTCTTTCTTGGTCAACAAGCGTCTGCAGTTTCTACATCTCCCCTTTAAGAACATTGTGCACAGTATTGTGTAGGATACGTCATGGGAAGATTGCATTTCAGGGAACAGGAACGTGTGTGGAATTCAGTGACAGCAGGGCAAAGCATTTGACTTTTATAATAGACATTCCATTCTCTTGCTTACCACCAATGTTAAGCTGACTGGTCTATAATCCTCAGACCTGTTCTATCTCTCTTCTTGAATCATAGTATAACATCAGCTATTTGCCTTCCCTGTGACAATTAATCTTTTCCAAATAAATTATTAAATGTGCAATAATGCCACTGTTATCATTTCCCAAGATTATTTTAAAATGTAAGGGATGTAATCGGTTGAGATAAGAGACATTGACTTTATTTTATGATGAGTCATTGTAAATTTTTCATTGTATTTGAATGCAATAATGTAATTTTTAATCCCATTCTCTGAAGTCATGTCCATTTTATCTGTACCCTTGGTGAATTACAAATAATTTATTTAATTCTTCTGCCATTTCAATATTGCAGTCAGTAGGCTGTGTTTTTTTTAGTTTAGAGATACAATGCGGAAACAGCCCCTTCAACCCACAGAGTCTGCTCCGACCAGCGATCTCTGCACACTCACACTATCCTAGGCACAATTAAATAATTTACCAAGCCGATTAGCCTACAAACCTGCACATCTTTGGAGTGTGGGAGGAAACTGGAGTTCCCGGAGAAAACCTATGCAGAACACGGGTAGTACGTACAAAATCTCCATACAGAGAGCAACTGTAGACTGGATCGAACTCGGGTTTCTGTCTCTGTAAAGCAGTAACTCTACCGCTGCGCCAGTGTGCTGCCCACAAATCTTTATCATGGACATCCCTTATCAATCATATATTGTGAACTTGCCTGCCTGCAAAATATTACCTGCATTCTGTTTATTTGATCATTTTTTATTTTAATTCTCTCTGTATCTAATTGTTTCTTCAGATGCCTCTCTGAATATTTTCGTAAATTGACTTGTCAAGCTCTCTCCTGCTATCCGCCTACTTACCAAGTGCCTTGTTCCCTACCCTCAGTTGTATCTCAGTTATTGATCCTTGACTAATCGTGGCTTATAGTACCACAGACCGACACCATTGCATGGGACCAAAATTATTTGTGAAAATTAAAAACTAAACAAAACTAAAGTAAAATTGCCTATAAGTTTACATTAAAACTCTCTATCTTTGTACTTTGTACCCCTGGCAAGAGGGGCCAATGTTACCTTAGTTTACCTGGTGACTCCCAGACCAATGTGTGCCACATTTTGCCTTCATACTCCATTTAAATTGCTTTTCATTCATTCTTCCAAAGTAAAACACTTCCCCTCATCATAATCTGCTAATTTCTAGCTCCATCTTCCTTCCTACCTACCTACCCACCCACTCTATCTATCTTTCCATTTTTCCATCTTTCCATCTTTCCGTCTGTCTGTCTTTCTGTCTGTCTGTCTTTCCGTCTGTCTGTCTGTCTGTCTGTCTGTCTGTCTGTCTGTCTGTCTGTCTGTCTGTCTGTCCGTCTGTCCGTCTGTCCGTCTGTCCGTCTGTCCGTCTGTCCGTCTGTCCGTCTGTCCGTCTTTCCGTCTGTCCGTCTGTCCGTCTGTCCGTCTGTCCGTCTGTCCGTCTGTCCGTCTGTCTGTCTGTCTGTCTGTCTGTCTGTCTGTCTGTCTGTCTGTCTGTCTGTCTGTCTGTCTGTCTGTTGCCATGGCATTCCCCAAATGCAAGAAGATTTGATTGTGGCATTTAAGAGAACTTTAAGGAACTGTCCCACTTAAGGGCCTGTCCCACTTGGGCTTCATTTATGCATCACCACGCACGACGTGCATGTCATGATGCGCACGTGATATGCGCATGGCATGCATTACGTGTGCATGGTGCGTGGTGACGTAGGCAGTGATGCGCGGTCGCGCACGGCACCCCAAGAGTTTGGGATTCACATAATTTTTGCGCGCCACCTGCATGACGTGCAAATGACGTCCAATTGGGACAGGCCTATAGGCGACTTTTTAGGCCTGTGCAGGAGACTCTGCGCTTGCCACATGATTGCTACATGGTTCGCTGGTGGTCTCTGGTGAGTCTCCTTCATGGTTGCGAGGAGTTCCCGCATTCTGGGAACTAGTCATGGCCTCAGTATGGTCGCCGCAAACTTTTCAACATTTTGAAAAATGTTCTGCGACCAAAAATTGGTCGCCATGGAGAAATTCGATTGTAGTCTTTTGTAGTCGTAGGTGTAGTTGTAGTGGGGTCGCCATGTAGTTATGGGTAGTTGTAGGTAGTCGTAGGTAGTTTTAGTTAATCGCTTTTGCTGACCGGTCATTTTCATTGGCTCTTGGAGAACAAAAACGTAAGGACGTTTTCAGAACCAAGGATAACCGACAGGTAATGTTAAATGACCGCCGGACTTCACAGCTGTGTATCTCTGGCTTATTAAAAGGTGTCTGTCTTCTTAAAAGTGTCTCCACTCCTTATGCCCCCTTCTCCCCTCCCCCCTTTGTTAAAGGACTTACCGTACACTGTGCTAGCCGTCTTAACCTTCCTGTTCATCGCGGTGTGTGTATCACCTTGGCTTTGCACCATGTAAATTTCTGACAGCGCTCCCCCCGCTTTCCCTGGCCCCCGCCTTTGCAATGTGTTTGTGTTCCACTCTGACAGTCGCCGTTCCAGTTTCCGGTTTTTCAGGCGTCTGCCGGGAACTTGACAGTCGCCAGCAGTCCGCTGAAAAATCGCCTAAGTGGGACAGGCCCTTTAAATTGTTATAAGAGTCATAGAATCATACAGCATGGAAACAGGCACTTCGGCCCAACTTGCCCATGTTGACCAAGATGCCCCATCCACACTGGTTCTACCTGCCCACGTTTGGCCCATATCCTTCTAAATCTTTCCTATCCATGTACTTGTACAAATGTCTTTTAAATAGATAGGCAGATGGATATGCATGAAGTGGAGGGACGGGGATCATGTCCAAACAGAGATTAGTTTAACTTAGCATCGTGCTTGGCAGGAACTTTGTGGGCACTTTGTTCCACATTTATAGAAGATGGGCACTTTTCCACGAGTGAATTGCAGCAGTGGAGCTAGGGGGACAATAAAAGCTGAGATTTAACAGTGGAAGGGTTGTCATTCTGCACAGAATTAGTAAAGGTACATCTCAAAACCCAAGTGCAACAGAGTTCTGCTTTGTCAAAACACCCGCACTGATCTCCAGATGAAAGTCCGATCGCTGATGGGAGTAATGAATATTTCACCCGCTGATTATTGTTCTGAAGAAGGAGCCACTCAATGTATACATCAAACACTAGAGTTAAAAAGCTTCAGTCAATCCTTTCAATATTAAAATCTATTGAGAAGCACCGGATATATTATAAGGCATTGAAAATCTTACTTTATGCCGTCTTCCTTAGGGGCATGGCGGGTTTAGTAATGAGCCTTGGAAAAAAAAATTAAAGCCTTGAAAATCAATCTCTCAGTGTTTGATGAGGACAGTATAGACAGGAAACAGTCCTATTCTGCCCTCCGATCTGTGATCAGTGTACCACTAATGCATGATCTGCTATCTAGATCATGAGGCTTCTACCTGCAGCTTCTACTACAGCACAGATTTTAGACTGCAGAGATACTCCAGGCGCTGTAGATGTTCATGCATATCCAGGTAAAGAGCCAGAACGATTTTGGTTACCCAAACACTTTATACTTTAGACTTTAGAGAAACAGCGTGGAAACAGGCCTTTCAGCCCATCGAGTCCATGCTGACCAGCGATCCCGTGCACTGGCACTATCCTACACACTAGGGACAATTTACAAATTACCACCGCCAATTAACCTACAAACCTGCACATCTTTGGATAGCGGGAGTAAACCAGAGCACCCAGAGAAATCCCACAGGGTCACAGGGAGAATGTAC
This sequence comes from Raja brachyura, assembly GCA_963514005.1. The sequence continues at coordinate 30,084,159 of OY740797.1, read as the reverse complement.
AAACTCCATACAGACATCAGCGATAGAGAGAGTAAACTTGTGGCATAACAGCTATTAGTTTGTACCAATTAGCCATCCCGCTGCCTCAGACAGTAATCGAAGCTGCAAAATGTTTTGCCAAACACCCAGGTTTTACGTTGAAACAGCAAGTTAATCTCATGATGTCCCAAAGTGCCCTGCAGACAGGGAACTTTTTGAAGGGTGATCATTGTGTAAATTTAGAAAATGTGCCAGGCGATTTGTACATCCCACCAAACATAAGTAAAATTATAGTTGTGTTTATTTTAGAGGTACAGCGTGGAAACAGGCTTTTTGGCCAAAATCATCATGACTAGCAATTACCCCATGCACTAACTTTATCGTACACACTAGGGACAGTTTTACATTGTGCGGAGAATGTACATTCTGCCTGTGCCCCCGTGGGTTTTCTCCAGGTGCTCCGGTTTCTTCTCACACTTCAAAGACATGCAGGTTTGTGGGTTAATTGGCTTCTGTAAAAGCATATATATTGTCCCTTGTGTGTAGGATATTGCTAGTGTACGGTTCCAACTCAGTGGGCCAAAGGGCCTGTTTCCGCGCTGTACCTCTAAAGTCTAAAGTAGCGTCACTCAAGAGCCTGCATCCAGCTTCTTCTCCCACAGACATTGGAATTCCTGTTCCCAAACCCCCTCTCCCTTGATCCTATTGTTAGGATTTCACTCTCATGGATCTCTACATCACACCACGACCCTTCTCTCTTGACCTCCACTCTATTTGATGAGGTCGTTGGGATACACCTTGGGGGTATTTGCTTCTTAAAAAAAGGCATCTACACAAACACAAGTCTAATAAATAATTAATATTGTAATATCTTATTGCTGCTTTAACCACCGAATGGCAACTAGGTTGTACAACATGCGCTAAGGTGGAATTACATGCACTATTAATTTGTGATAAATACCAGCTATGAATCATTTAAGAACGCTCCCCCAACGAAGCATTTAGGCATTTATTGGGAGTCATGTAGAATTCTGATTTATTATTATGACATTAATAATGTCACTGTGCGATGAGTATGTATATAAAATCAAAGGGGTCTTTAAATCATTGCAAAGTGACAATGACATTATTTAACTATCAAATAAACACCTCTCAAAAGCTGATGACTTTAATTTTCCACGCTGGACACTTGGTGACCTGAAGCAAGAATTGAAACTGAAGTTGTTATCCAGAAAACCCAAATCAGCACCTCTTAACTGTTTATTATGCCATGCAACTATAATTACGTGTTTGATTTATTTCAGTTTAGTTTGATTTAGATTTTAGACTCTGGAGAGTCAGCGTGGAAACAGGCCCTTCGGCCCACCGAGTCCATGCCAACCAGTGATCACCCCATACACAAGCACTATCCTACACACCAGGGACAATTTTACTAAAGGCAATTAACCTACAAACCTATATGGCTTTGGAGTGTGGGAGAAAGCCCACGCGGTCACAGGGAGAACATACAAACTCCATAGAGACTGCATTTGTAGTCAGGATCAGACAATTAGTTTAGTTTAATTTATTATTGTCATGTGTACTGAGGTACAGTGAAAAGCTTTTTGTTACATGCTGTCCGGTCAGCGAAAATACTATGCGTGATTACGATCAAACATCGACAGTATACAGATACAGGATAAAGGGTATGACATTTAGTGCAAGATACAGTCCAGTAAAGTCCAATAAATGATTATTGAATGTCTCCAATGAGGTAGATGGGAAGTCACTGGCTGGTAAGAAGTCAGTTCAGTTGCCTGATAAGAGCTGGGAAGAAACTCCTTGAATCTGGAGGTGTACAAGTATTTATTGTCCAACATAACCTTAGGGGAATTGCTGGAACTGGATAGTCATAGACACATACAGTGTGTAAAAAGGCCCTTCGGCCTAACTTGACCGCACTGACCAACACGTCCCTCAACACCAGTCCCACCTGCCTGTGTTTGGTCCCCATCCGTCTAAACCTGTCCTATCCATGAACCTGTCTAATTGTAACTATCTACTGTAAATGTTTCTTAAACATTGCAATAACACCTGCCTCAACTATCTCCTCCGGCAGCTCGTTTCATACACCCACCATCCTTTGTGTGCAAAAGTTACCCCTCTGGTTCCTCTTAACTCTTTCACCCCTCATCTTAAACCTATTTCCTCTGGTTCTTGATTCCCCTACTCTGGGTAAGAGACTCTGTCTACCCGATCTGGGTGGCGCAGCGGTAAAGTTGCTGCCTTACAGCGCCAGAGACCCAGGTTCGATCTTGAGTACGGGTGCTGTGTGTACGGAGTTTGTCCCTGCGACCGCCTGAGTTTTCTCCAGGTGCTCCATATTCCTACCACACTCCAGAGAAGTGCAGGTTGGTAGGTTAATTAGCTTCCGTAAGTTATCCCTAGTGTGCAGGATAGAATTAGCGTATGGGTGATCGCTGGTTGGCGCAGACTCGATGGGCCGATGGGCCTGTTTCCATGCTGTACCTCTAAAGTAAAGTAAATTAAACGAATATGTTACATGACTAGATCTGGCAGAGAGGTACACTATTCTTCGTAGAGGAGATGAATATTCAGTGTCACGAGGAACAGGAGGAGGCAATGCAGCCTGTTCGATCAAAAAACTCCCTCTTTGTAACCAACAGCTTTGCCAATTCAATATCCAACAATCTTAGTTTTGATATTTTCTGTTGATTGCCAGCCACAAATTTTGGACTTGAGACTGTTATCTTAGTCTTCTGCAGTCTGAAGAAGCGTTCCGACCTGAAACGTCGCCCATCCTTTTTCTCCAGAGATGCTGCCTGACCCGCTGAGTTACTCCAGCACTTGTGCCTCTCTTCTATCTACAATATATACCTTATACCTTAGTGAATTCCTTATTCCATTTATAGCAGAGTCACACTGAGTGCGAAACACAGAGTGTTCTAATGTTGTGTTTGTGTCGGAGTGTGTCGTGTGGGGGAGTGTTGTATTGATTTTCAGCACCGAAGATAAAGGTCAGGCTGTGTACATGTATAATTACACAAGGATTAGATCACACACAACATATGGTGCTGTTACATTTCTATACATGTATCACATGTATTATATCGTTGGCATAAACCAGCATCATCAGTTCCTTCCTTCGCCTCTACCCAATTGCGGATATTGGACGTAGGCTATGAAACTGAAGTACTACGATGCTGACAAGTACGTTCTACACTCTGTATCTTCCACTTTGCTCTACCTTTTGTACTGGAGTTTGACTTGATTGTATCTGCATGGTGTATCTGATCTGTTTGAATACCATGTAAAAAAAGCTTTTCACTGTACCTCAGTACACATAACAATAATGGACCTAAACCTAAATGCTTCATATCTGGTATCTTGATTTGTGAAACAGGGACGGTGCCACAGAGTAATATTATGAAACCCTCACTTGTGTTGAAGAGTAGACGGTTGGGTTGAAGTGAAGAGAGCAGCCGCCAGCAAAGGGCCACATCCCCAGTATCCAGGGAATATCGATGAAGATGATGAGAGTTATTGGGGACATGCCGAACCTCCTGAGCCTTCTATGGAAGTAGAATAGAATATCAATCTACCCTGAACCCATTCAGTCAGCAATTGGTCTTCAATGCAGATGCCACTTTAATCTTCAGAGCACAACTCTATTTACCTGCCATTGAAATAGCTTCAGGAACAACTTATTTCCCTCTGTTATCAGGCTTCTGAACAGTCCTTCCATAAGCTCAGGTATAGCCTGATTCAACACTACCCCATTGTGGACATTGGACTTTGTCGATGCAACTGTTGCACTACAATTCTGATGAGTATATTCTGCACTCTGTATTTTTGCTTTTGGTCTAACTATTATAACTGAGTTTGACTTGTTTGAATCTACACATGGTATATCTGATCTGTCTGCATGGCATGCAAAACAATGCTTCTCACTGCCCCTCAGCACACGTGAAAATAATAAACCTAAACCTAACTCTTTGACATCTGATATCTTGATTCGTGGCACAGGGATGCTGCCACGGACTAATAGTGTGAAACTCTCCCTTGGCTCATGGATGAAGAGAAGGCACTGTGACAAGAACAGCAAAGGGCCAAATCCCCAGTATGATAAAATAGTTAGAAGAGAAAAGAGGAGAATAACAACCAAATGTTAACATTTATTATCGAGTGTGGTTTAATATGCTGAGTACAGGTGCTAACTGGAATATTATTATTATCTTTAGTAAATAAGCATTGTCATAATTGCATTTTACGTGACTGCTAAATAATCCATGCTCATTTAAAGGTGACATTTACAGTTTGGTGTAGACCCACAGAACCAATTTACATTCTGTCAGACTCGACTGTCAGGGTGACTTTAGATGGTTTGCAGAGCTCAATTTGTAAAGCCTGGACTGTGGGGCCTGAGATAATGACACAGGTTGTCTCCAGAGAGTTGCCTTCACTGTAAATGGAGTACGTCTATGGCTTTGCTTCCTTGATGTATCGCTCACACAGCAAAACGTGAGCCACTCAGGAACGGCTTGTACAAAACACTGGAGAGGCCACATTTAGAGTATTGTGTTCAGCTTTGGTCAAGATATGTTGGAAGGAACTGCAGATGCTGGTTTATACCGAAAATAGACGTAAAGTGCTGGAGTAACTCAGCAGGTCAGGCAGCGCCTCTGGAGAACAAAGATCGGTAACGTTTCTGGACAGAATCTTTCTTCAGACTGAAAGTAGAGAGAAGGGGGACTTTTCCTATCTCCAGTTCACCCTCCCTCCACCCCCCTCCCCTCACCCATTCTCTACTTTCATTCTGAAGAAGGGTTCCGATCAAAAACATCACCCATCCATATTTTTCCCGAGATGCTGTCTGGCCCGCTGAGTTATTGTAGCACTTTGTGTCTTTCCAACAAAATATGTTGTTAAACTGGAAATGGTGCAGAGAAGATTTACGAGGATGTTGCAAGGACTTGAGGGGCCTGAGTTGCAGGGAGAGGCGGGGCATGCTAGGACATTATTCCTTGGAGCACAGGAGGATGAGGGGTGATCTTGTTGAGTTTATATGATCATGAGAGAAATAGAGAGAGTAAATGCACTGAGTCTTTTACCCACACTAGGGGAATTAAGAACCAGAGGACATAGGTTTAAGGTAAGGGGGGGAAATTCAATAGGAACCTGAGGGGCAACTTTTTTTACACAAAGGTATATGGAACAAGCTGCCAAAGGAGGCAGTGAGGCAGGTACTATCAGAATATTAAAATATATTTGAAAGGTATAGGGATAGGATAGGTTCGGAGGGATATGGGCCATATGCAGACACGTGGGACTAGTGTAGATGTTACATGTATGTTGGCATGGGAAAGTTTGGCCAAAGGGCCTGTTTCCGTCCTGTATGACTCTATGACTCTAACAACACTAGAAAATAGGAGCTGGAGGAACCCCTCAAGCCTGCCCCACCATTCATTATGGTCACAATGTATTTGCCGCAAGCCTCGTCTGTGTTAGTTCTCCAGAGCACTTAATTCCCTGATCAGCCAGCTATAGTCTCCTTAAATACCAAAATTTAATCTCTGCGACCTTTTGAAGCTGAGAATTCCAGAGATTCACCCTCCTTTGTGCGAAGGGATTCCTGCTGACCTCCATTTTAAATAATTATCTTTAGACTTTAGTTATTAACCTTAGACTTTAGAGATACTGTGTGGAAATAGGGCCTTCGACCCACCTAGTCCACGTCGACTGGCGACCACCTCATACGCTAACACTGTCCTACACCCTAGGAACAATTTACAATTTTTACCTAAGCCAAATAACTTACAAACCTGCAAGTTTTTGGAGTGTGGAAGGAAACCAGAGCACCTGGAGAGAACCCATGTGGTCACAGGGAGAACGTACAAACTCAGTACAGACAGCACCTGTAGTCGGGATCGAACCAGGGTCTCTGGTTCTCTAAGGCAGCAACTTTGCCGCTGCACCACCATGCTTCCCTCCTTATCTTATAAGTGTTGTTGTACCCTGGACCTACATCTGTGTTTGTGTACACGTTTTGCTGTGGGTATACATGAATGTACTTCTACACTTTAACATTACATTCACACTGCGGTTAAGTTACTGGACTAGCCTCCAGAGGCCTCAAACTATTGATCAGTAAACACGAGCTTGAATCATTCTCTGGCAACAGGGGAATTTGAATTCAGTGAAGCATTTTTGAAATAGAAAGAATGTTGCAACAGTGAACATGAAAAAATTGGATAATTGGAAAATGCATCTGTTGCACAGATGTTGCTTACGTTATAGAGTCATTGAATCATCGAGTCGTACAGTATGGAAACAGGCCCTTTGACCAAAGTTAGACACCAAATGCTGGAGTAACTCAGCGGGACAGGCAGAATCTCTGGAGAGAAGGAATGGGTAACGTTTCGGGTCGAGACTGATCACTCCGCGCTGAGTTACTCCAACATTTTGTGTCTACCTTTGATTTAAACCAGCATCTGCAGTTCTTTCCTGTACCCTTTGACCAAACTTCCATGCTGACCAAGGTGCCCCATCTACACTAGTCCCAGCAGCCCACCTTTGGTCCACATTCCTCTAAACCCCGAGTCGGGAAATCAAAAACCAGAGGAAGACACAGGTTTAAGGTGAGAGGGAGAAGATTTAATAGGAACCCATGGGGTAATGTTTGCACACGCAGGGTGGGTATATGGAATGAGCTGCCAAAGGAGGTAGTTGAGGCAGGTAGAATAACAACATTTACAACACATTCGGGCAGGTTCGTGGATAGGAAAGGCAAACGCAGGCAGATGGGACTAGCATAGATGGGGCATTTTGGTTGTCATGTGGAGGTGTTCTTATAGAGGCGTACAATATCATGAAATGAATAGATTAGGTAAATGCACCAGAGTAGGGGAATTGAGAACAAGGGGACATGGGTTTAAGTTGAGGGGGGAAAGATTTATTTGGATCCTGAGGGGTCCAACCTTCTTACACAAAGGGTGGTGCGTGTATGGAACAGGCTGCCGGAGGAGGTCGCTGACATAGGTACTATTACAACATTTAAGAAACATTTGGACAGGTATATGAAAAGGACGATTTTTGAGGGTTATGGGCCAAATGGGCAAATTGGGCAAATTGGCCAGTTTCCACGCTGTGTGACTCTATGACTCTGATTCTCCAACCACTGATGAAAACATTTCCACATCTACCCTGTCATGCTACCCCAGGATCTTACAAGTTTGAAAAATATCACCTCTCACTCCTTTGAAGTCCAAAGAGTACAGACCCACCCACTTAGCATCTGTTGATAGGACAACCCACTCATCCCAGAAAATAGCCTGGTGAGTCTCTTTCTGACTGCCTCCAATCCAATTACATCCTCTCAAAGAGAAAATGACCAAAACTATGTTATCTCAGTTTCATATCCTGCACACTAGGGGCAATATACACAGGCCAATTAACATACAAACCTGACCTTCTTTGAGTTATGGACAGAGCACCTGGAGGAAACCCACACAGTCACAGGGAGAATGTGCAAACTCCACATGCAGACAGCATGCAAGGTCAGGAAAAAACCCGAGTCTAGCAGTGAGGCAGCAACTACCAGCTGTGCCACTGTGCTGCCAGTGTTGTCATTTGATCTTTGAAAGTAAATGAATCCCTAAAAAGTGTAAAGTGTAGGAAGATACTGCAGATGCTAGTTTAAACTGATGATCGACACAAAAAGCTGAGTAACTCAGTGGCTCAGACAACATCTCTGGAGAAAAGAAGTTGGTGACGTTCCGGGTCTAAACCCTTCTTCAGGCCCGTCTTCAAAATGTGTTGTCAGAAGTCTTGAGCTTGAGAGAGTTACTCTGGCATATTTCTTACGATTAAAAGTTTCCTTCATCTTTTTTCTATTTCACTCTAACTTTCATGGCTATTTTTCCACGCGCTATTTTTCTTTCTTTGATTGTCATTCACTGTCAATTTATTACTCTTTTATGGATCGTGTTACACTCTCCCCAGACCACTTCCTTATTCATCCTGTTATTTTCCTTCCTTCTGTTCCTCCTCGCCAGCCTTGTTTCTTCCTGGATTTGCTTTCTCTCTTTTAAGTGCTGTTGTTTCCATTTTTATATGAATTCCTCTCTTCTTACATCCTCTCTCACTTTCTCTCTCATTCTGCTTTTAGAAACTTTAGTATTCCCTTTGCCAACCAATGCAGCATTTCTCTTTCTTTACACATTCTATCTCATTCTCTCCTTTCCCTATACACTCTCTCTCTCTCTCTCTCTTTTTTTTCCTTCTCCAAAAACTTTATTGGACACAATCATATAATACAGCACAACAAAACATAATCAAAAAATCACACTATAACAAACAAATCATTGTAGTACAACAGTACATTCGTTGTTTACAATAGTCTCAACCCCACGCGGTGACCAGCGTTGACGGAAGGCCTCCAGAGTCCCCGTGGACACCGCGTGTTCCCTCTCCAGGGACACACGTGCACGGACGTAGGCCCGGAAGAGGGGCAGGCAGCCGACTCTAGCCTGACCATCGACCGCCCGCTGCCTGGACCCGCGAATGGCCATCTTAGCCAGGCCGAGGAGCAAACCGACAGGTAAGTCCCCCCCCCCCCCCCCCCCACACTCGGCTCTCCCCACTCCCTGCCTTGTGTCCGAACACCAGGATTGTGGGGCTAAAATGCAGCCAAAACTTGAGGAACAACCCCTTCAGATATTGGTACAGGGGCAGTAACCTCTCACACTCCATATACACATGGAACACGGTCTCCTCCGCTCCGCAGAAAAAACATGCGGCGGAACTCTCTCTCTCTCTCTCCCTCTCTCTTTTTTTTTTTTTTTTTTTTTTTTTTTTTTTTTTTTTCTTTTCAAAAACTTTATTCAACACAAATCATAAAATACAACACATCAAAACACAATCAAAAATCACACTATAATGAACAGATCATTGTAGTACAGCAGTACATTCATTTATAATCGCCTCAACCCCACGCGGCGACCAGCGCTGACGGAAGGCCTCCAGAGTCCCCGTGAACACCGCGTGTTCCCTCTCCAGGGACACACGTGCACGGACGTAGGCCCGAAAGAGGGGCAGGCAGCCGACTCTCGCCAGACCGTCGACCGCCCGCTGCCTGGACCCACGAATGGCCATCTTGGCCAGGCCAAGGAGCAAACCGACTGGTAAGTCCCCCCCCCACACTCGGCTCTCCCCACTCCCCGCCTTGTGTCCAAACACCAGGATTGTGGGGCTAAAATGCAGCCAGAACTTGAGGAACAGCCCCTTCAGATATTGGTACAGGGGCAGTAACCTCACACACTCCATATACACATGGAATACGGTCTCCTCCTCTCCGCAGAAAATACATGCGGCAGACGAGCCCGTGAACCGACTCAAAAGTTTATTACAAACCACCGCTCCATGCAGCACTCTCCACCCCAGGTCCCCAATATAAAGGGGTACAACTCCCTTATAGAAGGACCCCCACTGGGGCCCCCCGCCGCCTTCGGATGGTAACACCGTCCTCCATGGTGAGTCAGGACGGGAGACGAAGGCACGGTGGTTCAGAATGTGCAGGAGCATCCTGTACAGTGCGCGTCTCCTTGCATCACAAAATGGCATGCTGGTCATCTCAGAAAGGCAGCTCAGATTATGCGGAGCCGGAGGCCGAGAAATATCCCGAAGCCTAGGCCCGATGAGCAGATCTGACGGAGCAGGGGTAAGCTCTATCTGAACCACTCTAGGCTCGCGCCTCTCCTCGACAACCACCATGACAGGATGAGGACCAGCCACACCCGCAGCCACAACATCCCCCTCTCCTCGTGGAACAACACTCTGGCTGAACACCACCAAATTCCTCACTCTTAACACATCCCTATAGAAAACAGGCAAGCCCCTTAGAGCGGGTCGACTGACACCCGCCACCGGGAGCCGCGAGACCCCCCTTAGGCAACGACCCTGACGAAAAAAAATACGTGGCCAGAGCGTGCCATCTGGGAGGGTTCTCTACATACATGTATCTCCGCAGAGTCCTGAGACGGAGAGCCGCCACCTCGGTGCGCACGCACACCAAGGACTGGCCGCCCTCCTCTAACGGAAGACTCAGGACCGCCGCGGAAATCCAATGCTTCCTATTTCCCCAAAAGAAATCCACCAGCTTCTTCTGTATAGCAGTTACAAATATAGAGGGCGGGACAAGAGTAGCCAGCCGGTACCATAACATAGAGGCCACCAGCTGGTTTATGACCAGCACCCTCCCCCGAAAGGAGAGAACTCCAAGCAGGCCTGACCAGCGCCCCAGCCGAGCAACCACCTTCGTCTCCAACTCTTGCCAGTTTGCCGGCCAAACATCCTCAGTGGGACTCAGGTACACCCCCAGATAGAGGAGGTGCGTGGTACTCCACGCATACAATGCCATCTCCTCCGGCAGGGAGTCTACCCGCCACTGACCCACCAAAAGTCCAGAGCACTTACTCCAGTTAATCCTAGCAGAAGATGCAGCCGAGAATATCTCCTGGCAGTCACGCATCCTCCGCAGGTCACCAGGATCAGTGAACATAAGAAGTACGTCATCGGCATACGCCGATAGAATCACCTCAACCCGCGGGCCAGGTAGGGCCAGGCCTGTCAACCTCCTCCGAAGAAGACACAGGAACGGCTCCACACAGACCGAATACAACTGGCCCGACATAGGGCACCCCTGGCGGACCCCCCTCCCAAAATGAAAAGGAGATAGCACCGCGCCATTAACCTTTACAAGACACTCCGCAGCAGCGTACAAAAGCCGGACCCGGGCCACGAAGTGTGGTCCAAACCCAAACGCTTGCAACGTCCCAAATAGGTATTCATGCTCTACCCTATCAAAAGCCTTCTCCTGATCAAGAGACAGAAAAGCAGCTGACTCACCAGTACCCTGGACTAAATGAATCAGGTCCCTAACCAGGTGGATGTTATCCTGGATGGACCGGCCAGGGACTGTATAAGATTGATCAGGATGAATCACTTGATGCAGCACGGAGCCCAGGCGATTTGCCATTGCCCGTGCAAAAATTTTATATTCTGTGCAAAGGAGAGAGACTGGACGCCAGTTCTTCAACAAACGGAGTTCGCCCTTCTTAGGCAGCAAGACAACAACCGTCCTACGCCACGAGAGAGGCATCACTCCAGTCGCCAGGCTCTCCCCCAAAACCAACATATAGTCACCCCCTAGGACGTCCCAGAATGCTCTAACAAACTCCACCGTCAACCCATCCAGCCCGGGGGACTTACCCCTCCTGAGCTGATGCAAGGCGCGAGTCAACTCCTCCAAAGATAAGGGGCCATCAAGAAGATCAGCCTCCCCCCTATCTACGGTCGGTAGACCCTCCCACAGATCTTGCTGAGCCTCCACACTGAATCCTTCCGCAGAGAACAGGGTCCCATAAAAGGACCTAACCAAGGCATTAATCCTCTCTGGATCAGTGACAGAGGAGCCGTCATCTGCAAGCAACTCCACGAGCTGTTTTCGAGCTCCCCGCCCCTTCTCCAAAGAGAAAAAGAAAGGCGACGCTCGGTCCAGCTCGTGCAGCATCTGGACCCGAGACCTCACATAAGCGCCTCGAGATCGCTCAAGCAGCAGACTCCTCAAAACCTCCTTCTTCCTCTGAAACTCTCCCCATTCGCTGGAGTCTTCACCAAACTGACCCAGGCGAGACTCAGCGTCCTGTATCTCCCTCTCCAGCTTCTCGACCGCTGAGTCCCGCCTCCCAGTCGACCCCCATGTATATTCCTTACAAAAGAGACGGATGTGAGCTTTACCCACATCCCACCACTGCCTAAGGGAAGAGAAGCACCTCTGCCTCTCTCTCCACTTCACCCAAAACTGAGTGAATGACTCCCGGAAACACCGGTCCTCCAGCAGCCTGTTGTTAAAGTGCCAGTACGCGGACCCAGCCCGAGCGCACGCTGGATTGAAATCCACACGCACCAGACAATGGTCCGAGCACGGCACCAGCCGCATTGAGGCCGCTGAGACACGGGAAACAAACGCTCGGGAAATATAAAACCGATCAATGCGGGAACCACCGCCCTCAGACCTCCGCGAAAAAGCAGTGGAATCAGGGTGAAGGTCCCTCCAAACATCAACCAACTCAAAGGAGTCAATCAAGCCTCTCAGCTTCTTCGCTACAGCAGGCGCACACTGAGTACCAGAACGGTCCCGCACCTCAAGTGTGCAATTAAAGTCCCCACCAAGGAAGACACACTCTCCCCTATCAATAGTGCCCAACAGAGCATTCACCTCCCGAAGCAGGCCGGCCTGCATCGTGCCGGAGCTAGGGGCATACACGTTAATGAAATGCAACGGCATGCCATCCAGGCTCACGGCCAGATGGAGCAAACGTCCTGGCACCACTTCCTGCACTTTTAAAATGCTTGGCAGAAAATCTGGGGCCGACAGAAAAGCCACCCCACTCGAATTTGAGCTGAGATGGCTCATATAAACCCTCCCTTCCCACTCCAGTTGCCAGGTAGGTTCATCACTAGCAACGGTATGTGTCTCTTGCAGATAACAAACTGCAAATCTCCCCTCCCTTAGGGCTGATAAGAGCTGAAATCTTCGAAAACTCGCTCTACTCCCATTTAAATTTAATGTAGCTACTGTGAATGTGTAGACACATTAGATTGTGACCCTCACACTCCCTGTAGTCACAGGAGGTCCTTTTCTGAGGACCTTCAACAAACCCCAAAACTGCCCCAAATCCGAGTCAGAAAGACCACTATCCTTGTTACTAAGGATAGCCTCGAGACTCTCCTTCACATCTAGAACATCCTCCCATCTCCTTGTAGCGGCACACCATAATGTTTTGGGAGCACGACTTATTTTTAAGAACTCTCGCACCTCAACAATAAGCTTCGCCTCAGACACGGCCTTGGAGTCTGGGCTCTCAGCCAACCCGCTCGCACCTGAATCAACAACCTCAGAAAGACCAGAACTGTCTGACACATCACTCTCTGAGCCCCCCCCACTGGCCGCATCGCTGTCCTCCTCCACAGCCATGACACGACCACCCGGATCAATGCTGGGGGTGGGTCCCAACACCCCTACCTGAGACTCGCAGCCCTCTGAATGGCTGGGCTCCTGCACGCTACCATCACCCTCCTCCTCTGGGCCTGGGGAAGCAACAACAAGAGGCATCCCCAGGGCCTGTGGAACACTGGCACCCTCGGAGTCTGAAAGAGGATCACGTCCCATAACAGCCCTGACCTCCACATCATCCAGAGTGCCCTCTCCACAGGCATCACCCAGAGAATCACCACCTGCCATTAACCTCACCCCAGACAACTCATCCGGTGAGGCATCCCGCCCCCCAGCACCTCCACTGGCACTGATATGGAGCACAGACTTGAACGACAACACCCCCGAAACTCCCCCCTCAGCCTGACTCTGCACATCCCCCGTCACAGAGGGCACACTACCAGAGGAGCCAACCACGTCACCTACCGTGCTAGCACCCTCAGTAGGCCTCTGAAACGAGGGGACCTCATCCGACCCAGAGGGTACACACCCAAGGGAGCTAACCACAGCATCCGCCGAGATAACTCCCTCAGAGGGCCCCTGAGATGAAGGGACAGACTCCCGCCCAGTGGACACAACTCCACCGGAATCAACTTCAGCACCCAGTCCGGTGACACCCGCTGTAGATCCATGAAGAGAAGGCCCAACCACCGACCCAGAAGACACCGGGTCAAGACCACTTTCAGCCACCTCAGTGGTGGAAAGCCCGGAGAAAGACATCCCCTTCGCTCTGGACCCACGCCCTTCCTCCTCTTCACCAGGCAGATGCCTCCTTTTAGTCCCACTCGCATGCGGAGGTGCGGTAACCTCCATAAGGGAAGGGTCATCCGCCTCCACATTACCCCCAACCACTTTGCCACCCACACGTTTAGGCTTCTTTCCCCCCTTCCGAGCCACCACAACTCCCCCCTGAGCCCCAGCAGGTGCAGTCTGCACCACACTGGAGCTAAACTCACCCGATTGCACTTTCTTCGCTCGGGCGGCCCTATCCCTCTCCTTCTTCTTATTATGCTTCCCCTGCTTCTCCCAAAACCCCCCCTCAACACTCCCCTCCTCCTGCGCCCCACCTCCATCCACCGCCACAGGCGCAAGACGTAGGGGACGTGGGGGGCTTGGGCTCTCACTGCCCAGGGTCCCCAAAGCGGAACCTCTGGACCCAGAAGGCTTAGCACTGCCGCCCCGGGTCACCAAGGCAGAACTGGCAACCTCAGCCGGGTCAGCAGTACCACCCCGCGCCGCTGAGGTTTGACCAGCCACCCCAGATGGGCCAGCAGCGCTTTCCTGGGCCACTGCACTAGAACCTCTAGCAGTGCCCCCGCGAAAAAGACACTCCCTACGGAGATGTCCAAATTCGCCGCACGCATGACACCGTGCCTTGCCCCAACTCCAACGCACGGTTCTGGGTACACCCTTATGCACCACCTCAAAACTCCCCTCGGCACCATCCCCCTCACCCACCTTCATGAACACCCTCCTCTTGAAACTGAAGACCCCTTTTTCCTCCGGGTCCCCCCCGGGATGCAAGAGACGAAAACATTTAGACCGCACCTCCCCGAACTTGGACAGGTGTGGAATAAGCACTGCATCCGAAAAATAAGTGGGGCAGCTCCGCAGGAGAACCGGTCTCACCCTGGATACCCACGGATCCACCTGTACGTGGACCCCCCCCACTGAGATCCCCTCCTCCAACGCTCGGGCCACACACTCCCGGGTCTTAAGTATCATCTCCACCTTTCCCCTTTCGAGCTCAGAAGAGACAATAGCCCCCCTCCCAAGAAGTTCATTCATGGCCTTCGTAATTACCCCCCTCGACATCATAGGCCCAGTTTGAACAGAAATACCAAAACTGTCCCCATCCAAGTCAACATGAGGCTCAAGCTCAGATGGCCTCGCACCCGCCACTGATGCCGTCGCTGCGTAGGTCCGGACCTTCGGCCGCGCCCCTTCCATCGCCATCCTCACAGAGGCACAAACCAGCTCCAAGCCCCTCAGCAGCACAGCTCCAAGTTAAGTCCCAGAGACAGTCCCAGTCAAAGACAGGCAGCAGAAAACAGAAACCTCCAGCTGAAGCAGGAAAGTCCCCAGGTTCGTCCACAGCCAAGAGCAGCTTACGGGAAACTCGATCCCAGTCGCGCTGGACGCAAAAGTACCTTCTTCACATTAAGCCAGGCAGCCGCACTGAGCAAAATGACTTTAGGGCAGAGAAGCGGAGCCAAAAACGACAAAGACACCGCACAACTTCAGCCCACTGAGATCACAGGCACTCTTGGCAATCCGCCAACGCCAACCGCACCCTCGACAATGTGGAGAAACTCAGGAATCTTCACACAGATGGAGGCTTCCCAGACCAGAGAAAAGCTTCAACAGCCCAACAATAAGTTGAACTATGAAGCCCCCCTGGGTCTGTGCCCTCTCCAACGGCAAAATCCTTGAAAGGCTGCTTCAATCCTTCTCAACTGCAGAGCTGAGAAGAAAACACGACCTCTCTCTCCTTCTCTCTCTCTCTCTCCCTCCCTCCCTCTCTCTCTCTCACTCTCTCCCTCCCTCCCTCCCCCCCCCCTTGCTTTTCCCTGGTGCATATTGCTCAGGTACAGAAGTCAAGTCTGAGTTTACAAACACAGGAAGAATGCCAGATGTGTGAATGCTTTGCCAGTTACTACTTGAAGTGAGGCTGCATTGGGAGTAAACAGCTCAGTTTAAATAAACTAACCTCGTTATTTATGGTGGGTGATGAAACATACAGTGAAGGGACTGACTTCTATTAAAAAGAAAAGTAACACTATGTTGCTTGCAGTTGATTTCACCTGCAATGTTAGGTTTTGCTCCAGGTATCATTGACACCCTCCTGCATTAACAAAAGCAGAAATGAATTGGTTGCCAAATTAATGGTAACATTTGAGGGGGAGGTTTTTCAAATGTGCTTATGTTTTGCTTTACATTTCTATAATTGTGTTTGGATGTTTATTTACATTCCCCAGCAGACATCATTTAACATTTGCACAATTCAAATTGAAAATGGAACATTGAGCACTTTAAATTACAGTCAGCTACATCGGATACGCTCGAGTTGTGCACAGACTACGGAATTTTCTATGGGATTCATCTTTGTCTAAATGTCATCATTTCCAACCCGACAAGAGACTGCAGGGAAATAAAAACGGTGAATGTAAATTAAAAGCACTTGGATTTCCACGCTGTTGTTCGCAATCCCTGTTCAAAATCATATGACCTGTGACTTTAGACTTTAGACTTTAGAATTGAGATATACAGCATATAAACAGGCCCCTTCAGCACACTGAGTCGGTACCGACCAGTGATCACCATGTACACCAGCACTGTCCTACACACACTAGGGACAATTTACACTTTTTTTTATAGCAGCCAATTAACCTGCAAGCCCACATTTCTTTGGAGTGTGGAATGAAACCAGAGCACCCAGAGAAAACCCTCAAGTTCACAGGGAGAACGTACAAATACTGTACAGACAGCACCTGTGGTCAGGATCGAACCCGGGTGTCTGGCGCTGCATGGCGGAACTCTGCCGCTGTGACACTGTGGCTAAACCTGCTGCCGGGACAAAGTCACACACAAAGTCACCCCTCAGTTTCCTATGTTCCTCGGGAGTGAGCAGACTGAGTTGTCAGTGGAGGGGAAGTCAGTGGAAGCTCTACAGCAGCCGAGGGGGGGGAAGTTTGCCTGAATCAAATGTTGCTGAATACCTTACAGAAATTGGACCAGTGCTTAGAGAGGGCCTGGCTTGCAGCAGCATGGAGCAGTGATGGTGGACACCGGCAGCATCACCAGGCTAGGCCAACCCTGACATCACTGGCCCAGTGCCATCCTACATCACCTCCCCAGTCATCGCCAGGACCACAGGCCTTCAAAGTTAAGAGAAGGATAGCCCTGTTGACTGATCCCTTTCAATCTTTTAAGTGTAGTTTAGTTTGGAGATACAGCGTGGAAACAGGCCCTTTGGGCCACCGAGTCCGTGCCGACCAGCGATCCCACTGTACATTAGCATTATCCTACACACTGAGGACAATTTACAATTTTGACCGAAGCCCATTAACATTCAAACCTTTAGGTCTTTGGAGTGTGAGAAGAAACTGGAGCAACCGGAGAAAACCCACGCAGTCACAGGGTGAACGTAAATACTCCATACAGTCAGCACCTGTAGTCAGGATGGAACCCAGGTCTCTGGCGTTGTAAGGCAGCAACTCTACTATCGTGCCACCATGCACTGAACCATGCCTACTGAATCACACACACACATGTACACACACACACACACACACACACACACACACACACACATACACACACACACACACACACACACATGTACACACATGTACACACACACACACATGTACACACACACACATGTACACACACACACATGTACACACACACACACACACACACACACACACACACACACACACACACACACACACACACACGTACACACACACACACACACACACACACACACACACACACACACACACACACACACACACACACACACACACACACACACACACACACACACAAAGCACGCGACCTGTTGCTTCTGAAAACAGCATTAACACAATGAAGAGCCCACCTTATACCTGTGGTGCTGATCGAGAAATTAATGGGATTTTTGTAGGTTTTTGGGGATTAGGGGATCTTTTTGCATTTGGGGATTTTTCTGTAACAAGGGTCTCAATATGACAAGACACCAAAAAGCACCACACTTCTGACAGTGCAGCGGTCCCTCAGTGCTGTGGTAAGCTGTGTAATTCTTCACCACTTGGCAGGATGCTCGGCTTGTGCATCCCTCTTAGGGAACGCACCAGTAATCAATAATGCTGGGGATTTGCTTGTCCATGTCAAATAAGTTGCATATCTGGTTCCCTTTTGCTTGCGCCTGGTCTGTCTTCCCTCCAAACCTTTCCTATCTGGTGCAGTTCTGCATCTGTTCTAATTGTTTATTTTCTCCAACTAAATCCAGTTAATGAATTCAGAATCAGAAGCAGATCAACTAAAGCTTGCTGATAATACTAAGTTCTGATTAAATACTGCAGCTAGCAGTGATGTAGGATTACACGGGTCTTAGAAGCATGTGGTGTGCTGAGAGCGATAGAAACTCACTGGTTTGATTCAGGTAGGAAACATGGTCTGCTTACTGGAATCTAGAGAGACTTATTACAGTCTCCTAATGTTACTTGTAAACCCCCAGTGATGTGACGTGTAGCAAGGGAGGAATGGCAGAGCAAGAAAGGGGCACAGAGATGGAAAGAAGAGGCAGACAAATCTAGAAGAGATATAGACACACACATACAGACACACACACACACAAACCTACAAACACACACACGCACACATACAAACACACCAGCACACACAGACACAGATACACACACACATACACACATGCTCACACATACGCACTGGACACACACATAGATATTCATTTACATACACACAATCAGATAAACACACAGACATGCACGCAAACACACACACATAAATGCACACATACAAATAGAAACACACACATACACACATGAACAAAGGCATGCATGCACACACACACACACACACACACACACACACACACACATAAATACACACAGACACACATGTGGCCCTGCACACACACATTAACAGATACACCTACATGTCAGGCATGCATGTACACACACAAACATGCACACATCCTCTCACACATAAGCACACACACGGCAGGCATGCACACTTTGACTGGATTATTGACTTAGAGTAATGAGTTAAAATTCCTTCAAGGCAGCTGGAGAATTACAGTAATTAAATAAACCTCAAATAAAAAGCTGGTCTCAGCAGTAGAAATCATGAAACCACTGGACTGTCATAAAAATATCCATCTGCTTCTCTATCGTTCTCAACCAGAGTGGAATTTGACTCTAGACACATAGCACTGTTGCTGCCTTTTTGCTGCCTCTTCTGCCAGCGGTTGGTTGGGGACAGACAATAATATTCAAGATTCAAGAGAGTTTATTGTCATGTGTCCCAGATAGGACAATGAAATTTTTGCTTTGCCTCAGCACAACAGAAATAGAAGGCATGAATACAAAACAGATCAGTATGTCCATATACCATTGTATAAATATATACGCACATGAATAAATAAAACAGATAAAGTGCAAATAAATAGATAATGGGCTATTAATGTCCAGAGTTTAGTTTGAGTTGAGTTCAATAGCCTGATGGCTGTGGGGAAGAAACTGTTTCTGAACCTGGACGTTGCAGTCTTCAGGCTCCTCTACCTTCTACCTAAAGGTAGCGGGGAGATGAATGTGTGGCCAGGATGGTGTGGGTCCGTGATGATGCTGCCAGCCTTTTTGAGGCAGCGACTGCGATAAATCCCCTCGATGGTAGGGAGGACAGAGCCGATGGGCAGTGTTTACTACTTTTTGTAGTCTTTTTCATTCCTGGTCGTTCAAGTTGCCGAACCAAGCCATGATGCAACCAGTCAGTATGCTCTCTACTGTGCACCTTTAGAAGTTAGAGAAAGTCCTCCTTGACCACCTACTCTCCGTGATCTTCTCAGGAAGTAGAGGCGCTGATGTGCTTCCTTTATGATTGCATCAGTGTTCTTGAACCAGGAGAGTTCTTCAGAGATGTGCATTCCCAGGAATTTGAAGCTCTTGACCGTTTCCACCATCGACCCATAAATATAAACGGGACTGTGGGTCCCCGTCCTACTTCTTCCAAACTCCACAATCACTTCCTTGGTTTTGCTGGTGTTGAGGGCCAGGTTATTGTGCTGGCACCATTTGGTCAGTCGGTCGATCTCTCTTCTATACTCTGACTCGTCCCCATCAGTGATACGTTCCACAACAGTGGTGTCGTCAGCGAACCTGATGATGGAGTTCGCACTGTGACCGGCTACGCAGTCATGAGTATAGAGTGAGTACAGAAGGGGACTGAGCACGCAGCCTTGAGGTGCTCCCGTGCTGATTGTTATTGAGGCTGACACCTTTCCACCAATTCGAACAGTCTGTGGTCTGTGAATGAGGAAGTCGAGGATTGCTGAAAGAAGCACAGAGACCCAGTTCTGCAAATTTCGTAACCAGCTTGAAGGGAATGATTGTATTAAATGCCGAGCTGTAATCAATGAATAACAGCCTGACATATGAGTTTTTGTTGTCCAAGTGGTCCAGAGTGGAGTGGAGAGCCAGCGAGGTCACATCCACCGTTGATCTGTTGTGGCGGTAAGCGAAGTGCAGTGGGTCCAGGTTTTTGTCAAGGTAGGAGTTGATTTGCGCCATGATCAACCTCTCAAAGCTCTTCATCACCACCGACGTTAGTGTCACTGGTTGATAGTCGTTGAGGCACATCACCTTGCTCTTCCTGGGCACCGGTATAAACCTCAGAAGTCAGAGGTTGAAAATGCTGACTACCAGTGATACCACATCCTGTGAATGCAAAGATTTAATAAAACACAAACTGAATTGTTTTGTGATGGTAACAAAATCCTTTGTCATAGGAACACAATGAGCCAGGCAGCATTGGTGGAGGGAAATGGATAGATGGTGTTTCGGGTTGAGACCTTTCTTCAGAGTCAGAGTCCTGTCCCGAAAAGCCGTCTGTCCATTCTCTCCATAGATGCTGCCTGACCCATTGTGTCCCTGTGCCCGTTGAGTTCCTCCAGCACTTTTCTTGCACAAGATTCCAGCATTTGCAGTTCCTTGTGTCTTTGGCATATTTTGATCATTTGTTGGATGAACTTCCCTGGATGCCTGTTCTACCTCTGTCTGATGTAATCCATTTCCACCAAATTGCCATCTCCTCCAGCTTTGTAATTCCTCTGTAGCTAAATTTCCATTCAATAGAATCTCATGCAACCTCAGGTTGTTACAAAGTGTTTTACATTGAATTACTGTAAGTACCTTTAAATATAGCCACTTTAAATAATGCAGACTCCTATAATATGATGAAAACCATATTTATTTTCAGTTATAAGGCTAACATTTATTGCTCATCCCCAAGTGTTCTTGAGAAAGAAGTAGGAAACAACTTTCTCGAAACACTAAGGGCAGCATGGTGGCGCAGCGGTAGAGTTGCTGCCTTATGCCTCTGTACGGAGAGAGGATTGGTTTGGGTGGGAAGAGTTGAGTTAACCAGGGAGTTGCGGAAAGCAGAAAGGGGTAGAGATTGGAAGATGTGGCCTGTGGTGGCATCCCATTGAAGGTCGGCGAAAATGTCTGGGGATTATGTGTTCAAGGCAGGCTCTATCACAACATTTAAAAAAAACATTTGGACAGGTTCATGGATAGGATAAGTTTAGAGGGAATGTGTCGATAGAAGCTGATTTACACCAAAGATAGACACAAAAAGCTGGAGTAACACAGTGAGTCAGGCAGCATCTCCGGAGAAAATGAATAGGTGATGTTTTGGGTCGAAGAAGGGTCTCAACCTAAAACGTCACCTTTTCTCCAACTTTATGTGCCTATCTTAAGTAATAGATGAACAGAAGTGTCTCTCACCTTCTGTCTTTTCATTTCTGGGCCTTTGTCCAATTATCTGCCTATCCAACACCCCCCTCGCCTTGTGTTCACCTTTTACCTGCCACACAGTCTCAGGGTGAGATATGCAAACTCCACAGAGACAGCACAAGGGGTCACATCAAAGCTGGGTCTCTGGTGCTGTGAGGCAGCAGCTCTACCAGCTCTAAACAGCTCTGCCCTGTGTAACATCCTATGTGGGAAATGACCCACATAAAATTGCAAACAGAATTAAAACTGTGAATTATTATTTTTTAAATTTGCATATTATATTCTTCTTGATACTTCAACACACAAAATTACTGTCTGAGTGCCTCTCGGGAGGACAATTGCTGTAACTTTCCAATTTAATCCGAGCTGGTTCTGGAACTTATAATTAATTGAATGGGATCCGTGTTACTGACGTTAGCTGCTGCTTGCTTTTTTAGCTGCATTAATCACAAATGAGAAGTCTATACGTCCTCACCAGGGGATATGGGTGTAGTCCCAGCCCCTCCCAGTGTTTGTACAAGTGCCTTGTGAATACGATACGATATGATACGATAGGATAGACCTTTATTCATCCCCAGGGGGAAATTGTTCCGCCAATAGTCGCAACACACAAGGGTACACAAAAAAAATAATTAAAAGTGGAAAGAAAAGAAAGAGACAAGCGACTGTTGGCTTGATGCTGCGTGCACATGCCTTGCCGGAACAAACAAACAAACAAACAAACAAACGTGGACACCGTCCACGTTTCCCCACGCCGGGTCTCCATTGTTCATCACAGCAGTCCCCACACAGCATGTCGCCTTGGCATTGTTCCATCAGCAACAGCCCCAGCTTTCCTTTTCCCAGGATGGATCCACGGGCATTGGTGTAAAAATGCCACGTGTTCTGAGATCCTGGGAAATCATTTACTTTGAAACTTAATGTCTGAGCGATGTTGAGGAATTATGTTTAATAAAGTGGACACTCTGTCAGCTTGAAGAAACAAGCAACTGCAGGTGCTGGTTTATAAAAATGACACAAAGTGCTGGAGTAACTCAATGGGTCAGGCAGCATCCCTGGAGAACACGATCTGGTTCGGGTCCTGAAACATAAGTTTATAAGTTATAGGAGTTGAATTAGGCCATTCAGCCCATCAAATCTACTCCACCATTCAATCACGGCTAATCTATCTTTCCCTCTCAACTCCATTCTCCATCCTTCTCTGCATAACCCCTGGCACATTTACATCACCCATCCATATTCTCCACAGATGCTGCCTGACCTGTTGAGTTACTCCAGCACTTTGTGACTCTTTCAGTTGTACGTGGGTGGCACAGTGGTACAGCTGGTAGAACTTCTGCCTCACAGCTCCAGAAACCCAGGGTTACACAAAAAGCTGGAGAAACTCAGCGGGTGCAGCAGCATCTAAGGAGTGAAGGAGATAGGCGACGTTTCGGGTCGAGACCCTTCTTCAGACCCTCAGAAACCCAGGTTCCATTCTGACCTTGGGTGCTGTCTGTGTGGAGTCTGCATGTTCTCCCTGTAACCCTGTGGTCCTTGCGGTGCTCCGGTTTCCACCCACATCCCAAAGACATGCAGGTTTGTAGGTTAATTTGCCTCTGTAAAATTGTAGGCAGTGGACGCGAAAGTGGGATAACACCGAACTAATGTGAACAGTTGATCAATATTCGACATGGACTTGGTGGGCCAAAGGGCCTGATTTCATGCTGTGTCTTTCAATTAATCAACTAATCAATCTTGAATAATCCTATGTAGATTGACTTTAAGTACACTGGGTGTCCTTTCTATCATTATTGTTGAATAATATCCAACGATTTTGGCAAATTGGAATGTATTCACAGACTGATTCCAATAGAAAAACAAGGTATATATATTTATATACTGCCTTTCACAACCTGAGATTTAGAAGTTAGACTTTAGAGATTCAGTGCAGGAACAGGCCTTTCAGCCCATTGAATCCAAGATGACCAACAATAACCCCATACACTAACGCTATCCTACACACAAAGGAAATTTACAATTTACAGAACTCAACTAACCTACAAACCTGCACATCTTTGTAATGTGGGTGCAAACCATAACACCCAGAGAAAACCCACGAGGTCACAGGGAAAACGTTCAAACTCCGTACAGACAGCGCCCATAGTCAGGATCGAACCCGCGACTGGCGCTGGAAGAAAGCAGCTCTACCGCTGCGCCACCGTGCTGCCCCTAAATTGTTTCAAAACACAAGAGGTTGTTCCAAAGCATTTTGCAGCCAATGCAGTTCTTAAGTTTAAGGTAGACACAAAATGCTGGAGTAACTCAGCGGGACAGGAAGTATCTCTGGAGAGAAGGAATGGGTGACGTTTCGGGTTAACACCATTCTTCAGACACAGTTCTTTCCTGCACAGTTCTTAACTGTAGTCCCTGTTCTAATGTGGGAAACACAGCAGCCTGTTTTTGTACAAACAGTAATGTAATTAGAAGCAGGCAAATCTGTTCCTCATGATGCTTATTGGCAGGCAAATATTGACCCAGGATAACATCTCTTCTTTGCTTGAAAATATTACCGCTTGTCAGTCACATCCGCCTGAAAGGGTAGATGCAGCCTATGCCAAGATCTAACTTGATTATGACTTATGATATCTGCAGGTGCGCCTATCAGGATGCATTGCAGCCTAGCTTGTGAACAGCTCCATCCAAGACCTCAAGAAATTGCAGAGAATGTGGATGCAGCCCAGTTCATTGCACAAACCAAACTCTAGTCAACATCTGGCCTATCTGGGAACCTCCTCGCCTGCGGTCATCTGTTGCCCAACCCAATTTGTCATGGTTTCTTTCTCGCTTCCAGTCCCCCCCGTCTCCTTGATTATAATCAGTCGGATGAAGGGTCCCGATCCAAAAGATGCTGTGTGACCCGCTTAGTTACTCCAGTACTTTGTGTCACTCACCCTCCCATTGACTCCAGCTATATTTCACGCTGCCTCAGCAAGACCGCCAGCATATTCAAGGGACCAGTCTCACCCTGGTCACTTCTTCTTCTCCCCTCTCCCATCAGGCAAGAAGAAAAGTTGGAAAACACATGCCTCCAGATTCAGGAACAGTTTCTTCCCAGCTGTTATCAGACAACGAATGGCCCTTTTATCAACTAGAGAACAATCCTGATCTCCCATCTACCTCATTGGAAACCTTTGAACTTTCTTTAATCAGACTTTATCAAACTTCAATGTTATACCCTTGCAATAAATGTACACTTTATCCTTTACCTATGCACTGAGGGCAAGTTGATTGTATTTGTTTACAGTCTTTTCTTTGACTGGCTAATATACTAAACTAAACATGTTCCTTCCTGCCACTGGAAGATTTTCAACAGAGGTTATGGAATCATACAGCGTAAAAACTGGCCCTTTTGTCCAACTTGCGTTTGATCCTGACTACGGGTGCTGTATCTACGGAGTTGGTTTTCTCCAGGTGCTTCCGGTTTCCTCCCACACTCCAAAGATATAGAGGTTTGTAGGTTCATTTGGCTTTTATTAAAAATAATTGTAAATTATCCATAGTGTGTAGCATAGTGTAAGTGTGCAGAGTCAACACTGGTCTGCATGTACTCATTGGTCATAGAACATGGAACGTAGACAATAGGTGCAGGAGTCGGCCATTCGGCCCTTCGAGCCAGCAATATTCAATATGATCATGGCCAAAATCAGTACCCCGTTCCTGCTTTCTCCCCATATCCCTTGATTCCTTTAGCCCTAAGAGCCATTGATTTATAGAATTATAGAACAATTGCACATCAAGGAAGTCCAAATTGCATGAATTTACCCTCCTATCAAGACATATTCCAAGCCCCCAACTACAAAGACCAACTGATGGAGGGCTCTGCTCTGTTAACTTAATCTTAGTTCAGCATCCAAACAATCAGATTTCACTGGAATAATGTTATCAAAAGAAACGCATTTTGTCTTTTAAAAATGTAACACTCCTCTGGTGATAACTGATCTAGAATGATGCATCGCCACCCTCCTGCCTGAAACCTAAAATTAACACATCCATTCTCATTTAAGAACTTCCAATTTCCGAGTTGCAAAGTTTAAATTTTGCATTTAAAATCAACACATCGTCAGTAATAATTAATTGCCAGTCTTTTATTTGTCCTTAGGGCTTTGGGAAAGTTAAATTTCAGCCCAACACCCTCCAAGTTCATGTATACCAATAGATTCCTATCCCTAAACTCACTTTTGAAAAGTGGATAATTCTACACAGGAGTTAAGAAGCCTACAAATTAGGAAATGCCACCAATCATAACATATATCACATCATGAAATAGTTAAACAAAATACATTTTTTAATATCTGGTTTTATAGCATTGAATTTAAATTATGTTTCCAGGGGATTCATAGAAACATTATAAATATATGGTAGTGTATTCAATAGTTTGTATTAACTATTCAGTTTTTATTGGCTGCAGTTAGATACGGGCTTAGGTATCGACATTTTTCTCTTATCGGGATTTACCACTACCTAAATGGTTGAAGGGCCTGTTTCCGTGCTGTGTCTCCAAAAACAAAAATACACACTAAAACTAGTGGGCAAAAATCTCGTCTCTACGTTTCCCATTGTCCCTACCAGCTCCCTCCCCAATCTGCAACACCATCTCACAACTTCTGTGTTAAATTAGGCTCGCCTTGACTGGAGTATCTCCATTAAATGACTTAGCTTCTTCCATGCTCAATTCTACAATTACACAGAGCTCGATACCAATTAGGTTAGCGGATTGCAACTGCTCCGTGCTTTCCGGAAATCTCTTTACAGGAGGTTGATCACGGCGAGTGCATTTTAAAAATACACTCAGCTCATTAAATATTAAAGCTCTTGCTAATTCCACAGCATGAGAACTCTCTAACACAGAGGGGTTGAAAATGACCGTGGCACAAATCAGCATCTACTATCAGTTATACATCTTTGTATTATTCATGTGGCCTCTCCTTCAGCTATTGTTGCTGATCATTGCGTCGAAAATACATTTACAAGCGTTGTCTTTTGTCCTTCCTCCAATTTGTGGAACCGTGCAATGTTTCAGCAAACCCTTCATCTTTCTCAGTCCCCTGAGATGACTCCATCTCACTCGACTGCTGGTTGTTCCCCTTTCATGAGCAACCTAACTGATTTTCCTTTTAAGAAGAATTGCCCAGAGTTTGCTTCTGTGGAGCTCTGTGCAAGGGGCGGCACAGTGGCGCAGTGGTAGAGCTGCTGCCTCTCAGTGCCGGAGGCCCGGGTTCGATCCTGTCCTTGGGTGCTGTCTGTACCGACTTTGTACCACGTGCGTTTTCTCCGGGTGCTCCGGTTTCCTCCAACATCTGAAAGATGTACAGATATATAGGTTGATTGGCTGCTGTAAATTGTCCCCTTTGTGTTGGATGCATCTAATGTAGTTAATGCGAAGAGCATTCGTAATAAGGTGGATGAATTGCACGTGCAGTCAGTAGTTAAGGTATAAGATATAGTTGGAATTACAGAGACATGGCTCCAGGGTTACCAAGGGTGGGAGCTAAACATGCAGGAGTATTCAATATTCAGGAAGGATAAACAGAAAGGAAAAGGTGGGTGGCATTGCTGGTTAAAGAGGATATAAATCCAATAGTAAGAACAGACATTAGCTTGGATGCTGTAGAATCAGTATGGGTGGAACTGTGAAATAACCAAGGGCAGAAAATGCTTGTTGGAGTTGTATACAGACCACCAAACAGCAGTAGGGAGGTTGGGGATAGCATCAAGCAGGAAATTAGGGATGTGTGTAGCAAAGGTACAGCAGTTATCATGGGTGACTTTAATCTACATATAGATTGGGCCAACAAAGTTGGTATTAGTGCTGAACTGCAGGATTTCCTGGAATGTATACAGGATGGTTTTTCAAACCAATATGTAGAAGAACCTAGTAGAGGGCAGGCCATCCTAGACTGGGTATTGTGTAATGAGGAAGGATTAGTTAACGATCTTGTTGTGCAAAGCCCCTTGGGCAACAGTGACCATAATATGGTGGAATTCTACATTAGGATGGAGAGTGACACGGTTAATTCAGAGACTGGGGTCCTGAACATAAAGAAAGGAGATATTGAAGGTATGAGACGGGATTTGGCTCGGATACTGGCAAATTATGCTTAAAGGGTTGACAGTGGAGATGCAATGGCAAAGAATTAAAAACCGCATGTGTGAACTCCAAAAATTGTTCACACCAGGCTGGCGAAAAAATAAAACAGGGAAGGTGGCTCAACTGTGTTTAATGAGGGAAATCAAGGAAAAGGCATATAAATTGACCAGAGGAAGCAGCAAACTGGAGGACTGGGAGAAATTTAGAACTAAACAGAGGAGGACAAAGGGGTTCAGTAAGAGGAGGGGGGGGGGTGGGGGGGGAAGCATGAAAGAAAGCTTGTACGATATTCAAAAACTGACTCCAAAAGTTTCTTCAGACATGTAAAAAGGAAAGGATTAGTGAAGACAAATGTAGGTCCCTTACAATCAGAGACAGGTGAATTTATAATGGGAAACAAAGAAATGCCAGAACAGTTAAGCGAGTGCTTTGGTTCTGTCTTCACTAAGGAAGACGCGAACAATCTCCCAGAAATACTAGGGGCCGAGGATCTGGTGGGAGGGAGGAACTGAAGCTAATCCACATTAATCAGGAAATGGTGTCAGGTAAACTGTTGGGACTGAAGGCAGATAAATCCCCAGGGTTTAATGGCCCGCATCCCAGAGTACTCAAGGCCCTAGAAATTGTGGATGCATTGGTGATCATTTTCCATTGTTATTCATACCAAAAGGATTTAAGTACAAGAGCAGGGAGGTTCTACTGCAGTTGTACAGGGTCTTGGTGAGGCCACACCTGGAGTATTGCGTACAATTTTGGTCTGCTAATCGGAGGAAAGACATTCTTGCCACACAGGGAGTACAGAGAAGATTCACCAGACTGATTCCTGGGATGGCAGGACTTCCATATGAAGAAAGACTGGATAGACTCGGGTTGTACTCACTGGAATTTAGAAGATTGAGGGAGGATCTTATAGAGACTTACAAAATTCTTAAGGGGTTGGACAGGCTAGATGCAGGAAGATTGTTCCCAATGTCGGGGAACTCCAGAACAAGGGGTCACAGTTTAAGGATAAGGAGGAATTCTTTTAGGACCGAAATGAGAAAATCATTTTTCACACAGAGTGGTGAATCTCTGGAATTCTCTGCCACAGAAGGTAATTGAACCCCCAGTTCATTGGCTATATTTAAGAGGGAGTTAGATGTGGCCCTTGTGGCTAAAGGGATCAGGGGGTATGGCGAGAAGGCAGGTGCTGGATACTGATCAGCGATGATCATATTGAATGCCGGTGCAAGCACGAAGGGCCAAATGGCCTACTCCTGCACCTATTTTCTATGTTTCTATGTTTCTATATCTATCTCAACTCTGGATCAGTTCCTGTGGACTGGAGGGTAGCCAATGTAACTTCACTTTTCAAGAAAGGAGGGAGAGAGAAAATGGGGAACTATAGACCAGTTAGCCTTACATCGATAGTGGGGAAGATGCTTGAATCGATTATTAAAAATGTTATTGCAGCGCATTTGGAAAACAGTGACAGGATCAGTCAAAGTCAGCATGGATTAATGAAGGGGAAATCATGAGTGACTAATCTTCTGGAATCTTTTGAGGATTCAACAAGTAGAATGTATAAGGGAGAGTCAGTGAATTGAGGTAGAGTCACTGTGGATTGAGTTGAAGTATTGCAAAAGCAAGAACACACTAATTGGTGTGATCTACAACCCCCAAATAGTAGCCCGGATGTAGGGTGTAAGTTGCAGCAGGAGTTAAAACTGGCACGTTACTAAGGTAATGCCACTGTGGTGAGGGGGGATTTCAATATGCAGATAGACTGAGAAAATCAGGTTGGTTCAGGACCTCAAGATAGAGTTTTTGTAGAGTGCCTCCGAGATGGATTCTTAGAGAAGCTTGTAATGGAACCGACCAGAGAAAAGGCAATTCTGGATTTAGTGTTGTCCAATGAACCAGATTAGATAAGAGAACTCGAGGTAAAGGAACTGCTTGGAGGTAGTGATCATAATATGATTAATCTCAATCTGCAATTTGAGAAGGAGAAGGTTAAATCGGAAGTGTCAGTGATGCAGTTGCATAAAGGGGACTATGAAGGCATGAGAGAGGAGCTGGCCAAGGTATACTGGAAAGGGATACTAGCAGGAATGATGGTGGAACAGCAATGGCAGGAATTTCTGAGCATAATCCGGAAGACGCAGGATCATTTCATTCCAAAAAGGAAGAAAGATTGTAAGGGGAGTAGGAGGCAACTGCGGCTGACAAGAGAAGTTAGGGATAGAATAAAACTAAAACAAAGAGTAGCCGGAAGCCAGAAGATTGGCAAACTTTCATAGGACAACAGAAGGAAACAAAACGGGCAATACGGGCTGAAAAGATGAAGTATGAGGAGAAGCTGGCCAAGAATGTAAAGAAGGACAGTAAAAGCTTCTTTAGATAGATATGTTAAGGGAAAAAGATTAGCAAAGTTAAATGTGGGTCCCTTGAAGGCAGACATGGGTGAAATTATTATGGGGAACGAGGAAATGGCAGAAGAGTTGAACAGGTACTTCGGATCTGTCTTCACTAAGGAAGACACAAACAATCTCCCAGAAGTACTGGAGGACAGAGGATCTAAGGGGGTCGAGGAACTGAAATACATTTTCATTAGGCGAGAAACAGTATTGGGTAGGCTAATGGGACTGAAGGATGATAAATCCCCTGGGCCTGATGGTCTGCATCCCAGGGTCCTCAGGGAGGTGACTCTAGAAATAGTGGACGCATTGGTGATCATTTTCCAATGTTCAATAGATTCAGGATCAGTTCCTGTGGATTGGAGGGTAGCTAATGTTATCCCACTTTTCAAGAAAGGAGCGAGAGAGAAAACGGGGAATTACAAACCAGTTAGCCTGACTTTGGTGGTGGGAAAGATGCTGGAGTCAATTATTAAAGAGGTAATAATGGGGCATTTGGATAGCAGTAAAAGGATTAGTCCAAATCAGCATGGATTTATGAAAGGAAAACCATGCTTGACTAATCTTCTGAAATTTTTTGAGGATGTGACAAGTAAAATGGATGAAGGGGAGCCAGTGGATGTAATGTATCTAGACTTTCAGAAAGCCTTTGATAAGGTCCTGCACGGGAGACTGGTGACTAAAATTAGAGCACATGGTATTGGGAGTAGGGTGTTGACGTGGATAGAAAATTGGTTGACAGACAGGAGTGAACGGGTCCTTTTCACAATGGCAGGCAGTGGCGAGTGGAGTGCCGCAAGGCTCGGTGTTGGGGCCGCAACTGTTTACCATATATATTAACGATTTGGAAGAGGGAATTAGGAGCAACACCAGCAAGTTTGCGGATGACACAAAGCTGGGTGGCAGTGTGAAGAGGACGTTTGGAGATTGCAGGGTGACCTGGACAGGTTGAGTGAGTGGGCAGTTGCGCAGCAGATGTAGTATAATATAGATAAATGTGAGGTTATCCACGTTGGTGGCAAACACATGGGGGCAGATTATTATCTTAATGGGGTTAGGTTAGGTAAGGGGGAGGTACACCGGGATCTGGGTGTCCTTGTACACCCGGTCACTGAAAGTTGGCGTGCAGGTACAGCAGACAGTGAAGAAAACTAATGGAATGTTGGCCTTCATAACAAGAGGATTTCAGTATAGGAGTAGAGAGGTTCTTCTGCAGTTGTATAGGGCTCTGGTAAGACCACATCTGGAGTATTGCGTACAGTTTTGGTCTCCTAATTTGAGGAAGGACATCCTTGTGATTGAGGCAGTGCAGCGTAGGTTCACGAGATTAATCCCTGGGATGGCGGGACTGTCATATGAGGAAAGATTGAAAACACTAGGCTTGTATTCACTGGAGTTTAGAAGGATGAGGGGGGATCTTAAAGAAACATATAAAATTCTAAAAGACAAGCTAGATGCAGGAAAAAATGTTCCCAATGTTGGGCGAGTCCAGAACCAGGGGCCACAGACTTAGAATACACAAAATGCTGGAGTAACTCAGTGGGACAGGTAGCATCTTGAATAACAGGAGGTCATTTAAGACAGAGGTGAGAAAAAACGTTTTCACCCAGAGAGTTGTGAATTTGTGGAAGTCCCTCCCACAGAGGGCAATGGAAGTCAAATCACTAGATGAATTTAAGAGAGAGTTAGATAGAGCTCCTGGGACTAGTGGAATCAAGGGATATGGGGAGAAGGCAGGCACGGGTCATTGATTGCGGACGATCAGCCATGATCACAATGAATGGCGGTGATGGCTCGAAAGGCCAAATGGCCTCCTCCTGCACCTATTTTCTAGGTTTCTATGTTTCTATGTTTCTATGAATGTGGTGTTTCTGGATTTTCAAATATCCTTTGACAAGGTCCCAAACAAGAGATTAATGTGCAAAATTAGAGCACATGGTTTTGGGGGTAGGATATTGACATGATAGAGAACTGGTTGGCAGACAGGAAGCAAAGCGTAGGAATAAACGGGTCCTATTCAGAATGGCAGGCAGTGACTAATAGGGTGCCACAAGACTTGGTGCTGGGACCCCAGTTATTTACAATATATATTAACGAATTAGACGAGGGAATTAAATGTGACATCTCCAAGTTTGCGGATGCCCTAAAGCTGGGTGGTAGTGTGGGCTGCGATGAGGATGCTATGAGGCTGCATGGTGACTTGGGTGAGTGGGCTGATGCATGGCAGATGCAGTATAATGTAGATAAATGTGAGGTTATCAACTTTGGTGGCAAGAACAGGAAGGCAGATTATTATCCAAATGATGTAGGAAATAACTGCAGATGCTGGTTTATATCGAAGGTAGGCACAAAATGCTGGAGCCATTCAGCAGGACAAGCAGCATCTCTGGAGATCTTTCCCTCTCAACCTCATTCTCCTACCTTCGCCCCATAACCCCTACACCTGTACTAATCAAGAATCTGTCAATCTTCTCCTTAAAAATATCTATTGAGTTGGACTCCACAGCCATCTGTGGAAATTAATTCCATAGTCATCAGCCCTCCGACTAAAGAAATTCCTTCTCATCTAGTTTCTAAAGATTGGGCCTTTTGTACTGAGGTTATGGCCTCTGGTCTTAGACTCTCCCACTAGTGGAAACATCCTCTCCACATCCACTCTATACAGGCCATTCACTGTTTGTTAGGTTTCAATGAGGTCCCCCCTCCTCATCTTTCTAAACTCCAGCGAGTACAGGGCCAGTGCCGTAAAAGGCTTTCCAATGGTGCACAGTCAGACACAGGGGGGAGAATAGATAAAAAGCATTTATTGTTTAATCTATTGCTGCGTGGGAAGAGGGGGTGGGGGGGGGGGTGGGGGAGAAATAAAATCAGCTGTCATTTGGTGTTGCTATTAACCAGAATATTTCAAAGCCAGACGTGGCAATTGCCAAGAAAATAGCACCTGTCACGCTGTCTACAAATTGTGTGGTCTGAAGACCTATTAAACCAGACGGAAATGTGGCCTACAAAGGCAGGAACAATGTGATTATACCTTTGTTGATTATCACCTATTGACTGTTGTCACAGTGTAGCCTTCTATTTCCTTGAAAAATAAATTAAAAGTCAGAAGTAATTTGTTTGACCGAGAGTACAGTTGGCTTTCATGCGGAGGGCTGAATTTATGTGCTTTTTTTTGGAGAATAACTTAACCCTTCTCCAGCGAGGAGAGGAAACAGCTTATTTTTCTCACCGTCGACAGCTTCTTCCCAGGGGGGGGGGGGGGGGGGGGGGGCGTGGGAGGAGCGGCGAGGTTGGTGGGAAGGAGATAACGGTTTGATTAAAATGCAGGCAGTGAGAAATTGAGGTCCTGTCTAAGAACCCATGTGGATCATGACCTCACATCTTATCTTGGCGCGCAGAGGGATGAGCACTGTCTGCCTGCCCTTAGATAAGCTCTCTGAGGTAGATATCATTTGGAAACGATGAAGAAATAAAAGGAAAGCATCATTGCAATGACCGCAATCGAGGGTTGTTAATGCTGAAACATTATCTTCCATAATGTTCGGGTCTAAGTGACTTTGAACAATAAGCTTTAAAATACTCGAACTTCAAATAATATTGCTCTTCTGCATCTCTTTGCAGGATTATATTAAGCGATAAACAATTAATCCAACCTGCTTCTCCACAAAGTTCACGATGAACTCTAATTATTGGAGATTACATTGCTATTCAGTTATTTGATGCTCTGCTATTTGGAAACAATAATGATTTTGGTAACCTGCAGAGGTGGCAACCCTAATATCTTTGAAACTCTATCATTGTCTTATAAGCATATTGCTGTACTTTCTTCTCTCGACAAGATTCTTTTACTTACGTATCAGAGGAGAAGTTTACGTACATCCTTTGAAGCATTAATAAAACTGGAAATCCAAGACAAAAATAGAAAATGTCACAAAAGCTCAGCGGGTCACTCAGCATCTGTGAGGAGAGAAAGAGAGTCAATTTACAGAGTATTGGTCCTGTGTCAAAACACATAGCCTCCATTAACACCTGAAGTACTGCAGCATAGAATGGTTTAGTCTGTTGGTACCGAGACCCTTATATGACCTTTGGGACTTACCATTCTAGGGAGACACGGTGGTGCAGTGGTAGAGCTGCTGCCTTACAGGCAGGGGTGGAAAACCCGGGGGGGCCAGAGGGGACACGTCCCCCCCATGTTTTGACAGGTGGGGGACATCCTCCCCAAGTTTTTGTCATCCGGATTTTAAAATCTCCGCTTTCCGTGAGACAGTGGAAGTGGGACTGCTGATCAAGGGTGCCGATTGGACGAGAGAGACGTCAGTCAGCAGGCAATGGGGGTGTGTCGATCCCGGCCGGCTCTCCCGTGCTGTCCCGTCCCAACCCGAGTGCCCCCCCCACCCACACGGGTGGCCAGAGACGTCGGGAGTCAGACAGGAGCTGTACCCCCAGGCCCACAGCCAGCGCAGAGAAGCAGCGCTAAACCCAGCTCAACTCTGCCTGTCCCGCCAGGTCAACCTGTCTGAGTTTGCGGGTAATATGGCTACCGCGGAGAAGCAGCGCTGGTGTCCCGCCAGTCCAGTCAGGGCTTGTAGGTTAACCTGGCGAGACAGGCAAAGTTGAGCTGCATTTAGCGCTGGATTGAGCCTCCGAAGCCTCGCGTATTTGTGTGTGAGTGTGCGCATGCGCGCGCGGCCGCCAAAAAATTGTGTGTGTCCCCTGTCCCCCACTCCCCTCCATATTTTGATAGCGAGTTCCGTACGAGACCTGGGTATGATCCTGACTACGGGTGCTGTCTGTATGGAGTTTGTACGTTCTCCCCGCGACTGAGTGAGTTTTCTCCAGGTGCTCCGGTTTCCTCCCACATTCCCATGCAGGTTTGCAGGTTAATTGGCTTCTATAAATTGTAAATTGTCCCCAGTGTGCAAGAGAGTGCTAGCGTATGGGGCGATCGCTGGTCGGCGTTGACTCAGTGGGCTGGTGGGCCTGTTTCTACGCTGTTTCAGTGCTCAAACCTGAAGGCACAGAGCCAAGATTCAGTCCCTCATCTGTCCTTTTCCCAGTTTCACAATCTCCCCAAAGAACTGGACAAGAAAATTAGTGTTTTCTTTGACTATAGAACATAGAGCAGCACTCTATGGCCCTTCGGCTCACAATGTATGTGCCAAGCATGACGCCAAGTTAAACTGATCTCTGTCTGCAATTAATCCATATTCCTCCATTCCCACATATTCATGTTCCAAAATATATTAATAGGATAGACAGTCTGAAACTTTTTCCGAGGGTGGAAATGTCAAAGACT
Source organism: Raja brachyura (assembly GCA_963514005.1). The sequence continues at coordinate 30,048,776 of OY740797.1, read as the reverse complement.
AAAGGGTATAGATTTAAGGTGAAAGGGGCAAAGATTAAAGGAGATGTAAAGGGCAATATTTATACACAGGGGGTAATAGGTACCTGGAACATGTTGCCTGGGATGTTAGTGGAGCCAGATACAATAGTGCCATTTAAGAGACTTTTGAGATAGGCACATCGATATGCAGGGAATCCAGTCAAGTCTAGTTTAGTTTAGAGATACAGCGCGGAAACAGACCCCCAGGCCCACTGGGTCCACGCCGACCAGCGATCCGCGCACATTAACACTATCCTACACCCACTAGGGACAGTTTTTATATTTATCAATCCAATTAACCTACAAACCTGTACATCTTTGGAGTGCGGGAGGAAACCGAAGATCTCGGAGAAAACTCCCGCAGGTCACGGGGAGAACGTACAAACTATGTACAGACAGCACCCATAGTCGGGATCGAACCCGGGTCTCCGGCACTGCATTCGCTGTCAGACAGCAACTCCTCCGCTGCACCACCATGACCACCCTTGAGGGATATGGATCATGTGCAGGCAGATGAGATTAGTTTAACTTGGCACCACATCATGCACAGACATTGTGGGCCGAAGGGCCTGTTCCTGTGATGTACTGTTCTATGTTCTAATGATGAAGGAACAGCGATATATTTCCATGTCAGGATGGTCCATGACTTGCGGGCATGCTCTGGATAGACCGATCCTTCAGAAAAAGGGTCACGAGTATAAAAGTCACCTATTCATGTTATCCAGAGATGCTGCCTGACCCGCTGAGTTATTACCGCACTTTGTCCTTTTTTGGTAAACCAGCATCTGCAGCTTCTTGTTTCCACATCTCCAGATAATCATGTTCCCATGCCTTTGTTCCCCTTGTCCTCTGGCTAATAGAGGTCATGGTGCTATCTAAAGATGTTTGTTGAAACGCTGCATACTTTTGGTAAAGCAGCTTAAGGTTTTGCCATAAGGAAACAAAATCAATAAAGGGCTCTCACAGCTGTGAAAGATTGTAGCAGATTTTGCACTAACAATGTTTTCAGACTATTTAAAAGTCTAATCTTTGCTTAATGACGGTGTGGCCCCACTGGCTTTCATTTTGGCGTTTGTTTATAATACAACTGCAAATGCCCTGTAGAACGATGGGAATCCCACCAACACCAGGTGTTGAATGCTATTTATACACGGTGCTCAGATTCGCAAGACTGCACACAGAATGATATTTTACAAATGTGTGATGTTGGAATTTTCGTTTTATTGCACCGGCAAAGTTAAGCTGAGATGACAGCTTCAGGAGCGTGGAACGCTCAAAGGGCTTGAAGTGAGTCACAAAAAAAATAAATTTCTGCACTGTGGAGCCAGAATTTTATGCTTAGAACCAAACTTCTGCTTGTTCATCAGGGATTATCACTGCACCTCAATGCACACAATTGCAGAACAAGCATTGTTCACTTTCGACAATATTTTGTCTCTTCTTACAGCTACCAGGTGCGACCAATTTACCAACAATTAGAATTTTTAATTGCAAGTTTTTTTTCATCAATACAAGCTGTGAGGGCTGTCACTAAAATGATTGGCCAAATAGCCTTGTTCTGTGCTGTGCCTTGAAGCATCTTACAGATATAACGTGGAAACAGACCCTTCGGTCCACTAAGTCCATGCCGACCATCGATTACCCATACACACAAGTTCTATGTTATCATACTTTCACATCCTGCACACCGGGAACAAATACTGAAAGCAATTAACCTACAAATCCACACGTCTTTGGAATGTGGGAGGAAATCAGAGCATCATCTCACTATTTTATATACCTCTATAAGATCACCCCTCATCCTCCTGTGCTCCAAAAATAGAGTCCTAGCCTGCTCAATCTCTCATAGAAACATAGAAAATAGGTGCAGGAGGAGGCCATTTGGCCCTTCGTGCCAGCACCGCCATTCGTAGTAATCATGGCTGATCGTCCACTATCAATAACCCGTGCCTGCCTTCTCCCCATATCCCTTGACTCCACCAGCCCCTAGAGCTCTATCCAACTCTCCCTATAGCTCAGGCAGTCGAATCCTAGCAACGTCCTCATGAATCTTTTCTGCAGTCTTTCCGTCTGAACAACATATTTCCTATGATAGACAAAAAGTGCTGGAGTAACTAATTGGGTCAGGCAGCATCTCTGGAGAAAAATGGCACATGATGTTTTGAATCTTCTTCTTTTCGTGTTCATCTTGTTACAAATGTTGGCCTTGCTGTCATCGTCCGTCCTGAAAAGGACGCAAGCTTCCGGCGACAATCAATGGAAGCCATCACTTGTCGCAATAGATGATGGTGGTAGTAGAATTAGCTCGGGATACTTCCAGTTTCCAGCCCCGTGACGTGGACGCTTCTGCTATGGGGCCATGTTTCAGATCAGAACCCTTCTTCAGACTGAAACTAGAGAGGGCTGGAGGTAGGAAAATGCCCCCCTCCCTCTACATTCAGTCCAAAGGTTCTGCCCTGAAACGTCACCCATCCTCTATCTCCAGGGATGCGGCTGAGTTATTCTAGATTTTGTGTTTATCTTCAGTATAAACCAGCATCTGCGGGTTTCCTATAATATGGTGCCCAAAACGGAACACAATACTCTAAATGTGGCCTAACCAACATCTTGCAGTGTATAATTACAAAACGACCTGACCATCCAACCTCTATATTAAATACTCTCACCGATGAAGGCTAATGTGCCAAAAGCCTCTATCCGCGACGCCACATTAAAGGAAGACATGACAGCAGAATATCGTCAGCTGACACTAGTCTAGCTGCCAGGTCTGGGTCTAGTCATACACACTGAGGCTCCGTGCCCTTTTGAAGCATTTTATTTCTCTAAGCCAGCAGTCTTATGATGAATGATTCACATTACATCAGGTTTAGCTTCTCCCAGCAGTCTGAGCTTTCTTGCCAAATTCATTCACAATGCTCAGGCTTAATATCTGAGCTCCTGACTTTTGCTGCTGCCCTTTCTTCATGTACACCGTTAACACTGCTCAAATTTATTTTATGCATTTGGAAGCCACCTCCATTAATGCAGTGATTTTACACTGAAGGATTTTGCACATTTTCTTTTGGAGTATTAATTCTAGTGCATTTAATAACTCAGACTGAATTTGTTGACCGCAATGTTTGATTTAGGAACGTGCCAATGTGACATTGGCAGGACAGGTTCCGTCACACTATTTGGGTGGCACAGTGGTACAGCTGATAGAGCTGCTGCCTCACAGCGCCAGAGCTCCAGGTTCAATCCCGACCTCGGGTGCATGCCTGTGTGGCATTTTGATGTTCTCTCTGTGACTGCGCTGAGTTCCTCCGAGTGCTCTATTTTCCTCCCACATCCTCCCAAGGAGTGCAGATTTGTGGGCTTATTGGTCTCTGTAAATTTGCCCCTGGTGTGAATGCAAAATGAATAACATAGAACTACTATGAATGGGTGATTGATGGTCAGCATGGACTCAGTGGGCAGAAGGGCGTTTTGCCATGCTGTATCTCAGACAGAGTCATTAATCGACAGAATCATACAGCACGGAAACAGTGGAAGGGCAGTTGGTTTGTGTGATAGTCTGGGCTACATCCACAATTATCCGAAATTTATTGCGGTCTTGGACGGAGCGGTTCCCAAACCATGGCTCTTTGTGCTTTAGTCTGAGCTCAAGTCTTATCGCTTCAAGTCATTTTCAGGGTGCATGTTAGGGGAAGATGTGTAATATCATGCAGTAAGGTGATGAGGTGAGGAAATATGCATGAGCCTCAGTGGGAAAGGAGAGAGAAATTACACAGCCAGCTAAAATAAATGAGTAAATGTAGCAACAAGGTGCTGTAGATGCCGGTATACGAAATAAAGACTCAAAGAAAGGCCCTGACCCAAAACGCCACCTGATCATATTCTCCATGGATGCTGCCTGAGCCGCTAAGTTACGGCAGCACTTTGTGTCTTCGTTTTCTTAAAGAAATGAGAACACAGCCTCCCTCATGGAAGATCAAAACCAGGCTCAGTCAACTCTGGAAAATTGCTGACTGAAAATTAAAAAAAATGATTCACAAATCCTCCATACAATTAATATATTTATTGTACTGTAAGACTATTTTCTGCACTGTGGTATTTATTGTTCTTTGCACTAGCTATTGTGTAACGGCTTGATTGTACTCGTGTACAGTATGGTTTGAGCAAAAAAACAAAGTGCTTGAGAAGCTCAGCAGGTCAGGTAGCATCCACGGAACAATTGGACAGGTGACCTTTGGGTTGGTTCTCTGCTTCAGACCATTTTTTAGCTCAAGATTCCGACATGTGCAGTTTCTTGTACCTTTAGACTTCAGAGATGCAGGGAGGAAACAGGCCCTTAAGTCCATGCTGACCAGCGGTAGTCCCGTACACGAGCTCCATCCTGGACACTATGAAACAATTTAACCTACAAACCTGCACGTCTTTGGGATGTGGGAGAAAACCGAAACACCTGGAGAAAACCCACGTGGCCAGAGGGAGAAGGTACAAACAGCATCAATAGTCAGGATCGAACCCGGGTCTTTGGCGCTGTAAAGCAGCAACTCTACCCCTGTCACTGTCCCGCCTCTATAGTATGAATTGACTGCATAGTTGTTCACTGCATCTCGTTAGACATGACAATAATAAATCAATACCTATACCGAAATCCATATTTTCTGCATGTATTAAAGGAGGGTAAAAAAGGCAGTAGCAAGAAAGGCTTCAATACTGGGTTTCCCAGACTGTCGGCCAGCTTTCACACTTAACCTTTGAGAATAAACATCAATTTAAGCCTATAATTTATTATCAAACTCCACCAACTTCCAGATGAGATAATGCAAAGTCTGCTTGAACTGAAGCCAGCACACTCACACACAGCAGAGGAGTGTGCTTCATAACGGATGATCAGAATGGATTGGAAATGTAGGACCTCAGGATTCATGCCAGCAATATTTGCAAAACAGAGCAAAGTAATGATGAATCATTGGGTTTATTGTTGTCTGCACAAAATGAGTTTCTTCCCATGGTTATTATTAAAATCTTGAATGAGTCTGAGCTGACAAGATGGATGATTTGCAAACACTGGTCATTGAAATAACACTTCAGGGCGTTTATTTGCTCAACATGTGTAAAATCTCTACCAAGTATTGTTTGGTCGGTATAGTTTGTACGTAGTAAACCTATCAAAAGATTGTATGACAAATGTAGTATTGGCTTAATCTCATGTTAATTCTTGGCAGCATTTATTGTTTATATTGTAGAGGTATGAACTATAGAAAGATATTGACAGAGCAGATTAAGCAGCACTAATATGACACGTACTGAGCTGTCATAGAATAAGGTGATCGACAGATTATTTCCCCATGTAATTGCCTTGCAAATATTTAGTTCAAAGGGTAACAATAATTGGACTATAAATGCCAGACTTACGTCAGTGGTGGCACAGTGGCACAGGGGTGGCACAGTGGCACAGCAGCAGAGCTGCTGCCATACAGTACCAGAGACCTGGGTTTGTTCCTGACTATGGGTGCTGTTGGTGCAGAGTTTGCATAACCTCCCTGTGGGTTTCCTCCGGGTGCTCCTCTTTGCTCCCACAAGATGAGCGGGTTCGTAGTTTAATTGGCTCTCTGTAAATTGTCCTTAGTGTGTAGGGAGCGGATGCGGAAGTGGGTTAACCTAGAACTAATATGAACGGGTGATCGATGGTTGACGTGGATTCGGTGGACTGAAAGGCCTGTTTCCACACTGTATCTCTACACATTAAACACATCGCAACTAGCAGCACGTATTAACGCAACCATAATGGATCAATAAATGTGTAGGAAGTGACTGCAGATGCTGGTTTACACCAAAAATAGATACAAAATGTTGGAGTAACTCAGTGGGACAGGCAGCATCTCTGGATAGAAGGAATGGGTGATATTTCAGATCAAGACCCTTCTTCAGCCTGAGAGTCAATAGATGATACAGGTAGGTGATCACATTAATACATCTTAGGGGGATTTGGGGATGGGTGTGGGGGAGATAGATAATGAGAAATTCTCAATGTTTCTAGCGCCAGAATTTAGTGAGATGTTCTTCCTTATGCTCAAGAGCCCTACGGTCATTGGAAAGAGGCTGTCATTGATCCTTGGGAACCAGAGGAATGGGGCTGACTGGATTGCCTTTGCAAAGAGCCAGCAAAGCCTCAGCGGGCTGAAAGGCCAGACTCTGTGCAGGATCAAATTTATGAAGCTACTTATTAGAATGCCAAACCAAATACCATATTAGCCACAATTTCCAGGCCTTACTTCACCTTCTGAAAGCAACATTAATTACACCTTAATTTGGTTTGGTTTAGTTTAATTGAGTTTAGTTTAGTTTAGTTTAATTTAGTCTGGTTTAGAGATACAGCGTGGAACAGGCCCTTCGGCACACCGAGGCCATGTCACAGATCACTCGTTCACACTAGTTCTATGTTATCCTACTTTCTCATCCACTCCCTACACACTAGCAGCAATTTACAGAGGGCCATTTAACCTACAAACCGCAAGTCTTTTAGAGTGTGAGAGGAAACCGGAGCACCCGGAGGAAACCCACATAGTCATAGGGAGAACGTGCAAACGCCATACAGCCAAGGTCAGAATTGATCCTGGGTCTCTGGTGCTGTGAGGCAGCAGTTCTACCTGCTGCAGCCACTGTACTGCCCTATATCTTGTTCACCTGTCAGTGAATATTTAATGAACTATGAATTCCTTCACACAGAGCAGTTCCAGATTATCTTACCATACTTGGGGCGGCACAGTGGCGCAGCGGTAAAGTTTCTGTCTTACAGTGCCACAGACCCAGGTTCGCTTCTGACTGGGAGTGCTACCTGTACTTTATTACTTTCTCCCTGTAACCTTGTGGGTTTTCTCCGGGTACTCCGGTTTACTCCCACACTCCACAGATGTACAGGTTTGACACTCAGTCTGAAGAAGGGTCTCGACCCGAAAAGTCACCTATTCCTTGCCTCCAGGGATGCATCTTGACCCGCTGAGTTACTCCAGCTTATTGTGTCTACCTTCCATTATATTCATATTTGTCTGCTGACCAGTGTAGTTTGCATCAAAAATGGTCACCGGATATGATTCGATTCCCCACGTCTGGTTTTGCAGATCGAAACTATCAAAAAACGGTGTTCATAACACATTATTCTTCCAGGTGACTACCATTATCTGTTGTAGTTATCTTCTGTTCCAGAAATGGAAAACAGCGGAACTAATATCCGTGGTATTAAAAGTGATTTGAAGGCTTCATCTCCATCTATATCTGATGCGTATAAAAACCAGGTATGGGAATTTCAGAATGTGGTGCAGTAGGAAATAGGTGTCATTGATTTGATGGACCAAGCTGATAGTTTAGTTTAACAGTGCTTTCAGAGCCACTATTGAAGACTAATACAAAAGTGACATTTTTACAGATTGACAGCCAAAACCAATTTCCATGAAGTGACCACGACTGCACAGAAATGGGTTTGGTGTGGTGGAAAAAAAATTCCAATGTCACACTTCACTTATCGTGTAACTGCTGGAATAAAAGGCCCACCATAATGAATTTACTGTTGATTCAGCGTGAAAATTGGGAGAATATTTTCCATTGTTCAGTTCAAAGAACCTCTGCATTGTCGTGTTCCGATCAATGGGTACAGTGACTCGAGGATAACAGCCTTCAATCTATAGCTCAGTCTTCTTCTTAGACTGTCGAGGGTTATGGGGAACAGACTGGAGCTGAGGCCAAGATCAGATCTATTGCGATCCTATTGAATGGGGGAGCAGGTTCAAGAGGCCACATGACAACATGCCCTTTCCATTTCCTTTGTTAAACCTCAGCAAGGCCACCAGCATAATCAAGGATGAGTCTCACCCCGGTCACTCCTTCTTCCCGACTCTCCCGTCAGGCAAGAGGTATAGAAGTTTTAAAACGCATTTAGGACATTTTTTTCCTCGCTGTTATCAGGCAACTGAACGATCCCATCACCAACCAGAGAGAGGTCCTGAAAATCATTGGAGACTGTTGAACTGGACTTTACTGGACTTTATCTTGGACTATATGTTCTTCCCTTTGTCCTGTATCTGTATATTGTGGACAACTCGATTGTAATCATGTACAGCCTCTATAGACTCTTGATTCTCTGGGCTTTTACTGTTGTTTTCCATTCATTTTTTGTGTGGGTACTGTTGGCTTAAATGCTGGTTTAAACTGAAGACAGACTCAAAATGCTGGAGGAATTCAGCGGGCCAGGCAGCATCACTGGAGAGATAGAATGAGTGACTTTTTGGGTCGAGATCCTTTTTCCGAGATACTGCCTGTCCCGCTAAGTTCCTCCAGCATTTTGTGTTTGTCTTTGGTTTAAACCAGCATCTGCAGTTCCTTCCCACACCACTTTAGACAGTACAGGTCCACCACTGATTTTCCAGCAGCTGGTGGTCTGGCACCTCGTTTAATCTCAAAAAGCTCTCAACAAGCCTTTATTCTCTCCTGAGATAAAGACAATAATCAGCAGGCAAGGCAGCTACTGTGAAAAAAGAACCAGTCAAGGTTTGGGGTCCACAAACCTTCATCAGATGTGCGACCATCTTTGTGCTCCCAGGTTGTGGTCAATGCACTTTCTATTCCTGAGAGTCTAACACAGAAAAGGTTGGTCAGCAAACCTCAGGCAAACTATAGGCGGCACGGTGGCACCATGTTAGAGGTGCTACCTTACAGCTCTTACAGCAGCAGTGACATTGGTTTGATCCAGACTATGGGTGCTGTCTGTATGGAGTTTGTATGTTCTCCCCGTGACCGCATTGGTTTTCCCCGAGGTAGAAACATAGAAAATAGCAAGCAATTTGGCCCCTTTGAGCCAGCACTGCCTTTCAATATGATCATGGCTGATTATCCAAAATCAGTACCCCATTCCTGCTTTTTACCCATACTGTATCTTTGGTTTCTTCCCACACTCCAAAGATGTACAGGTTTGTGGGCTAATTGGCTTGGTATCAATGAAGGACATTATTGCCATAGAGGGAGTGCAGAGAAGGTTCACCAGATTGATTCCTGGGATGTCAGGACTGTCTTATGAAGAAAGACTGGATAGGCTCGGTTTATACTCTCTAGAATTTAGGAGATTGAGAGGGGATCATATAGAAATTTACAAAATTCTTAAGGGGTTGGACAGACTAGATGCAGGAAGATTGTTCCCAATGTTGGGGAGTCCAGGACAAGGGGTCACAGCTTAAGGATAAGGGGGAAATCCTTTAGGACCGAGATGAGAGGGACTTTTTTTCACACAGAGAGTGGTGGGTCTCTGGAACTCTCTGCCACAGAGGGTAGTTGAGGCTAGTTCATTGGCTATATTTAAGAGGGAGTTAGATGTGGCCCTTGTGGCTAAGGGGATCAGAGGGTATGGAGAGAAGGCAGGTACGAAACACTGAATTGGATGATCAGCCATGATCATGGCAGGCTCGAAGGGCCGAATGGCCTACTCCTGCACCTAATTTCTATGTTTCTAAAATTGCTCCTAGTATGTATAGGATAGTGTTAGTGTGCAGTAATCGCTGGTCAGCACGAACTCGGTGGGCTGAAGGGCCTGTTTCCACGCTGTATCTCTAAACTAAAGTAAACTATACTGATGCTATGAGTTGCAACAATAGCTCAAGCTTAAATTATGCATCAACCATGTAGTAGGGGTGCATGTTCCACAGAAGGACAGTAGCAATTCAGTTTGATTATCATAAAGTAGGTAGTAGGGTAATTTTGACTCTACCAGCTGCGCCTCTGTGCCACCCAATCCAAATTCCCTACCCTGGAGGATTGTGGAGTCTACATCATTCGGGGCGTTGAAAGAGAAATTTATGAAAGATCAGGAATTGAGAACTATTATGAACAAGCACAAAAAAGGAGATGAGGTTTGCGGTAGATTTTACTTCTGAGTCACGTGAGTGACTGTGTGCAGAACCCCGTCCAGCCGCACGTGCGTCATTACGTCAAACGCATTGGTGCAGGTTGACCGGTTGGAGCAGCGGAGATGGCGAATGTCGGATTTTGCGATCGGAGTCACTGATAAGATGGTCAGTGACTCTACACGTTGGGTTCCCGGGGAGGGGAAATCCAATAATATGCAGTTCCCAGACCACAGTAATCCCCAGGATATGGGGTTAAACTGACCTGAACGGTCAGCCCAGGTGCCGAGAGAATTACCGCGGGTAGGTATATGGATTCCCGGGGAGGGGAAATCCAGCAGCAATGCGGTTCCCAAACCGCAGTCATCCCCAGGATATGGGGACAACTGACAAAAATGGTCAGCCCGGATGTTGGGAGGGTTCCCCTCCGGGAATGTGAACCTAGATACACTCCTACAGCAGGAGTTGGGCCAGCGCGGGTCAATGTGGGAGCCTGCGCCAGCAGCACCTTTTTACAGTGCTGCTTCATGGGATGCCAGGTTTATGGCAGTGCCAGCCTATTGGAGAGGCTGTGCCAGCAGCACCTTGGCTCAGGGCTGCTTCATGGGGATGCCAAGTATATGACAATACTGGCCTTTGGCCCAAAGATTCGGCCAGCAGCATCTTTGCTCAGTGCTGCTTCATGGGCACCAGCAGTACCTTTGCTCAGGACTGCTTCAGGGGGATGTCAAGTTATGACAGTGCCAGCCTATTGGAGAGGCTATGCCAGCAGCACCTTTGCTCAGGGCTGCTTCATGGGGATGCCAAATCTATGGTAAATATTGGCCTATGGGAAAGGCCGCGCCAGCAGCACCTTTGCTCAGGGCTGCTTCATGGGAATGCCGAGTCTATGGCAGTACCGGCCTATGAGAAAGGCCGCACCAGCAGCACCTTAGACGGGACTGCTTAGTGGGGATGCCAAGTCTATGGCCATGTGGCAAATGATTACAGGCGTGGCATGTTCATTATGAAAGATGGCAGATTAACAATTCATTTTATAGTGTATTCCCATTTACAGTGATCATGGGGGATATTTGAGGAGGCATTGCTAGGATAAGGCAATATAACAGAATGATGACAAGAAAGCATTCAAAGAGGACTACTCAGAGCTCAAAAACACTGGTTATGTATTGTCTCGATGATATGTTAACGCTGTATTTTGCTAAAATCCACTGTTTAAATCTCAAACTATATTTGAGAAATTGGGCTCGTCTATCCAGTTACGATTAAGTTGTTATCAAATAGACTTGTAGGACATTGGGATTCACCTTTAGCTATTCAATTGGCTGTTGACACCGGCCTGGGCAACAGATTGCAGTCAATAGACTCCTGTAACAACCTTGTTGTTATAAAGCAGCCTTCTATTCATTAAGACTAATTGGCAATATTATAGATGGGATTCAGCTGTGCAAGTAGGAGTACTGTCATCCTGTTAAATTGTAAACTGTAAAGTGTCATGTCGGTCATTGTTAGCACAACCTTGTTATTACCAGCTGAAGCTACTAAAGTCACAATGATGGACAAACAGTATTCATTACTGCTCCAGTAGTTGTTAGGTAAATATTTAATTATATGGCAAAATGATGCTAATGGCCCTAAAATGGGAAATTGTGCCAGCTGTGCCTTGAAGCAGACCTGCTTAATGTCTCCCTCGTGTAAGAGGAGAGTATGCCGCGTCAGTATTAGTCTGACGCCGGGCCCATGGCAAAGTCGGCGTATTGCTGAAGCCACGCCAGCCGCACCTTGTAGCAGGGCTGCTTAATGTCTCCCTCATGTAAGAGGGGAGCATGCCGGGTCAGTGTAATCTAACGCCGAGTCGGTGGGTATGGCCGTGGAGCATGCCCAAGGAATGAAGGGCACATGCCAGACGTACCATGCTTGGCAGCAAGGCTGCCATTCAAACACATATGCAGTGAACACCGCTATCAGGGGGACAATAGAGCCGGCCGCCGAATCTTCTATTCAGGTAAGACCTGTTTCATAGGCGAAAACTAGAGGACGACGCACAAGCTATTGAATGAGTAAGGCTTCATAATTTCAGCAACAATGCACCCCACGTTTACATTGGCAGAAAGCGGTTCACTGAAGCTGGTGGCAGCATGAAAGTTGGCCAGAGGTTCCATGCATCTTACCTGTGCTACTCTACAACTAAGGGACCACTTACAACTTGGTAAGATGTACACTTGGTTGTCCAATGCAAATGATTGAGACTTTATCATCTACTTTGAGGGGTCTAACCATGTAAAACTGGAAAATACTAGCATTCCAAGTTGGTTAGAATTATGCAGGCTCAGTATAATGGCCAGGATTGTCTTGCAAGACTGGCTCGGAAATTGGGCCACAGGTGCCGTTCATGGCAGACACAAAATTGTGAATATCATCTCGAGTTTGGAGGTTGAGCAGAGTTGCATGATTAACCAATTCTTCACTTATTGGTATCAACTATCTATAGACCCCATGGGCATTGTATGGGTTAAAGAGTGATTGAGCAAATATGCATATCTGCATGCTCAACTTCATGTTGATACATTATGATGGTGGCGTATGTTAGTCACATGGTTGCAATCAATTAAAGACTCCCGTAATGGTTACATAATCTCATTTGCCACAGGAGAATAATTAAGTATAGGTCGATGGCTACACAGAATTGGTGTTGAATCACACCGTATTATGAAACTCTGGTTCAATGGAACACCAAATATAGATATGTTTATTTTTCATGCTTATTCACAGGTTGCAAAATATGTGCCATAACAGTGGTGAAAGATACATTCTCGCTACAAGGAGAAGGAAGGTCTTTTATGTCTTCCTCCATTTTGCTTCATCAATCGGGGTTTCAAATAAAGTAATTAAGAGCCCCCTTTAGGTTCCTATTGTATGATTGGCTTATGCAACTTTGAATCCTGATTTGTCGGGAATAATAATACGACCTTATATGGTTATTTTAAACGTAACTTTGCTGGTTCAGCCTGAGGCTTGGGCAATCAGCCATTGCATGATAAAATCAAATTATGTTCTGCAGATTCAACAACTGCCCTAAGGCTTGGGTTGTTACATCTATCCTTCAAATTTCTGGATCATTGGGACATCTTTTGGGGAAGGTGTAACCTGTACAAAAAGGACGGGTTACACTTGAACCCGAGGGGAACCAATATCCTGGCGGGGAGATTTGCAAAGGCTACTGGGGAGACTTTAAACTAGATCGTTTGGGGGGAGGGACTCAAATAGAGAAAGCAAGTAGACAGTGTGTGAGGCAGGAGGCAGAGAAGGGAAGCACTCAGACGCAACACGTAGTGGGGAAAGAAGAAAAAAAATAATAAACAGAGAATAAAAGGTGGTGGGTTTCTTAAATGTGTGAGCAGAGAGACAGAGGGGTGTAAAATGAGGTTGGAAGCAATAGGTAGCAAGGAGAAAAGTAAAAGTGGCAGGCAGACAAATCCAGGGCAAAAATCAAAAAGGGCCACTTTTCAACATAATTGTATAAGGGGTAAGAGTGTTGTAAAAACAAGCCTGAAGGATTTGTGTCTCAATGCAAGGAGCATTCGTAATAAGGTGGATGAGTTGAATGTGCAGGTAGCTATTAATGATTATGATATAGTTGGGATCACAGAGACATGGCTCCAGGGTGACCAAGGCTGGGAGCTGAACACCCAGGGATATTCAATATTCAGGAGGGATAGACAGAAAGAAAAAGGAGGTGGGATAGCGTTGCTGGTTAGAGAGGAGATTAACGCAATAGAAAGGAAGGACAATAGCTTGGAGGATGTGGAATCGGTATGGGTAGAGCTGCAAAACACTAAGGGGCAGAAAACTCTAATGGGTGTTCTGTATGGGCCACCTAACAGTAGTAGTGGAGTTGGGGATGGCATCAAACAAGAAATTAGAAATGTGTGCAATAAAGGTAAAACAGTTATAATGGGTGACTTTAATCTACATATAGATTGGGTGAATCAAATTGGCAGGGGTGCTGAGGAAGAGGATTTCTTGGAATGTATGCGGGATAGTTTTCTAAACCAACATGTAGAGGAACCAATGAGAGAGTAGGCTATTCTAGACTGTGTATTGAGTAATAAGGAAGGGTTAGTTGGCAGTCTTGTTGTGCGTGGCCCCTTGGGCAAAAGTGACCATAATATGGTTGAGTTCTTCATTAGGATGGAGAGTGACATTGTTAATTCAGAAACACGGGTCCTGAACTTAAAGAAAGGTAACTTTGAGGGTATGAGACGCGAATTGGCCAAGATAGACTGGCAATTGATTCTTAAAGGGTTGACGGTGTATGTGTAATGGAAGGCATTCAAAGACTGCATGGATGAACTACAACAATTGTTCATCCCAGAATGGCAAAATAATAAATCAGGGAAGGTAGTGCATCCATGGATAGCAAGGGAAATCAGGGATAGTATCAAAACAAAAGATGAAACAAACAAATTAGCCAGAGAAAGCAGCCTACCAGAGGACTGGAAGAAATTCAGAGTCCAGCAGAGGAGGACAAAGGGCTCAATTAGGAAAGGGAAAATGGATTATGAAAGGAAACTGGCAGGAAACATAAAAACTGACTGCAAAGGTTTTTATCGATATGTGAAGAGAAAAAGATTAGTTAAAACAAATGTAGGTCCCCTGCAATCAGAAAAAGGTGAATTGATCATGGGGAACAAGGTCATGGCAGACCAAGTGAATAACTACTTTGGTTCTCTCTTCACTAAGGAAGCCATAAATAATCTGCTGGAAATAGCAGGGGATCGCGGGTCAAATGAGATGGAGGAACTGAGTGAAATCCAGGTTAGCCGGGAAGTGGTGTTAGGTAAATTGAATGGATTAAAGGCCGATAAATCTCCAGGGCCAGATAGGCTGCATCCCAGAGTACTTAAGGAACTAGCCCCAGAAATAGTGGATGCCTTAGTGATAATTTTTCAAAACTCTTTAGATTCTGGAGTAGTTCCTGAAGATTGGAGGGTAGCTAATGTAACCCCACTTTTTAAAAAGGGAGGGAGAGAGAAAACGGGGAATTACAGACCAGTTAGTGTAACATCAGTAGTGGGGAAACTGCTTGAGTCAGTTATTAAAGATAGGATAGCAGCACATTGGGAATGTGGTGAAATCATTGGACAATGTCAGCATGGATTTACGAAATGTAATTCATGTCTGACGAATCTTGTTTAAGTTTTTGAGAATGTAACTAGTAGAGTGGATAAGGGAGAAGCAGTGGATGTGTTATATCTGGACTTTCAGAAGGCTTTCGACAAGGTCCCACACAAGAGATTAGTATACAAACACAAGAGATTAGTATTAAAGCACACGGTATTGGCGGTTCAGTATTGATGTGGATAGAGAACTGGCTGGCAGACAGGAAGCAAAGAGTAGGAGTGAACGGGTTATTTTCAGAATGGCAGGCAGTGACTAGTGGGGTACCGCAAGGCTCAGTGCTGGGACCCCAGCTATTTACAATATATATTAATGATTTGGATGAGGGAATTGAATGCAACATCCCCAAGTTTGCGGATGACACGAAGCTGGGGGCCAGTGTTAGCTGTGAGGAGAATGCTAGGAGGCTGCAAGGTGGCTTGGATAGGCTGGGTGAGTGGGCAAATGCATGGCAGATGCAGTATAATGTGGATAAATGTGAGGTTATCCATTTTGGTGGCAAAAACAGGAAAGTAGACTATTATTTGAATGGTGGCGATTAGGAAAAGGGGAGATGCAACAAGACCTGGGTGTCATGGTACACCAGTCATTGAAAGTAGGCATGCAGGTGCAGCAGGCAGTGAAGAAAGCGAATGGTATGTTAGCATTCATAGCAACAGGATTTGAGTATAGGAACAAGGAGGTGCTACTGCAGTTGTATGGGGTCTTGGTGAGACCACACCTGGAGTATTGCATACAGTTTTGGTCTCCAAATTCGAGGAAATACATTTTTGCGAAAGAGGGAGTGCAGAGAAGGTTCACCAGACTGATTCCTGGGATGTCAGGACTTTCATATGAAGAAAGACTGGATAGACTTGGCTTGTACTCGCTATAATTTAGAAGATTGAGGGGGGATCTTATAGAAACTTATAAAATTCTTAAGGGGTTGGACAGGCTAGATGCAGGAAGATTGTTCCCGATGTTGGGGAAGTCCAGGCCAAGAGGTCACAGTTTAAGGATAAGGGGGAAATCTTTTAGGGTCAAGATGAGGAAAAACATTTTTCACACAGAGAGTGGTGAATCTCTGGAATTCTCTGCCACAGAAGTTAGTTGAGGCCAGTTCATTGGCTATATTTAAGAGGGAGTTAGATGTTGTCTTTGTGGTTAAAGGGATCAGATGGTATGGAGAGAAGGCAGGTAAGGGATACTGAGTTGGATGATCAGCCATGATCATATTGAATGGCGGTGCAGGCTCAAAGGGCCGAATGGCCTACTCCTGCACCTATTTTCTATGTTTCTATCCTCGTATTTGTTCAAAGTGCTTGGATAGCACCAAAAAGCAGGACTTTTATTTTCCAGGAGATGAAAAGAGTTTGTTTAATGCTCGTTACATTGAAAATGGTATAGATTACTGACGTTTGGAGTTCATGTTAAATTATCTTTTGTCCATAATTGAGTTGTATGGCCTTTAACTGTGCCAACGTGCCTTATCATTTAATTTGCTGTAGCAAGCGAGACCTGCTCTGTCGGGTTCACCCCGGATATCAAGTTTATAAGGATATCTTTAACTCATGGTCTCCCAGGACCAGTACAATGCCGTATGGGATGTTGACATTTGTGAACACTTTCACCAGGGGGCTCCATCTGCATCCTTAACTTCGGCCGGAGCTCATTAGGTAGTTATCCTTCTGGCGCTGGTTAGCACAGCAGGTTCAGTCGCTACATAATAGCGACAGTACAGGATGATTACATCTGTAAATAATAATACATAATATTTTATGTTTATAAATACTTGAGCAGAGCAGAAGGGGTGTCAGGTCTCAAAATAGTTACAGGCATGCCAGGGGACCCTTGGTAACGTAAGCACACACATATACAACAATACGTCAAGGTCACCAAGAGCCTTCAAAGGCTCTGAACTAGCAATATTTGTTAGTCACAAAAAAAATAGAAGAACGTAACTGTTCAGGCCACTCCAGATGATAACACGGAGTTTGCGTTATGTAGGAATGGATACTGATTCCAGATCTTATTCCACCAGGGCTGTTACATCATCAGCAGCAAGGGTATTTATGTTCCGCTAGACCACTTCCTTACGGCTGCAGCATTGTCCAACGAACGAATCTCCAAACATTTATAATAACCCATTGCTAGACCAAGGGTATTTGACAACTCTATTTTACGTTCTAGTTATACTTTCCATCCGGGTGAGAGTTGTGAATATTGTTACTTCATTTAAACAGCATCAGCATGTTTTAAATCTATGTCATGACTGTATGCATTATGAATGTTTTCCCTTCATTTGTCAATGAAGCAGTTGTGGTTGTGTAGACTCGTTTCTCACAGCATAAAATCACAGAGCTTTGAAGTCTTCATGTAGTCACTCACGTGACTCCGAAGTAAAATAGTAAGATTAAATGAGAACTTACCAGTTTGAAGTTTGATCTTAATTTATGAGGAGTTACGATGAGGGACTACGCGCCCTCCGCTCCCAACCCTCATAAATATCAAATGGTAGTTCTAGTCTTCTGTTATCTTACTATTATACTTCAGTCACTATTACCTGTGAATTCACACCGCTGCTTTGAAGATTGACGCACGTGTGGCTGGACGGGGTTCTTCTTCACGTAGTCCCTCATCGTAATTCCTCATAAAATAAAGATCAAACTTCAAACTGGTAAGTTCTCGTTTAATCTTACTATTAGCCATGATAATATTGATGGATAGGAAAGATATGGGTAAAATACGAGCAGGTGGGAGTAGTGTAAATGGGACATTTTGGTCGACGTGGGCTGATGGCCTGATTCTGTGCTACAGTATATGCCTCTGTTGAATGGTGGGAAAGGCTTGAGGGTCTGAGTGGCCTACACCTATTCTCCTATTCTCTTATGTTTAAATGTTTAGTTCAGAAATACAGCGCAGAATCAGGCCCCTCGGCCCACCGAGTCCCGCTGACTAGTGATCACCTCGAGGAAACCCATGTGGTCGCAGAGTGAATGTACAAACTCTGTACAGACAGCACCCGTAGTCAGAATCGAACCTGGGTCTCTGGCGCTGTAAGGCAACAACTCTACCAATGTTCTTATTGCTGTTGATCAATACGGAGAATAATTTTCAGTCTCTCAATTCCTTTATGTTTTTAAAGTTAGAAAATAATCATTAGGACAATGATTTATTGAAGTCATTACTACGGGTCTATCAAAGGGCTGTCTATCGATTACTGGGCTGTGCTGTTCCTGATGGTTCAAATCCAGATAATCTCAAACTCAAGCATTCAATTACAGGTATCCCATGTGTTGAGGTTGTATTTTATATCAGTTCCATTACCCGTTTAATTGAAATGAAGGAAGACTGTTCCGCATTAAATGTGAAGCACCTCCTGTGCTGTGATTTTCCACGGGGTTGCAGGGAGTTCAAGGGCAGAATTGATCATGTGTCCTCTTCGATGAAGACAAGAATCTATAAACTGTAGTGTTCATTTGTTTAACAAAAGTACACTTGTGATTGTCTTTTGCGTGTAGGAAGGTGTTAGTGTATAGAGTGATTACTGGTTTGCGTGGATTTGGTGGGCCGAAGGGCCTGTTTCCGCGCTGTGTCTCTAGAGTGTAAAGTCTTAAATCTAAAGTCAATCTGGTCTATGCAAATCTAGACCAGTACTAGTAAGGTTGACTCTTAATTTCACTTGAAGGGGTCCACTGTTCTAGTATATTCATGGTTAATTGAGGTCGAGTAATACGTGCCAGTTCCTCTAGCACTTTGTGTTTTGAAGAACATTAAGAGACTAAAATTGATAGATTGATACACTCACACCTCTTTGACAGGAAAATGTCAATCCCTCAATGTTGTAGATTTAGTCAGCTACTTTAGGAATGATTGAAAAACACATAATTTGCTTTGTAAATATTTTTAACTGTCAATTAATTAATGTACCCTGCTAGACAGGGGAAACAGGAAGAAACTTCCGTTTGCGGAGTAATTAATAATAGTCATAGATGCCTACAGCATGGAAACGGGCTATTCGGCCCAACGTGCCTAAGCTGACCAAGATGTGATATCTATGTATTCCCATCTGCCTAGGGCCCATATCCCTCTAAACCTTTCCTATCCATGTATCTGTCCAAATGTATTTTAAATGCTGTTATAGATCCTGCCTCAACTACCTTGGGAACTTGGGAACATGGATTTGAATGGGAAATACAAGGAAAGAGAAGTTTATGGAAGAGTAGTGCAGGTTTGGAACTCACTGGTTGGAACGATGATGGGGACAGAAAATCTCATCGTGCTCACAATGTGTGTGGATGAACACTTGAAGAACACTTCATCAACGTTGGGATGGTGAATAAAACTGCTTCTCAAGTTGACCTTGCAATGCACCAAGCAGAACAAGAGAAGATGATTGGAGACGTGAGAAACCACAGATGCTGGATTCTTGAGCAAAGCACAAAGTGCTGGAGGAACTCAATGGGTCAGCCAGCATCTGTGGAATGAATGGACAGATGACGATACCAGTCAGGACCCATCTTCACACGTAGGTGTAGGGCAGAGAAAGCTGGAAAAGAGACACGGGGGCAGGACAAAGCCTGACGAGTGATAGATAGGGAATGGGATTAGCCTAGTAGCCATTTTGTGCTCTCAAGGACACAATGATTTAATTGGGTATTTTTTAATGTCATAAATGCCTACTATTCTGTATTAAATGTAAGCTGTTCCTTTACTTGTAGCAGAGGGGCAGCACAGTGATGCAGCCAGTAGTGCTGCTGCCTCACAGCACCAGAGACCCAGGTTCGATCCTGACTTCAGGTGCTGCCGTGGGTTTTCTCCTGGTGTTCCAATTTCCTTCCACATCCCAAAAGTATGCTGGTTTGTAGGTTAATTGACCACTGTAAATTACCCCAAGTGTGTGGGGAGTGTATGAGAAAGTGGGAGCTGATGATCGGCTTAGACGTTCAGAGCCAGAAGTATTTCTTTGGCATCCTGATGTATCTCTTAATAAATAATCACGAGGAATCGAGGGTTTAAAATCATCAATTGTTTTTTTTAATCCTACCATTCCAGCAGAGAAGGAAGCTGTTCATCTCATAATGACTGTGCTGGCCATTGAGAAGGAATGCTATATTTCATATTACTGTCTGGATTTTCACACTGTGCATCATTGGAAGCCCATTCATTTTTTCTCTGGCTGTGTTTAAGTCAGTAGCATGGAGAGATCAGTGTTTCTCTAAACTGTTCACTTAGAACTAAATGAATAGTCAAACAATTGTCTCGCAGCTAATTTATTCAACAGTTCTAAATAAAAAATGCAATTGACCAATTATATATTTAGATTTAATGGTTATAACTAAAAGTTGCCTCTGGCTAAGTGAGGCGATCACTTACACACTGCGAGTGGTTGTATTCTTGAATGCCCCACTTGGAAGAAAATTAGGTAGTTACTTTAGGATGACATTCTACAAATGGTTAGATAGTATATAAAAACAGGGACGCAATGCTGAGGCTTTATGAGGCACTGATCAGACTGCATTTGGAATATTTGAGCAGTTTTGGCCCCATATCTGAGGAAGGATGTGCTGGCTCTGGAGAGGGTCCAGAGAAGGTTTATGAGAATGATCCCAGGAATGATTGGGTTAACATATGCTGAGCATTTGAAGGCACTGGGCCTGTACTCACTGAAGTTTAGACAAATAGGGTGGATCTCATTGAAACCTACCGAATAGTGCAGGGCCTGGATAGAGTGGATGTAGAGAGGATGTTTTTAACTTGTGAGAGAGTCTGCAATGAAAGGATGCAGTCTCAGAATAAATGGACATACCTTTAGAAAGGAGACGAGGAGGAATATCTTTAGTCAGTGTGTGGTGAATCTGTGGAATTAATTGACACAGAAAGCTGTGGAGGTCAAGTCAATGTATATTTTTAAGGTGGAGATTGACAGATTCTTGATTAGTAAACAGAGTTAGGGGGGAGAAGGAGGTAGAAAAGGGTTGAGAGGACAAGATACATCAGTCATGATTGAATGATCGAATAGACTCCATGGGCCGAATGGCTTAATGCTGCTCCTGTAACGTTTGAACTTATGAATTATAGTCATAGAATCATACGGCTCAAAAGCAAGTCCTTTGCTCAAATCATTCATGCCAATCATGAAAATGCTTCATCTGAGCTAATCCCATCTATTACCTGGGAAAGATGCTCAGTTTGTGATTATTGTTGTTATTATTGTTATCGTTTATTATTGTGATGTGTACCGAGGTACAGTGAACAACTTTTGTTTGCCTGTTATCCGTGTCAAAGAAAAGACCATACATGAATACCATCATGCCGCCCACAGTGCACAAATAATAGATAATAGACAATAGGTGCAGGGGTAGGCCATTCGGCCCTTCGAGCCAGCACCGCCATTCAATGTGATCATGGCTGATCATCCACAATCATTACCCCATTCCTCCCTTCTCTCCATGTCCCTTAACACCGCTATCCCTAAGAGATCTATCTAACACTCTCTTGAAAGCATCCAGAGAACCAGCCTCCCCCACCCTCAGAGGCAGAGAATTCCACACACTCTCAACTCTCTGTGTGAAAAGGTTTTTCCTCATCTCTGTTCTAAATGGCTTACCACTTATTCTTAAACTATGGCCCCAATTTCTGGACTCCCCCAACATTGGGAACATGTTTCCTGCCTCTAGCGTATGCAAACCTTTAATAATCTTATATGTTTCATAAGATCTCCTTTCATCCTTATAAATTCCAGAGTATACAAGCCCAGCCGCTCCAATGTATCAACATATGACAGTCCCGCCATCCCAAGAAGTAACCTAGTTAGCCTAAGCTGCACTCCCTCAATAGCAAGAATGTCCTTTCTCAAGTTTGGAGACAAAAACTGCACACAATATTCCAGGTGTGGTCTCATTGGGGTCCTGTACAACTGCAGAAGGACCTCTTTGCTCCTATACTCAACTCCTCTTGTTATAAAGGCCAACATGCCATTCACTTTCTTCACTGCCTGCTGTACCCACATGCTTACTTTCAGTGACTGATGAACAAGGACCTCCAGATTCCGTTGTACTTCCCCCTTTTCCCAACTTGACAACATTTAGACAACATGCCTTCCTGTTTTTGCCACCAAAGTGGATAACCTCACATTTATCCACATTAAACTGCATCTGCCATGCATCTGCCCACTCGCCCAACCTGCCCAAGTCACCCTGCATCCTCCTCACAGTTCACATTGCCACCCAGCTTTGTGTCATCTGCAAATTTGCTAATGTTACTTTTAATCCTTTCATCCAAATCATTAATATATTTTGTAAATAGCTGCGGTCCCAGCACCGAGTCTTGCGGTACCCCACTAGTCACTGCCTGCCATTCTGAAAGGGACCCGTTAATTCCTACCCTTTGTTTCGTGTCTGCCAACCAATTTTCTATCCATGTCAGTACCCTATCCCAAATACCATGTGCTCTAATTTTGCCCACTAATCACCTTTGTGGGACCTTATTAAATGTTTTGTGAAAGTCCATGTACACTACATACACTGGCTCTCCCTTGTCCTTTATCCTGGTTACATCCTCGACAAAGTCCAGAAGATTAGTCAAGCATGATTTCCTCTTCATAAATCCATGCTGACTCGGGCCGAACCTGCTACTGCTATCCAAATGTGCTGCTATTTCAACTTTTATTATTGACTCCACCACCTATGTCAGGCTACCTTGTCTATAATTCCCTGTGTTCTCTTAAAGTGTGGGACAACATTAGCTACCCTCCAATCCACAGGAACTGATCCTGAATTTATGGAACATTGGAAAATGATTACCAATGCATCCACGATTTCTAGAGCCACTTCCTTAACTACCCTATGATGCAGACCATCAGTCCCTGGGGATTTATCAGCCTTCAATCCCATCAGTCTACCCAACACCATTTCCTGCCTAATGCGAATCACCTTCAGTTCCTTTGCCACCCCAGATCCTCTGGCTAGTACATTAGGAAGATTGTTTGTGTCCTCCTTCGTGAAGACTGATCCAAAGTACCTGTTCAACTCATCTGCCATTTCCATGTTCCCCATAATAAATTCACCCTTTTCAGTCTTCAAGGGTCCAACTTTGGCTTTAACTATTGTTTTCCTCTTCACATACCTAAAGAAGCTTTTACTATCCTCCATTATATTCTTGGATAAAGGGATATAACATTTAGTGCAAAGCTATAACATTAAACATAGGTTACAGCATCTTATTTGGGTAACGGCTTTTCTAGTTCTCCTTTAATATGACAGCTCTACCATCTGTCCATGTTGAGGGCGGCACAGTGGCATAGCTGGTGGAGTTGCTGCCTCATAACGCTAGGGTCGCAGGTTCCATCATGACCTTGGGTGCTGTCTATGTGGAGTTTACATGTTCTCTCTGTGATCTCGTGGGTTGCCACCGGGTGGTCCGGTTTCCTCCCACATCCCAAAGACATGTGGCTTTGTGGATTAATTGATCTCTGTAAATTACTCTTAGTGTGGAGGAGTGGTGTGAAGGTGGAATAATCTAGAACTAGTTTCAGCGGGTGATAAAAGGGAACTGCAGATGCTGGTTTTTTTTTTTTAAATAGACACAATGGGCTTAAGTAACTCAGCGACTCAGTAATCATCACTGGAGGAAAAGGATAGTGTTTGAAGAAAGGCCCCGACCAGAAATGTCACCTAAAGTTTTCCTCCAGAGATGCTGCTTGACCCGCTGAGTTACTCCGGCACTGTGTGTCTATCTGAAGTCTCTTCATCTATCTATTTAGTCATTGTATTGGTATTGATATTGGCTTATATTTGTCAAGTGTACCGAGATGCAGTGAAAAAAAAATCCAGTCAATTCATACGATACCCGAGTAGATTCAAGCCATACACAAGCTTTGAAGTGTTCGTCAAGTGCAGGGTATTATGTTTCTATTAAAGGAATCAGGGGGTATGGAGAGAAGGCAGGTACGGGATACTGATTTGGAGGATCAGCCATGATCATGTTGAATGGCGGTGCAGGCTCGAAGGGCCGAATGGCCTACTCCTGCACCTAATTTCTATGTTTCTATTTTGCCTAGGTCTTCCCCTTTGACCCTCCTACCCTGGGTGACCCTGCCAGAAGTACTTTTCCCTCAATTGCATTGTTATCACAGTGGAACCCTCTCTACCACATTAATATTGTAATCTGTAGAGATGGCATTTAACTAAATCATTTATGAAGAGACTTCATAGTCTAACTGGGACTAACATAGAGGAGGCATCTCGATCGAGTTGGGCTGAAGGGCCTGACTCCGTGATGTATGACTTTATGGCTTTCAGTGAGTTCAAATTGATAAAAGGTAAAGAAGATTTTAGTTTCGTTTATTGTCATGTGTACCGAGGTACGGGGAACAGCTTTTGTTGTGTGCTAACCAGTCAGCAGAAATAATATACATGATTACAATCCACAGTGTACATAAAAGTGAGTACAGAAGTTGGGAGTTCATGTTGCATTTGTATAAGATGCTGGTGAGACCGCATTTAGAATATTGTGTTCAATTCTGGGCACCATGTAATAGGAAAGATATTGTCAAGCTTGAAAGGGTTCAGAAAAGATATACGAGGATGTTGCCAGGACTAGAGGGTGTGGGTTATAGCAAAATGCTGGAGTAACTCTGCATCTCTGGAGAAAAGGAATAGGTGACATTTCGTGGTTTCAAGGTTTGTTTATTAACACATGTTCCAATTAAGGTAGTCATACCAATAAAGAGCAACAAGACACTCAAATATATTTTTTTAACATGAATATCCACCACAGCGACTCCCCCCCCCCCCCCCTAACTCACTGTGATGGAAGGCAAAAAAAGTTCAATCTTCTTCCCTTCTTTGTTGTTGCGTAGGCTCGGGCTCTATTCCATGGAGCGCAGGAGGATCAGGCAAGATCTTACAGAGGTATACAAAATCATGAGAGGAATAGATCGGGTAGACGCACAGTGTCTTCTGTCCAGAGTAGGGGAATCGAGGACCAGAGGACATAGGTTCAAGGTGAAGGGGAAAGGAATTAATAGGAATCCGAGCGGTAATTTTTTCACACAAAGGGTGGTGGGTGTATGGATCAAGCTGCCAGAGGAGGTTGTTGAGGCTGAGACTATCCCATCATTTAAGAAACAATTGGGCAGGTACGTGGATAGAACAGGTTTGGAGGGGACCAAGCACAGACAAGTGGGACTAGTGTGGCTGGGAAATTGCGTGGGCATGTTGAGCCGAAGGGCCTATTTCCACACTGTATCTCTCTATGAGTCTATGACATGCTAAAGGGAAGAAAGGGCAAGATAAAGTCCAGTAAAGTTTGATTACAGATAGTCTGAAGGTCTCCAATGACTAGATAGTAGCTCAGGACTGCTCTCCGGTTGTTGATAGGATAGTAAGTAAGTAAGTTTTATTTATATAGCACGTTTTAAATCAACTCACGTTGAAACCAAAGTGGTTTACATAAAATAAATAAAAGTTTCTGTACATCCATAGAAAAAGATTAAAAAAAGAATAATGGACACAACACATTATAGAGTTCAACACAAACGTCCCCCCACAACAGAATCAAAAATTTCCACTGTGGGGAAAGGCACCAGAAAGTTTAGTCCTCTTCTTCTGTGACCACCCGAGGCCGGAGCCCACTGGTGGCCTTGCAGCCAGTCCGATGTTTTCAGGCTCTCTTGCCGTAAAGCTGTAACTCCGGCGTCGGGTGAACATTCCTCAGCGGCTTGGTGCTCAGCTGGGAAGAAACTGTCCTTGAATCTGGGGGTATGCGTTTTCAAACTTGTGTACTCCTTGCCTGGCGGTTGAGGGGAGAAGAGGGAGTGACCGGGGTGAGACTCATCCTTGATTATGCAGGTGGCCCTTTGAAGATTTTGAGGTTATTTCAAGAAACCTCTTCCCACCTTGCAGCTTTTATTATCCTGTGTACTGGATGACTCAACACTTCTTGGATGTTGAAGAAAGATGGAAAGTCAGGCCGCACCATTTTCTGTTCTGTGCAATAGAGCGGGTCATTTTCTCACCCAGACTGAACTGAGAGATGCTAAAAACAGCACTCTGGACAGAGGAGGTGGAAGAAATCAGCCAGATTTCTCACTTCGACTCAACATCAAGTCAGGGTAAGCCAACTAGAAGTGTGCATTTACGGGCATGACGTGCTGAGGCTGAGTCAGACATGGGCTGAGCTCATGGATGAAGTTATTTATTTCCACCCTGTGACTGAATCATCTACCGTGAGTCTCTTCACATTTTAAAGATGATTAAAGGCTGCTGTCTGCACGGAGTTTGTACGTTCTCCCTGTGACCGCATGGGTTTTGTCCGGGTGCTCCGGTTTCTTCCCACATCCGAAAGACGTACAGGTTTGTAGAATAATTTGGCCTCAGTAAAAATGTTTAATTGTCCCTGGTGTGTAGGATAGTGCTAGTGTACGGGTATTGCTGATCAGCATGGACTAGGGGGTCGGAAGGGCCTGTTTCCGCACTGCATCACTAAACTAAACTAAACTAAATTAAAGATTCAGTGTGGAAATGCGGGCTGAAGTATTGAAATATATAATGGTATCAGGACAATAACCCTTACCTAAGTCAGAAGGGTTGGTTGGTGATGTAAAGAAATGAGGTGATGACTTAATCCTGTCCTGGTCAATGGAGATGCTGGTTGACAACTTCAGGTCCCTTCACACTGATGCAGTGATCAGGAAAGTGTATCAGCATACTTATTTTCTTTGGTGACTAGGAAGATTTGGCATGACCACGACAATTCTCTTGAAAGGATAGAGTGCTGGAGTAATGTAGCAGGTCAGGCAGCATCTCTGGAGACCACAGATAGGTGTAAACGTCTGAAGAAGGGTCCAACCTGAAACATTACCCATTTATGACAGACACAAAATGCTGGAGTAACTCGGCATCTCTGGAGAAAGGGAATAGGGGACGTTTCGGGGAGTGACACTTCTTCAGACAAAGTCAGGGGAGATGAAGACGTACAGAACAAATCAGAGCTGGCTCGATGATCAAGGAAAGGAGGAGCCCACAATGGTCCCCTGTTGGCTCCACCTTTCCTTGGTCATTGGGTTTGAACCTGACCTTGGGTGTTTTCTGTGTGGAGTTTGCACATTCTTCCAGTGACTATGTGGGTTTTCTGCGGGTGCTCCGGTTTCTTCCCACACTCCAAAGATGTGTGGGTGTGAAGGTTAATTGGCTTTGGTTGTAAATTGCCCCTAGCGTGTAAGATAGTGTTAATGTATGGGGCGATCGCTGGTCGCTGCAGACTTGGTGGGCTGAATGGCGTGGTTCTGCACTGCATCTCTAAACTAAACTGGAAGCAAGTTTCAGAAGTCATTTTCACACCAGCTAACCATAACTTTCATTTTCAAAATGTCCACAACACTTGATAATAGTAAGATTAAATGAGAACTCACCTGTTCAAAGTTTGATCTTTATTTTATGAGGAGTTACGATGAGGGATTACATGAAGAAGCCCCGCCAGGCGCATGCTCGGCATACTTCAAAGCAGCAACGTGAATCACACAGAACCAATAGCCGGAGTAAGATAGTAAGGCTCACAAAGATTAGAACTACCATAATTAGAAGATTATGAGGGTCGGGAGCAGAGGGCACGTAATCCCTCATCGTAACTCCTCATAAAATAAAGATCAAACTTCGAACAGGTAAGTTCTCGTTTAATCTTACTATTTTACTTCGGAGTCACGTGAGTGACTACGTGAAGATTTCAAAGCTCTGTGATTTTCATGCCGTAGATCATTCCATACGACACACTGCTTCAGTTTACACAGTAATGCGCAAATAATATATATTTCTTGAAATTATGCAATAAATATTTTAACATTTTAATAATAAAAAGAAAAGTAATAACCCCTCTAACCCAGGGGAAATAACAACAAATTATATGCAACAAAGCAAACAATTTGAACAGAACCCAACACAGCATGTGTAACCCTGGCACTGTAACAACAGGTTTATCATAAAATCTATAAAAGTTTATTCTTTAGACCATCCTGTGGTTTCCAGAATTTGGTCGAGCGGCACATCCTGCGCCTTCGCTGCGGACATTGATACCGCCGTTGTGGAGTGAGAATTAAATATATCAGTGTCTACGCCAGTTAATCCAGAACCTGTTTATCGATTTATAAATAGTTCGTACTGTCACTTTTTTATATGTTTCTTGTGGGTAATGAACATTGGTATCTCATAATCTCGGAGACTCCTAATTCAACATATATTAAGTCAGATGCATAACCACACACAATGTTTAGTTGACAGAGTATGTCTTAAAGATTACATTGGTTCCAGCCTTTCTTGGCTTGCTTTGCTTGCTTAGATCATTGACATAAAACGTTATTTTATCTACAGACAACTGCATACAATCTAATTGCAACATTTGTAATGTTTGTACTCATTGTGCTGATATTAATGGCATGAGCATAACCACTTTAAATATTAACTTCTGAAAAGACAGTGACATAATTGGAGTCCATTGCCGAAGCAATGTGAGAACTATGCTGACATCCCAGATTTCTGTATATCTGGGTTTGGTAGGATTTTATTAAAATTCCTCTCATAAATCGGGATATTAACGGATGAGACCCGATAAATTGTCGTTCTGAAAATTGTCCTAAATAGGAGGACAAAGCACTCCGAGCTCCATTAATGATACTCTAGCTCAGGTGCAACAAAGCAATGAACTCCAATACATCTGATATGTTTGCAGTATGATAAAATATATCTGACTGTATACAAAAGATTTCCAATTCCTTATATGAAACATATATTGTTTCTTAGTGCTATCTCTCCAAGCTGCAATTATGACATCCATGGTCCTATCTGACATTCCATCAGAACCTGCAGATTAACAATTAATACGGTCATGTAATGTTACTAATGTACCAACAATTACTGCACCTGGGATTTGTCATGAATGTCTGAATCATTATTCTGAGCACCAATGGGAACAATGGCTGTGTAGTAATTGTCCCTAGATAAGGGACGTATCAGATATTAACTGATAAGAACAGATACTACACTTGATCTTAGCCAAAAGGCCGAGAAGCAATACCAGTTTGGAACCACCAAACGCCTACGGCGGAGACTTGCTCTATTTTGGTGACACATTGCCTAATCAGGCAAAATGGGGAAAACATAAAAGACTATACTACCCCAATGTAGCGAGAATGCATCCACCACTAATGCTCCTGGGTCTGGCTCCCATGAGACACATTTAGACCACTGGAGATTTAATCCAGACACAACAGATCAACATTTGATACTCATACTGTCTGACAATCTTTTTGAAACTTTTTAAATTTTAACATTCATTCTGTATTGTCATTGAACTCTCGTGATCGGTTGTCTTACCACAATATTGTCTTCTCCCACAGCTGTGGTATGGTCTACTCGTAATTGAACATGTAAGTTCTTTATTGTAGAACAAACAGCTATCAATGCATAAAACACCCCCAATAACTCCAAATAATTCATACCATGTGTTTGGAGAATTAAATCGTCTTGGACAGTCCATCGACCACCACAACTGGTGTCGCTGTTCTTGGCTCCCCATCCGAGAGCACTCCCATCAGTCTGTAATACCACTGAAGACTGCTGAACAAGCACATTTTTACTTCTAGTAACTTGTACAACATTGAGAATCCATCGTTGCAATTCAGCTCAACCTTTTTAGTTGGTAGGGTTACACAAAAAGCTGGAGAAACTCAGCGGGTGCAGCAGCATCTAAGGAGCGAAGGAGATAGGCGACGTTTCGGGTCAAGACCCTTCTTCAGACTGGTCAGGGATCAGGGAAACGAGAGATATAAACAGTGATGTGGAGAGATAAAGAACAATGAATGAAAGATATGCAAAAAAGTATTGGTGATAAAGGAAACAGGCCATTGTAAGCTGTTTGTGGTGTGAAAATGAGAAGCTAGTGCGACTGGGGGGGGGGGGAGGAATGTCAGGGCCCGAGGGCTGAGGGAGAGGTGGGGAGGAGGCAGTCTGGGTTAACAGAATTGAGAAAATTCAATGTTTAAGCCCAGAGGATGCAGACTCCCCAAGCGGAATATGAGGTGCTGTTCCTCCAACTTGCGGTGTTGCACAGAGTTTTTAAATTTTTTCAAAATACATCAGCACTCTAGCTGGCTCTGCAAACTTACAGAGTTTAAAAACACTAGCAAGAAAGTTCAACAGTGACTTACCTGCGGGTTAAACTTACCGCTGGTGGGAGCTGCGCTCTCCACCCTGTCGGTGCCACATGCATCGACGTAATGCGAGCATGCACCTGGTGAGGCTTCTTCACGTAGTCACTCATGTGACTCCGAACTAAAATGACCCAAACAGCTTAGATAATTACTTCCAATTTGGATGGTAAAATTTCAAAAGAAATTCAAGTTCATTTGTTAAAGAGGTGATTAGGTTGCAACAACACTGCAACTGCATTGGAAATAAAGCCGTGAGCAGTCTACTTTTTCCAACTTGTTCATTTTCAGTTTTCCAAGAATATGTCCAAGCCCATTAATAGTTTTACTTTACTTTTTACTCATAAAGGGTTAATTAGACATCATGAGAATGAATGCATCGCCTTGCTGTTTGAGTAGACACGTCTGGGTCAAGGGACATCTTAGATTGGCCTTAGATTGGCTTCTTCTGACAAATTGACAGATTCTTGATTAGTACGGGGGTTAGGTGTTATTGGGAGAAGGCAGGGTATGAGAGGGAAAGATAGATCAGCCATGATTGAATGGCAGAGGAGAGTTGATGGGCCAAATAGCCTAATTCAGCTCCTATAACATGAATTTCTAAACAAATGTCAAATTAATGAATTAAGTCTAAAAATGGCCATTTCAACAGGGAGTCTGGGTAGCTGCTGGGCATTTAAATGATTTGCAATGGCATGGTTATATGGTTGTTAATGTTTTATTTGTAAAAGGGAAATTTATGTTGAAGCATCTACATACACAGGAGCACGGCACATCAGCTCATGAATCCTATGCCAAGCATTAAGCTAATTTAGGATAATCCCATGTGAGCAGGACAAATTGTAGGTGATATTGTAGCTAGTAATTTGAAATTTGACTAAACTAATATGGTGTCACAGATTTGCAAAGGCAAAATAAAGTTTCAGGACTCAATGTTTAGTTTAGTTTACCTGTAGCCCACTTCAATACTACTGATATACGTATGTACTCCACCCCATTTCCTAAAGTTGATGATCAGCTTTTTCATTTTGTTGACATTGAGGGAATATTATTGTCATGACATCATGTTACTAAGATGGTGTCTTGATCTCCTTCTTGTACTCGTCATTGTTCTAAATTAACTTCGTTTAGTCTAGTTTAGAGATACGGTGCGAAACAGGCCCTTCGGCTCTCCGACTCCATGCCAACCGGCGATCCCCATACACTAGCACAATCCTACATACTAGGGCAATTTACAATTCTTACCAAAGCCAATTAGCTTACAAACCTATACATCTTTGGAGTGTGGGGGAGAACCTGAGTATCTGGGGAAAACCCACACAGTTTCCTCCCATATGCCAGTTTGTAGGTTAATTGGCTTCCGATATTGCCCCAAGTATGTAGGATAGAACAAGTATATGGGTGATCGATGGTTGGTATGGACTCAGTGGGCCAAAGGGGTGGAAGATTGCAACCTTCACGTGGTCCACCCCGTTTTGACTAATGCAATCAACTCGACGTGCACAAACGGAAGATCAAATAGAACAAGTTGTCCAACACCTTTAGGCTGTGCACGCCACACAAAAGAAGATGAAGTGGGCCAAAGAGTCTGTTTCCATGCTGTATCACTAAGCTAAACTAAACATGGATTCCTGAAACTTTATTTTGCCTTTATTTTTGTAAAACTTTTACATCTTCTCAGTTGCTCCAGAAAAACAAAAATGGTCGAGTTTGTTTCAGGTCGATAACCAGCCCTTATTCACTTCTAATTTTAATGAGTGAAGCTTTGTTGAATTTCTGTTCAAACCAATGCACAATACAATCTGAGCTGCATAATAGAACATGTTGTAGGGGAAAGAATAGTGATGGATAATAACTGGTAAAAAGGGATGTGGATAGTGCTCATTGGTGACGGGGAACTGCAGACAAAGCCTAAAAGTCGAGATGTGGAATGCAGCAGTGACCCAAGTTTCATTAAAACAAATGCCTTGATATATTTAAGAAGAGCATTGTGGTGCATTTTGATTAACGCTTTTTATTGCAATAAACAATTTTGAGAATGTCATATGTATGTGTTTCAATTTAAAAAATGAGAATAAAATCATTAACCTTGTTAGAAACACAAGAACGTTCTGATGCTGCAATCTTGAGTAAAACATAAAGTGCTGGAGTATGCACTGGGTCAGGCAGTGTCTATGGAGGGAATGGACTGAAGAAGTGTCCTGACCTTCAAGTTTCTGATTGGGACCTGGCAGCGGACCGTCCATGGTTCACTGACCTGCTGAGTTCCTTCAGCACTTTGTGATTTGCTCATTAAAATTGTTCAAGCTATTTTCAACACAGTGCAGTAAAGTTTCACAAAATGTAAAGAAAACCAGTCAACAGGCAGTCCTGTGGCCTTCAGTGGGGATCCCTCTACGCATGGATTCTCCCCTTCTACATTGGGGACCTGTGGTGGAGAGTATTGCACCAAGGAGTTCCCTGCAACCTGTTTCTCTCGAGGTTTGCAGACTCTCCAGCTGCCTGCCACTTTTGCGGGCTGGAAGAGTCTGTGTACCACATGTATATGGAGTGTGTGAGGCTGCAGCTACTGTTTCAATACCTAAAGGGGCTGCTCCTTGCCTTCTGGCTGCATTTTGCACCCACCATCCTCATCTTTGGACACCCTGTGCGTAGGCGAGAGGGTAGGGCGGAAGATTTCCTGGTTGGGTTGCTCCTGGGCCTGGCCAAGCTGGTCATCCGCGAGTCAAAGCGCCAGGCGGAAGAGGGCTCTGCGCGAGCCGGCTGCCTGCCCCTTTCCCGGGGGTACATCCATGCCCAGGTGGGGTTATAAAGGGACTACGTCTTGTCCATGGGCACCCTGGGGTATTTCTGGGACTGCAGGGGGTTGAATGCATCCTCAATAAGGATTGTAACATAGCTGTATAGTAGTTTATTATGGATATTTGTTTGTATTATATTATGGTGGTGGGTTCTGGTTTGTTTTATTTTAGTTTAAATATTATTTTTTAATAATTGAATAAATCTTTCGATAAATGTTTTTTAAAAAAGGGCGGTTCTGTGTGTGTGATAGTCATTGCCCTGTGTGACTGGCAGGAGTGAATTCTGTTGAAGATTGATTGCCCATGGAAAGTGTCTATATCAAGGTGTAGGGCCTTGGCATTTAGGAATGGTACTGTGTCACATGGTTATAACTCTTTCAATTCAGTTTGGTTGGGTGTTACTGCCTTCAATAAAAGATGTTCTGCTTGCAGTTGTACCTCAGTCCGTTTGTTAACGCAAGCAGGAACTCAGACAAGATCACGGACATCAAACTGCCTTCTTGTTCAAGAAGATACATGAGGGAATAGAGCAAAACATTTGAATTGAGAATAAAACATTTCCTGGTTTCAGCAGGGGTGGTGGTGTGCAGCAAGAATGTGTCTCAACACTTCCTCATTTCAGCATCCTCATTTCTGTCTCGGTGTGCATTTTAAAATTATCAGCCTGGTTTACTCACTTCCATATGTAATGTGGAAGATTTAACATGACACCAAATACTCTTAACAAACTCAGCGGGTCAGGTAACATCAAAGGAATAGGTGACATTTCAGGTCCAAACCCTTCTTCAGACATCACCTATTCCTTTTCTCCGGAGATGTAATGCTGAGGCTCTATAAGGCCTCATTTGGAATATTGTGAGCAATATTGGGCATCATATCCGAGGAAGGATGTGGTGGCTCTGGAGAGGGTCCAGAGGAGGTTTACAACAATGATCCCAGCAATGAGTAGGTTAACCTATGATGAGCATTTGTCAGCACTGGGCCTGTACTTGTTGGAGTTTAAAAGAATGAGGGGAGACATCATTGAAACATACAGAATAGTGAAAGGCTTGGATAGAATGGATGTTGAGAGGATGTTTCCACTAGCGGGACAGTATAGGGCTAGAGGCAATAGCCTCAGAATTAAAGGACGTTCTTTTAGGAAGGAGTTGAGGAGAAATTTATTTTGTCAGAGGCTGGTGAATCAGTGGAATTCTTTGCCACAGAATGCTGTGGAGGCCAAGTCAGTGGATATTTTTAATGGAAGAGATAGATAGATTATTGATTAGTACGGGTGTCAGAGGTTTTGGGGAGATGGCAGATAGAATAGCCATGATTGAATGTTGGAGACCTGATGGGCTGAATGGCCTTTTTCTTCTCCTATCCCTTATGACCTTATGCTGCCAGAACCGCCAAGTTACTCCAGCATTTTGTGTCTATCTTTGATATAAATCTGCAGATCGTTCCTGCACTCTTAACAAACTTTACGGATGTAATATAGAAAGTAGACACAGTGTGCTGGACTAACTCAGATGGATAGGCAGCATCTCTGGAGAAAAAGGATGGGTGACATTTCTTCAGACCTGCAGTCTGAAGAAGGGTCCCGACCTGAAATGACACCCATCCTTTTTCTCCAGGGATGTTGCCTGACCTGAGTTATTCCAGCCCTTTGTGTATATATTTGGTGTAAACCTGCATATGCAGTTCTTTGGTTCTACTGTAGAAAGTATCCTGACTGATTGTACCATGGCTTCTTAAGCCAATTTCCAAGCACAGCAATACAAGAGGCTACAGAGAGTGGAGGACTCAACCCGGTCCATGATGGACACTGCCCTCCCCACCATTGAAAGCATCTACATAATGAGCCACCTCAAGAAGGTGGCATCCATTATCAAGGATCCCATCCCCATCCAGCACATACCCTCGTCTCACTGCTACCATCGGCCAGGAGGTACAGAAGCCTGAAGTCCCACATCACCAGGTTCAGAGACAGCTGCTTTACTACAGCCATCAGGTTTTTGAACCGACCTGCACAACCCCAAATGTGTGGGAAGGAACTGCAGATGCTGGTTTATACGGAAAATAGAAACTAAATACCGGAGTAACTCAGTGGTTAGGCAGCATCTCCAGAGAAAAGGAATAGGTGACGTTTCGGGTCAGAACCCGTCTTCAGATTTCTCACCCTCTGAGTTATTCTCGAATTTTGTGTCTATCTTCTGCACAACTCAAACCCTACCTTGATGAGGGTGACACTGCAGACACCTCTTGCACCACCATGGACATTTTCTAATTGTTTTTTATACAAATATCTTGTTTTTGCTGTTTTTCTTTATTTTTTTGGCCTTGAAAAATGTGTGTAATTTATTTATAATTTATGCATAATTTGCATTTGTTGTGTTTGGCTGAGTCTACATTTGGCTGTGCTGCTGCAAAAAAAGATTTTCATTTTACGTGTACTCCACTGCGCTTGTGCTTATATAAATACATGACTGAGTACCATTTTTCCTGAAAAGTCAATCCTATCAGTCACATTCCTCCTCCTTTATTCTCTGCAGCCAAGTCCATAGCATTTAATTGCCATATGCACTGAAAATGAAATAATGAAATTTTTACTTCCACCAGATTGCAGGTCTGAAATCACAGTACTTATAGATAACATAATAATCAAAATAAAGTTCAATAAATGTAAAAATAACAATATTAACGCAAAACAATAGCCCACAGTTCCCAGTGCAACCAAGATTGTTCAAAGTTTGCAGATTAGTTGGTAAGTGTAGTGTTCAAGAACCTGACGATTGTTGGAAAGAAGCTGTTTCTGAACCTGGATGTCACAGTTTTCTGACTCATGTACCACCTTCTAACCATACAACCATATAACAATTACAGCACGGAAACAGGCCATCTCGGCCCTTCAAGTCCGTGCCGAACAACTTTTTTCCCTTAGTCCCACCTGCCTGCACTCATACCATAACCCTCCATACCCTTCTCATCCATATGCCTATCCAATTTATTTTTAAATGATACCAACGAACCTGCCGCCACCACTTCCACTGGAAGCTCATTCCACACCGCTACCACTCTGAGTAAAGAAGTTCCCCCTCATGTTACCCCTAAACTTCTGTCCCTTAATTCTAAAGTCATGTCCTCTTGTTTGAATCTTCCCTCAAAGGGAATCTTCCATTCTCTCAAAGGGAAAAGCTTGTCCACATCAACTCTGTCTATCCCTCTCATCATTTTAAAGACCTCTATCATGTCCCCCCTTAACCTTCTGCGCTCCAGAGAATAAAGACCTAACTTATTCAACCTATCTCTGTAACTTAGCTGTTGAAACCCAGGCAACATTCTAGTAAATCTCCTCTGTACCCTCTCTATTTTGTTGACATACTTCTTATAATTGGATGACCAAAATTGTACACCATAGTCCAGATTAGTAAGATTGAACGAGAACTTACCAAGTTTGAAGGTTGATCTTTATTTCATGAGGAGTTGCGGTGAGGGATTTCGTGAAGAGCCCGCCGGCACGCATGCGCGACATTCTTCAAAGCAGCGGTGTGGAATCACAGAAACAACAACAGAAATGACTTGGCATAGTAAGATTTAAAGAGACTCTGATTACCAGCTGAAGATGATCGAGGGTTGGGAGCGGAGGGCACGAAATCCCTCACCGCAACTCCTCATGAAATAAAGATCAACCTTCAAACTTGGTAAGTTCTCGTTCAATCTTACTATTTCATTTCGGAGTCACGTGAGTGACTTCGTGAAGACTTCAAAGCTTCTGTGATTACACGCCCTGGACAACGTCCATGCAGACACACCACTAGCAAGGATGGATTGGAGTAAACAAGTTGATGAAACGAGGTTATACTGAAACAAAAAGAAGATTTATTAATAACACAACAAATAACGCCCTTTTAATCAGGGACATCCCCACGTTCACACCCGGCGTTCAGCACGGCCTCTGCAAACTGAAGGGGAGCAGCAACAGGCTTATTATAGAAACGCTGGAACACAGCTTCATTCGCCCATCCTGCTGTGGCGAGGATATGGTCCATGGGTACCTCCATGACCCTCGCCGCCGACGTAGATGCAGCCCTGGTGGAGTGGGATTTAAACACATTAGTGTCAATACCTGCCTTAGCCAGGACGATCCGGAGCCGCCTGGAGATCGTCTGGACTGTCACCCGATGGTGAGGTCGTTTGTGAGTGACAAGCAGGTACAACTCCATTCCTCTGATGCTCCTCGTCACCTTGATGTAGTAACGGATGTGAGTGGCTAAACATAGCCGAGCATCTGCAGGGTATGCCGGGAACTTCAGCTGCAGCCCTGTGCACCCAGGTCTATGCTGCTTAAGTAGCTCATCGACGAAAAAGACTACTTCTCCAGGGGTCGACGTCATCCTGTCAATACGTAGTTTGTGGAGCGTCTGAACCCGCTGTGCTGAAGTCAGCGCTAGTAACATCACCAATTTCATAGTGAGTTGGTCCAGCTGTAACCCTTCCATGGGTGACCACGACCTGAGCAGGGTAAGCACATCCCTGACATCCCAGGTGATGTTGTAGCGTGGTGTAGGCGGATTCAGATTGAATATTCCCCGCATAAGCCTGGACACTAGCCTGTTCGATCCAACCTCGATGTTGAGGTAGAATGATAGCGCACTCCTGGCGCTGTTGATGGCACTGTAACTCAAGTGCTCATCATGGTGCAACCCCGCGAGGAATTCCAGGACGTCGGCTATGGAGACATCGTCATAGGTGATGTGAGAGCGACTGCAGTAGGCTTCCCACTTGGTGATGTGGGAGAGATATCTCCGCCTGGTTGACTCTCGACAGGATGCTCCAATGGTGTTCATGGTCCGGGTGGTAAGGCCATACTGCATCCATGGCCTGGTCAGAACCTGCAAGCCAGTAATTTTAGATAGGCATGGCAGGGGTGTAACTCCCCTGAGACAGGGTGAGAAACCACATGCGGGCAACCCTCTAGAGGGACCCAAGGTTGACTAATCATGTCAGAGACCACCGGATACCAAGGCTGTGTAGGCCAGTCGGGTATGACAAGAATGCCTCTGGCAGAATCCATCCTGATTTTTTGTAATACCCGACTGATGAGGCAAAACGGGGGGAATGCATAGAAAAACCACTTCCCCCAGTCTAGCGAGAATGCATCAATCGCTAATGCCCCAGGGTCTGGTTCCCATGAAACATATGTCGGTACCTGATGGTTCAACCGGGACGCAAAAAGGTCGATATCCGGTTGGCCAAATTTGGCTGTAATTTGGGCAAATATTTGAGGATGCAGCATCCACTCAATACTATCATTGAATTTGCGTGACCTGGTGTCTGCCACAGTATTAAGCCTACCTGGCAAATAGGTGGCTGAAATCCAAATATCTCGATTAATACACCAGCACCAAATAGTATTAGCCAATTTGTCACAAGAGACTGACCTGGTACCGCCCATATGGTTTAAATATGCCACCGCTGTGGTGTTGTCTATTTGGAGACGGACATGAGTGCCACTAAGATGAGCACAATATGCCCGCAGTCCGTGAAATGCTGCAAGCAGCTCCAAATAGTTAATCCCTTGTACTAGCAACATGCTAGCTTCAAGGGGATCCCACCTGCCTCCACAACTAGAAGAGCTGTCCGCAGCTCCCCAGCCTAGAGAGCTTGCGTCAGTTTGCAAATATACCACCGGATTGGGCACAACAATGGGTTTGAATGCCCTGCCAATATTGGACACCCACCATTGGAGCTCAACCTTAGCATCAGAAGGCAGCTCCATAGGTCTGTCAAAATGACCAGCGTTCTTTTTTAACGCAAAAATTTTGGCCCTTTGCAGGTTTTGATAATGTAAAGGCCCAAACCAGGCTGCCGGAAATAAAGCTACGATTTTCCCAATTATCTTAGCTGTATGCCGAATAGATGGTATACTGGCGGATGCGAGATCCTGACATGCAAGGGAGACATCCTCCACCTTGTGAAATGGAATGGTGGCCCTCATTTGAATAGAGTCCACCGTGAAACCCAAATAATCCATAACCTGGGATGGGTGAAACTTCGATTTTTCTGGATGAACTATAAACCCCAGTTGCTGAAATATAGTAACAGTTGCTAAAACAGCGCTTTCAGCTGCTTCCAGAGTATTGCCAATAATCAGAATATCATCCAAATAAGCCATTACAATATGATGTTCTATGCGTAATTTGGCCATAATAGGTTTAAGTAATTTAGTAAAGAGCCTAGGGGCAGTAGTAAGCCCATTTGGTAAGGCTCGATATTGCCAGAGCTGATCCATCCAGACAAATTTCAAAAATTTCCGGTGATGTTTCCGGATGGACACTGAATAGTATGCATCTTTTAAATCAATACATGCCATAAAGCAACCATGCGAAATCAGTGATTTGGCTGTCTCAAAGGTGTCCATTTTGAAATGTGTATATGTTACAAAGGTATTCAACTGGGTCAAATCAATAATCACCCGACAACCTCCATCCTTTTTTGGTCTAGTAAATATATTGGAGACGAATTCAATGGGCTCGTGAATAGTTTTCTCTATCACGCCTTTTTGTTCCAAACGAAAAATTTCAGCCGTGCCTGCTGCCTGCTCAACAGCAGACAGCGTAAACTTCCGTTTAGGCATATGCTGGGATGGAGGAACTTTGCCGTCAATAAATTCAATAGAATGACCCCGAACATTTTGTAAAACAAATTTATCCGAAGTAACTGATACCCAAGCTTTAGCAAAGAACCGGAGTCGCCCTCCCACATGTGAGATTAAAGGGGCAGGGGAAAGAAACCCAGACCGCCTTACCTCCATGGTCACCGGCGGTCCCTGACATACTTGGGTGGCCGAGGAGGTGCTGGGTTGGGCTGACGATAAGATGGCTTCATCTTCCACTGGGGTCGCTGTGTGCCTGACCCTAAAAAAGACCGCTGCTGCTGGCCCTGTTGGTAGTAGTGCTGAGTAGTAGCATATGGTCTTGATGCTGATGTGACCGGACCTCGCGGTCGAGCAGGGGGAGCTTTTGGCACCATCGGTCTGGGGGCGATCTGAGATCGCATAAGTCCCACCGTTTTGGCTACCTCGTCCAGCTCCTTGACCCTCTTCGGAAGGTCTTCCCCAAAGAGTTGTCGGGGCGGTGGGGGCGGCGGTGGCTTACACAATCCTGCAAATTTTGGGTTGATAGACGGACGGATGCTGTTCTTCCGGAAATCGTTGATTTCATGTTGGGTGGCACATAATAGTGCTAACGCATCCTCCTGATCCAATGACAGGTCCGTTCCATCGACCGACCGCGCAAAGGCGGTAATACCGGCCGTGAGGAGTTTGAGGATCCGCTGGAGTTTAACCTCCTGATGGCGGACAGCCACGCCGATGTTGCCCCATATGGGCGTATTGACCAGTGGCACGTTGAGGGCATTACAGTTGGACGGGGCCTTGTGGCGCTGAGTGGCCTGTGAGAGTACTTCCTCCTGCAACCGATGATTCGTGAGAAAGTCCACTGTTGCTGCCAGCTTCGGCTGGAGCGGAAGTCCAGTTGTAATTGGTGCAGCAAATTTGGCTGCCACGTCCAGTAACTCAGCTGTCGGTGGCTCCGACGGTGTTGGGGTGGGGTCAAACCCTTCTTCCCCTTGTGGCTCGCTGATGAGGGAAACCGGCGAGGCGGCCCTGTGCCTGACGATATCCGTGGGTGCGTACTGCTGTTGATTATGGAGTACCAGCTCCAGCAGCCGCTCGATGCGGTCAATACGCCCCCCATCCTGAACACTCGGATGGTCGGAGTCCTCCGGCTCAGAAAACATGCCGGGGCTCCTATCATCGGCCCGCACCTCAGAGAAGTGATCTCGGTGCCGGAATGGATCGCTTTCGGCCGCCGCAGCGAAACCGTGCGAGTCCCGTGCGGGCAGGGTGTCCAACCGCCTCTTCTTGGCAGGAGTAGAAGCCGTTGCCACAAAGGGCCCTGACGGCTTGGGGTCGACTCCAGCAGAAGCATGGAGCGACGCCCGCACAGGCTTGCCGGCTGTCCGCATTTCGGACGGTGCCGACGCATGGTCTCGTCCTCCCATCCATGGGGGACTCGGCGACCGAGGCGGGACCGTACCCAAGCCCCCCGTCCCGGCGGCGGGGGTTGGGAGTTGGGTAGCAGACCTTAACGACCCAGGTCCCGCCGTTGCACCAGACCGCTCCATGGCGGCTGGTGGAGCCTTGGCCCGGACCGGGTTAGGCTTACGGGCGCCTCTGCTGCCTTTTAATGAAGGGCTAGCGGAGGGGGGTCGGGCCGCAGCACGAAACCCCTTCCCCGTTGTCGCCAAAGGCGAACTTGTGGCAGGGTCCACCCTTTCAGGAGGCACCCCGACGTCCTCCTCCACGCACTCCTCCTCGGAGCTGCGGCGACTCAGCGGGTCCCGACCTGCAGCAGCAGACGGCAACGACTTCCCCGCCTTCTTCCCGGCCCCAGGAGGAAACGATGAGGGCGCCGGGCCACGACTTCTTCGTCCAGACATGCTGAACACTCCAATCCGCACCCTTGCTGAAAGACAAAACCGACAGCAAGGGCCAACCAACTTAAGGTGAGTTTAACTTACCTAAGCGGCTCCTTTTGAAGGGCTGGCGAGGAGCGCGCCCCACCGCCAGCTGTCGGCAGCAATGCGTTGCGACGATATGTCGCGCATGCGTGCCGGCGGGCTCTTCACGAAGTCACTCACGTGACTCCGAAATGAAATTGGTCTCACCAATGCCTTGTACAATTTTAACATTACATCCCTGCTTCTATACTCAATGCTCTGATTTATAAAGGCTAGCATACCAAAAGCTTTCTTTACCACCCTATCTATATGAGATTCCACATTCAAGGAACTATGCACGGTTATTCCCAGATCCCTCTGTTCAACTGTATTCTTCAATTCCCTACCATTTACCATGTACGTCCTATTTTGATTTGTCCTGCCAAGGTGTAGCAGGAGAGAAATGAGAGCATGGCCAGGGTGGTGTGGGTCCTTGTTAGCTGTCCTGTTGTGGCAGCGTCTCCTGTAGATCCCTTTGACGGTGGAGAGGTCAGTACCCGAGATGGAGTGGGCAGTGTTCCTTCAACACTGGGTTGTAATCACCTTCACTCCTGAGCGTTCAATTTGTTGAACCAGGTCGTGATACATCCAGTCAATATGCACTCACCGGGGAAGTTGTAGAAGTTCAAGGTATACAGAATTGCTGGAGAAACTCAGCGGGTGAGGCAGCATCTATGGGCAAAAATCCTGGAGAAATTCAGTGGGTGTGTTCAAGAGAGTATCCGTCAACAACCCTATAAATTATAAACATATTCTCCATCTTTCTCTCTCTTCCTTTCTCTCTTTCAAACACATGTCCATCAAAATGCTACCTAGTTATATTAAGTTGTAAATAGCGCAAAATATGGATATTCTTGCATGATTCATTTAGATTAGAGGTACAGCACTGAAAAATATAACTTTTGAACCTTAAACATTTGCTCTACTTTTTTCTCCACTGTTGAATTCTGAACTTATTAGTGCTTTCAGCATCTCCTGATTTTATTACTTAATCTCTCCTTCATTTCTATGCTGGTTTGACACATTTTTAGTTTAGCTTAGAGATACAGCCCTTCAACCCACCAAGTCCACGCCGACCAGCAATCCCCAAACACTATCCTACACACACAAGGGACAATTTATAATTTTATCGTAGCCAATTAGTCTACAAACCTGTATATCGTTGGAGTGTGGGAGGAAATCAAAACTCCCAGAGAAAACCCATGCAGGTCATGGGGAGAATGTACAAAAGAGCTGTGTCGCTCTTCCAGGGAGATGCTAAATGCATTTCGTTGTCTCTGT
Organism: Raja brachyura; assembly: GCA_963514005.1. The sequence goes on along the minus strand of OY740797.1, from coordinate 30,005,892 downwards.
ACTGTACACTGACAATGACAATTAAAATTGAATCTGGATCGGACTGGCACCTGTAGACAGAATCGAACCCGGGTCTCTGTGCTTGAAGGCCATAACTCCACCTGTGTGCCACGATGCTGCCACCATGTCAGAGTAGAAAAACTCCAGTGTACAACGTAACTGTGGTCGAATCCTCTTTGGATCATGAAATCTGATGTTTTACTTTATGAATTGAGTTACATTAGCATTGAATTGCAGAATGAAACTTGATATGCTTTCATTGTTAGGAGTTTCCATTAAGTAGTCATTTGTATCCCAACATGGGAAACTATAATTAGGCAACCTTTTCTTCAGATAAGGTTCCATGGCCAACAATTCTACTCAGGAAGCCTTTAGTTACTTAGCTGGTGACTAAAACAAGTAATTTGAGATAGGCCCAAGGGACTGTTTCCCTGCTGTGTTGTTCTCTGACTAACCCAAACTTTACTTCGTAATCATAAGGGTGTTGACCCTCAATGATAAGTAGAGGTTGGACGGTGACATTTTACAGAGGTTCCTTATCATACAGACCACACTGCTTGAAAGGTTAGGACAATAAAGTAAATAACTTAGTGCGGCACAGTGGCGCAGCAGTAAAGTTGCTGTCTTACAGCGGCAGAAATCCTGGTTTGATTCTGACTACGGGTGCTGTCTGTACAGAGTGTGTACGTTCTCCCTGTGACCGTCTTCATTTTTTATGGATACTTCCATATTCCAAAGATGTGCGGGTTTGGAGTTTCGTGTCCCTAGTGTACAGGTGATCGCTGGTCAGCATGGACTCGGTGAACCAAATGGCCTGCTTCCACACTGTATCTCTAAAGTAAACTAAATTAAAATTTCAAATAGGAATTGGATAAATACTTGAAGGAATGGTGCACGGCAATGGAATGAAGAACAGGTTTGGGGATTTACCCCGGGTGTAATCATGAACAGTCTTTCCGCTGACTGGATAGCAACAAGAGCTTTTCACTGTACCTCAGTGCATTTGGCAATAAAATGAATTCAATTAAACTATCACGTTGATCTGCACATTATCAACAAAAATACATGAAACTGGCCCTTCGGCCCACTGAGTTCACGACAACCATCGTTGACACTAGTTCTAGCTTACCCCATATTCGCATCCATTAGGGGTAATATACAGAGGCTAATTAACCTACAAACCCAAACATATTTGGGATGTGGGAGGAAACCGGAACGCTTAAGGAAACATACATGGTCACAGGGAGAACGTGTAAACTTCACACGTTCAGGATCAAACACGGGTCTCTGGTACTGTAAAGTAGCAGCTCTACCAGCTGCATTACTGTCTTTGTTAAATGGAGAAATAGTTTGAAAGTGAAAGTAGAAACAAAGAACTGTAGAGGCTGCTTTATACCAAAAACAGACACAAAATGCTGGAGTAACTTAGCGGGTCAGGCAGCATCTCTAGAGGAAAAGGATAAGTGCCGTTTTGAGTCCGAAGATGGGTCCCAAACCAAAACGTCACCTATCCTTTCTCTCCAGAGATGCTGCCTGACCCGCTGTGTTTGGTGGCACAGTAGCGCAGCAGTTAAGTCCCCAGTTCGATCCTGACTATGGGCACTATCTGTACGGAGTTGGTACGTTCTCCTTGTATCAGTGTGGGTTTTCTCCGTGTGCTCTGGTTCCCTCCACACTGCAAAGACGAACAAGTTTGTAGTTTAATTGGCTTTGCTAAAGTTGTAAATTGGCCCTGGTGTACAGGCTAGTGTTAGTATGTGGGGTGATCACTGGTCAGTGCTGCCTCGGTGGGCCGAAGGGCTTGTTTTTGTGCTGTATCTCTAAAGTCTAAAGTTTGTGTCTATCTTTGGATTGAAAGAGAGATGTATGGGACTCAGTGAAAGTTGGAGATAGTTGAGATTGCACTAAACTCTGGTTTGAGGAGGGCCCAGAATAATAATAGCGTCGAGAGACAACAAAAGCACGGATGATATATAGGCCTGTCTTATAACCATTTATTTTTACTATCAGATGTGTACAGTAAACATTTTTGAAAGCTTGTGTTAGCTTTCACATCTTTATTGTGTCACATCAGTAACTGAGTTAATTAAAAATAAAAGCCACTGTAGATGCTGCAAATATCATTAGGAGTATTAACAAAGGAATTTATAATGTGCTTCCATAGCAAAAATTCATAAATCATAATTAATATAACTTATGACCACAAAACAAATGAGAATATCAAGGAGATGCTAATGGGTTATTTTGTTAACTATACTGTCAAATTTGTGTCAATTACAAGAGTTTTTGTTGTTGCAGAAATACCGGTTCACCGTGAATTGAAATACTGTTGCTCAATTAAAATTAACCCTTAGATAATCTACAGGGAAGGCCATGATAAACTTTCGGACTAAACAGACATTGGTGAGTATGGAGTTTGGATCATTGAGATTGCCTTGTCCATATCCCATATGGGTTGTGAAGGGACAAGAAACTACAGATGCTGGAATCTTCAGCAAAAATTTAAAAAATACCAAAGTGTTGGAGACATACAGCGTGGAAACAAATCCTTCGGCTCAACTTGCCCACACTGACCAACATGTCCCATCTACACTAGTCCCATCTCCCTGTGTTTGGCCTATGTTCCTATAAACCTATCCTATCCATGTACCTATCTAAATGTCCATGATTTTTTTTACATTTACATATGTAAATGTGAATGTAACATGGGCTTTACATTTACACATTGTAAATTTACCATTACACGTTGTGTAAATTGTGTAATTACAATTAAACATTGTAATAGTACCTGCCTCAACTTCCTCCTCTGGCAACTTGTTTCATACGCTCACCAACTTTTGTGTAAAAATGTCACCCATCCACTCCCTCAGGTTCCTATTTCATCTTCCCCCCACCCCCCCCTCACCTTAAACCTATGTCCTCTGGTTCTCGTTTCCCCTACTCTGGGCAAGAGACTCTATGAGTTCACCCGATCTATTCCTCTTATGATTTTACATCTTCAATCTTTGATTTTTTGCCCCCCCAAGTGTGATCTCTCTTGTGGCTTGTATATCCCAGTATGTTGTGAGCATCCAAAATACTTTTAACTTAACTTTTAAATCGGGCTCTGGGCAACAGAAGGTAATTTAGTTTAGAGATACAGCATGGAAACAGGCCCCACAGCCCACCGAGTCCATGCTGGCCATTGATTACCTCTTCATACTAGTTATATGTTATCCCATTTCCTCATCCACTCCCTTCACAATCAGGGTGATTCACAGAGGCCAATTAAACTACAAACCCGCACAGGTGTTTGTGATGTGGGAGGAAACCGAAGCACCCGGAGCAAACCCACACGGTCACAGGGAAAACGTACAAACTCTACATAGACATTACCTGAGGTCAGGATCAGCTACCAGCTATGCTACTGTGTCACCGCCATAGATGCAAGTAACTGCAGCTGGTAGTTTGCAAAAGAAGACACAGAATGCAGGTCATAGCTGCCTGATCCACTGCATTACTCCGGCGCTTTAGGCCTGTTTATTTGCTATATAATAGTAAGATTAAATGACAACTTACCAGTTTGAAGTTTGATCTTAATTTATGAGAAGTTATGATGAGGGATTACGTGAAGAACCGCAAACAGCCATTGGTGCGTCAATCTTCAAAGCAGCGGAGTGAAATCACAGGTAATAATGACTGAAGTATAATAGTAAGATACCAGAGACTAGAACTACCAGATTATATTTATGAGGGTTGGGAGCAGAGGGCAATAATCCCTCATCGTAACTCCTCATAAAATAAAGGTCAAACTTTAAACTGGTAAGTTCTCGTTTAATCTTACTATTTTACTTCGGAGTCACGTGAGTGACTACGTGAAGATTTCAAAGCTCTGTGATTTCATGCTGCAGACCCAAATCCGGCGTTCACACTGCATTGATTGACTCAAAAGTCATTAAATAATCAATAATGCTTCAATCATAGCATTGTCAAATGAATAACGGTTTATTTACAAATAATAACAACCCCTGGAACTCGGGGAAACTATAACAGAACTCAAAACAGAATCAGTAAACACCCCCAGCCTTGTAATCGGCTTATGATAAATTTTTTGGAAGGTCAGCTCACTGGACCATCCTGCGGCCGTGAGGATATGGTCTATAGGCACGTCCATCTCCCTTGCCACGGAAGTTGATGACGCCCTGGTGGAATGAGATTTGAATTTATCAGTATCAATCCCAGCACTTCCCAGAACCTGCTTTAGCCACCTTGAAATTGTTTGCACCGACACCTTGCTGTGTGGTTTTTTGTGGCTAATAAATAATGCAGACTCTGTTCCTCGTAGGACTCTGGTGGCCTCAATGTAACGAGACAAATGTGATACTACACACAGGCGAGCATCTGTGGGGTACGCTGAAAACACAATCTTACATCCTGTCATGCCTATTCTACTATGTTTGAGCAGATCATAGACATAAAAAGTAATGGCATCTGCCGATACCTGCATTCTGTCTAGCCGTAGGTTCTGCAATGTTTGCACACGTTGGGCTGATACCAACGCCATAAACATGACCACCTTCATGGTTAGTTTGACTAGAGATAGGCTTGCAACAGGTGTCCACTGGCGAAGAAGCATAAGAACTTCACTCACATTCCAAATACCGGATTACCTGGGTTTAGGAGGATTAGAATTAAAAACTCCCTTCATAAACCTAGAGACTAACAGATGTGTCCCTACAGAATGTAACTCTGAACTCATGGGTGAATAAGAAGACAGAGCACTTCTGGCTGTATTAATCGCACTATAGCTTAATTTTTGATCAAAATAAAGAGTGGACAAGAACTCCAGTACATCTGGGATGCCTGCAGTTTGATATGAGATATTCTGCTGTAGACAGAATACCTCCCACTTCCTTATCGAGGTGATGTACTGCTTCTGAGTACTATCCCTGCAGGCCGATGTGAGAACATCCACAGTACGATCAGACAGCCCTCTCCCCAGGTATGGCCTCCTTAAAATCTGCAAATTAACAAATTAATACGATCATGTAAAGGATGTTGATCGCCAGTTACTGGATTTACCAGTAGATTTTTATGTTTGGGAATAATCATGTGAGGCTGACTAGCCATCTGCAATACAAGAGGGAACCATGGATGTGTAGGCCAATCTGGCACTACCAATACTCCTGAAGTGGAGTCCTGCTTAATTTTTTTGCAGGCATCGACTGATGAGACATAATGGGGGAAATGCATACACAAACATTCCACCCCAATGCAGCGAGAATGCATCCACAGCTGCTGCACCAGGATCTGGTTCCCATGAAACATATCTAGGCAACTGATGGTTTAGTCTAGATGCAAACAAGTCAATAGATGACATTCCATACTGAGCAACCACTTGATTAAATATGTCCTGATTTACCATCCATTCTATGTTATCATTGAATTGGCATGACCTAGTGTCAGCTACTGTGTTGAATCTACCTGGTAAATATATTGCTGAAAACCAGATATTTTGGTCAATGCACCAGCCCCAGATTTGATTAGCCAGTCCATCACAAGACTGTGACTTGACTCCACCCATGTGGTTTACATATGCCATTGCTGTAGTGTTATCAATCTGAACCTGCACATGCAAGTCACTCCTGGCAGAGCAATAAGCTTTAAGCCCATACCAGGTTCTCAAAAGCTCTAAATAATTGATCCCTCTTAATTGAAGAAGGGATGTCTCATCAGTATTCCATCTGCCTCCACAACTGGAAGACATATCTGTAGCACCCCAACCCAGCGCATTTACATCAGTCTGTAATAATATGGAAGGCGGTTCAACCAAAACCTCCCAGGAGCTTTTTGAGACATTTATGATCCACCATTGAATGTCTGAAATTGCCCCAGATGACAATTGCATAGGCCTATCAAAATGACCCGCATGTGTCCTCGGTGCCCGTTCTTTTGCTTGTTGTAATTGTTGATAATGCAGAGGTCCAAACTTCACAGCTGGAAAAGTAGCCACCAATCTACCATTTAAACTGGCTACTTGTCTAATTGAAGGTTGTTGTTCACAAAGGAGATTAACACAATCCTCAATTAACTGCTGCCATTTTTCCCTAGGCAAAGTCTCTAACATGTGATTTGAATTAATGGTAAAGCCCAAATAATCAATGATTTGAACTGGTGATAATTTGGATTTATCTGGATGAATGACGAACCCTAATTGTTCAAAAGTGAGTTTAACAATTGAAACAGATGACTCAGCTACAGCCCGAGTCTTCCCAACAATTAAAATATCATCTAAATAGGCCATTACCACATGCCCCTGAGCTCGGAGTAATCCTAGAACAGGTTTTAACAATTTGGTAAATAAGAGGGTTTGGTAGAAAGTTTCCATTTTGAAATGCCTATAGCAGACAAAGGAGTTCAAGCTCATCAGGTCCAGCATGATTCTACATCGCCCAGTCTTTTTAGACCTAGGAAAAATACTTGACACAAACTGACAGTTTTGACGAACTGTCTTCTCAATAACCTCTTTTTTGTGTAACGTGTTAAGTTCTGCTTGTATGAGCACATTCTCTTCTTCTGAAAATATAAGTTTCCGACTTGGAACATACTGATTAGGTGGACACACAGTGGAGTAAAATTCAATTTGAACCCCCCCTATACTGCTTGGTATAAGTGAATGTGATGTTATCTCCTACCATTGTTTGCGAAACAAGTGTAATCTGCCCCCAATTTGAACATTATTTCACTTGATTCATTTTCTTTAAGAGGAAATTTTCTCACCTGCATATGCCCTGGCTGCCCTTGTTGCCCCCGGGCCTTAATAGGGAAAGTCATCATTCCCCTCACACCTGTGGCAGGCTGCCAGCTCTGAGATTGCGAAGCTGAGTGGCTGGTCCCTTCCCCGGCTTCCGTAATGGTAAGGAGAAACCCTCTTTCCTAGTTTGCCATCCGGCTAGATGAGGCCCATAGTTTTAGCGTCCTCATGGAGTTCTTTAATTCGCTTGGCGAGATCTCCACCAAATAAAAGATTAGGCGGTTGTACGCTGGGCAGTTTACACAATGATGCCAGATTAGGATTAATAACTGGCCGAATAACACTTCATCTTATATTGTTAATTTCAAAATAGGCACTATACAGAAGTCCCAGTGCATCTTGGTGAGCTTCCGACATATGCCCCTTGTCTACTGTAATAGCAAATGCCGTAAGCCCTGCTGAAAGTAATTTCAATACCTTTTGAAATTTTAGTTCTTGGGATCTTGCTGACACCCCCAACTGTGTCCATATGAGATGGTTTACCATTGGTACTTTTAGTAACCGGCAATTGATAGGGGCTTCATACTTTTTAGCCACCTCATCCATGGCCAATTCTTGCAGCTGATGAGAGAGCATATATTGGATGGCATTTCTTCCCCTAATGGCTCCCCTGCCTCTCTCAGGACTGCAAATTTCTCCGCTATATTCGGAATCACTTCAAGTTCCACTCCCTTGTGGCTCTCCCCAGCCACTGATTTGGCGTCAGTAAACTGCTGCACTGGTATACCCTCCTCCTCAAAAGTTGGGTATTCTTGCAGCCCTATTGCAGGCTCTCCACTAGCCTGGCATGGGCACCACTCCTCCTCATGGAGTTTGTCCCTGTCGAGCATCTTCTGTAATAAGACCTCAACCCGGGAGAGCCGTGAGCAAACGGTCTCTCCTTTTGAGGATAAAACCTCCAGGCCCGACTCTGGATACATGGGCCTATTTGATTTCACAGTAGCCTTACGCCCTACCGGCATGGCTACGCTGCTCACAGGCAGCGGGTCCGGTGTCGCTAGCTCCATTGTTGGAGTCGGACTTGGTGTCCTAGGCGGGCATCCGCGAACAATACTATCGTGGTCCTCGATCCTTTTCCCTGCGGATTGCCTCGCCGACACCTTCTTCACTTTCTGTAACATTTTAAACGGTGTATACTCTACCGCTGAAACAGAAAATGAATGCAAGAAAAGTTTGAAACTTATCTTGTGTTTTAAACTTACCGATTGGAGGAGCTCTGCTGCTCCAACCTGCCGACTGCACCAATGCGTCTGACGTAATGACGCACCAACGGCTGTACGGGGTTCTTCACGTGGTCACTCACGTGACTACGAAGTAAAATTCCCTGTCTCTATGACTCCATTATTTATCCAGGTCTCTGGATTACCAATCCTCTGAGGGGAATAAATAGGGTGAATGCCCAGAGTCATTTTCCCAGAGTTGGGGAATCAAAACTGGAGGAATTATGTTTAAGGTGAAAGGGGCAAGATTTAATATAAATTGGAGGTTTAACTATTTCACTCAGAGGGTGGTTAGTATGTGAGACATGCTGTCTAAGAAGGAAGTTGAGGCAGATACTATAATATAATAGCATTTAAAAGAAACTTGTACAGATACACGGGTAGGGATAGAAAAGGTTTAGAGAGATTTGGACCAGTTTAGATGGAGGATCATGCTCTCATTTCACTCCTGCCATCGGAAAGAAGATATAGAAGCCTGAAAACTGTGATGTCCAGGTACAGGAGCAGCTTCTTCCCTCCAACCATAAGGCTATTCAACACTGCAACCTCCAACTATGTTCTGAACTATATAGACTTGAGCCATTCTTTTTGTTCTTGTACTATTTTATTGTTGCTTTTATATACATATGCTGAACTTCTATTTGTTGCTTATTTCTGGTGTTTACAGAATACTATGTTTAGATATCTGTAGGAAGGAACTGCAGATGCTGGTTTAAACCAAAGATAGATACAAAAAGCTGGAGTAACTCAGCGGGTCAGACAGCATCTCTGGACAAAAGGAATAGGTGACCCTTCTTAAGTCTGAAAGTGAGAGGAGAAGGAAACTAGAGATACGAAGAGGTACAAGAAACAAATGAAATAGAATACCTTTAGTTTCCCTCTCTGATGACTCTCAGTCTAAAGAAGGGTCTCGACCCGAAACATCACCTATTCCTTTTCTCCAGAGATGCTGTCTGACGTGTTGAGTTTATCTAGCTTTTTGTGTCTATGTTTACAGATCTGTTATGCTGCTGCAAGTAAGAATTTCATTGTTCTGTTCTGGGACATATGACAATAAAACAAACACTCTTGACTCTTGACTTCATTCTGGGCATTGACGAGTTGGGCTGAAGGGCCTGTTTCTATGCTGTATGATTCTATTAGAAACATAGAAACATAGATAAATAGGTGCAGGAGTAGGCCATTCGGCCCTTGGAGCCTGCACCGCCATTCAATATGATCATGGCTGATCATCCAACTCAGTATCCTGTACCTGCCTTCTCTCCATACACCCTGATCCCTTTAGCCACAAGAGCCACATCCAACTCCCTCTAGAATATAGCTAATGAACTGGCCTCAACGACCTTCTGTGGCAGAGAATTCCAGAGGCTCACCACTCACTGTGTAAAGAATGTTTTCCTCATCTCGGTCCTAAAGGAATTCCCCCTTATCCTTAGACTGTGACCCCTTGTTCTGGACTCCCCCAACATCAGGAACAATCTTCCTGCATCTAGCTTGTCCAACCCCTTAAGAATTTTGTAAGTTTCTATAAGCTCCCCCCTCAATCTTCTAAATTCCAGTGAGTACAAGCCAAGTCTATCCAGTCTTTCTTCATATGAAAGTCCCGACATCCCACAACTGATTACTATTACCCTACAACTGATGCAGTGACACCCTTGCCTATTTGGTTATGATCAGCCATGATCACATTGAATGGCGGTGCTGGCTCAAAGGGCAGAATGGCCTACTCCTGCACCCATTGTCTATTGTCTATTGTCTATTGTTATGGGTGTGCTGCTGCGAAACTGGGGGATGTGGATTGATATGGAGGAAGGAGGTATTTTACTGGAAATTGAACAATAGCTCATTCGTGCTTTGATCACTCCACTCTTCTGTCTCACACACATTGGGAATCAGGTCTATTATTCACAATCATTAAGGACTTCAAAGAAAACAAGATGTTATAAAGGGAAGAAACATTGTCTGCAGTCAAAGATCCTGCTAGCTACAGGAGGAGAATGCATTCCCTCATTCAAGAATAAAAGCAGATTACTGAGAATCTGACACTTCAATGTAATTGTGCCCCAATGTGAGAGGTAATTATAGTTTGTCATTCCAAACAAATGCATTCAACTCAAGAAAAATAAATCAATGTAGATTGTTCTTCTCATATCTGTTTCACTTGTTATTTTTACAATCAAAACTGCGGAATAGGAAACAAAATTACTCAAAAAATGGATCACACCGATAGGCTCAGTGACTCTATCGAAATTGTTTGCATTCCTTAATGTCCATGAATTTGCCATCGTCTCTAGATTTTTCAAATGCATCACATTTTGTCAAACAACAGTTATTTTAAGATATAGAGATTCAGAAATTAGACCAGGCAGCACAGTTTACAGAAACGGTATATGATTGAAAATGCACTTTGCATAGAATGAAATATGAAGATGATTCTTGTGCAGTTAGTCATAATCATACAGCATGGAAACAGACTCTTCGGCCCAACTTCCCCATGCCAACCAAGATGCCCTATCTGCACTCATACCACCTACCTACAGCATTTTGTATATATACCTCTAAACCTTTCCCGTCCATGAACTTATCCAAATGTATTTTACACATTGTCATAGTGCCTGTCTCAAAAACTTCCTTTGGTAGCTTGTTCCATATACTACCTCTTTCTGTGCAAATGTTGCCCCTCGGGTTCCTATTAAATCTTTTCCCTCTCACCATAAAACTATACCCTCTTGCTCTTAATTCCCCAACTCTGGGTAAAAGACCCTGCGCATTCATCCTATTCATTCTCCTCATCTCCAGCGCTCCAATGAATAAAGACCTACTGCCCAACCTCTCAATAGACAATAGGTGCTGGAGTAGGCCATTCGGCCCTTCAAGCCAGCACCGCCATTCAATGTGATCGTGGCTGATCATACCCAATCAGTACCCCGTTCCTGCCTTTGCCCCATATCACGTGACTACGCTATCTTTAAGAGCCCTATCTCTTGAAAGCATCCAGGGAACCAGACACCACCGTCCCTTGAGGCAGAGAATTCCACAGACTCACAACTCTCTGTGATAAAACGTGTTTCCTCGTCTCCGTTCTAAATAGCTTACCCCTTATTCTTAACCTGAGGCTCCTGGTTCTGGACTCCCCCAACATCGGGAACATGTTTCCTGCCTCTAGCGTGTCCAAACCCTTAACAATCTTATATGTTTCAATAAGATCCCCTCTCATCCTTCTAAACTCCAGAGTGTACAAGCCCAGCCGCTCCATTCTCTCAGCATATGACAGTCCCGCCATCCCGGGAATTAACCCTGTAAACCTACGCTGCATTCCCTCAATAGCAAGAATGTCCTTCCTCAAAATAGGGGACCAAACCTGCACACAATACTCCAGGTGTGGTCTCACTAGGGCTCTGTACAACTGCAAAAGGACCTGTAGGTCAAGCCCTTAAGTCCTGGCAACATCTTTGTGAATCTTCACTGCACCCATTCCAGTTTGACAACATATTTCCTATAACATAGCAAACAAAACTGTACACAATCCTCTAAATGTGGCCACACCAACATCTTATGTAACTGCAGCCTAGTCTGAAGTTATATTTGATTGAATGATGTGGTAATGAAACAGGCCCTTAAGCACACCATATTGACACTGCTCATTGATCACCTGTTCACGCTAGTTCTATGTTGTCCCACTTTCACACCCACTCCCTACACACTAGTGTCAATTATCCATAAACCAATTAACCTAAAATCCTGCCCGTCCTTTGGAATGTGGGGGGGGGGGGGGGGGAAACTGAAGCACCCTGTGAAAATGTACATGATCTTGGGGAGAACGTGCAAACTCCTTGCAGATGGAAACTGAGGTCAGGATCGAACCCTGTTCTCTGGTGCAGTGAGGCAGCAGCTGTGGATTTGTGACTAAAGGCCACTGTGCTGTCCATTGCATTGATGACTGTTGAACTGATCATTGCTGATCCCCTCTGTTATCTCCATCGACCTGGCTCCCAAACAAGGGCAGGCAACAGAAGTGTTGCTGCAAGAGGCACAAGGTTGAAGGTCTCAAGGACATTGTAAAGATAGCTCCTCGCCAATATCACCTCACAAGTCCCAAACAACATAGGGGCTACACTCCCCTGAAGTCCACCATAATTAACACCTGTAAAGAGATTCTTGGCGTCACCACCAGAAAACCACAAGACTGGTTTAATGAGAATGTCCGGGAGATCAAGGAGCTAATTAACCAGAAACACAAGGTGTTTTTGGATTGAAAACCACACCAAGGAAAAAGAGGCAGCACAAAGGTACTGAGAGCTAAGATACAACATAAAATCTGCTACCTAAACAACAGATGGTGGGTGGAAAGAGTGCAGAAGTTTCAACAACTCACTGCTAACAATTCAAAAAAGTAGATACGAGGAACTGCATATGTTGGTTAATACACAAAAGGGCACAAAGTGCGGGAGTGGCTCAGCAGGTCTGGCAGCCTCTTTGGAGAAAACATGGATAGGTGACGTTTCGGGTTGTGACCCGTCTTCCAACTGCAAACATATCATGTGCAGATTCTACAGGACTATCAAACTACATACACCACTGACAGCTAGAATGGGGGATAAATCAGATAGGAGGTAGAATCTCACTCAGAGCAGCTTAGTTCAAGTTCAACTTACATTTATTGTCACATGCATCAATTGGTACAGTGAGATTTGAGTTTCCATGCAGCCATACAAATAAAAAGAACACAATAAACAAGAGTTTAACATGAACATCCCCACACAGCGGCATCAATGTTTCCCACTGTGAGGGAAGGCAATAAAGTTCAGTCATGATGGGTGATGTTTCAGGTCAGAACCGTTTTTCAGACAAATCAGTTGCAGGCAAATGAGATTGGTTTAACTTGGCATTGTGTTCAGCACAGGTACTGTGGACTGAAGGGCATGTTCCTATGCTGCACTGTTCTAAGTTCCATGTTCTTAGGGCATTTGCTAACTGAATAACAACAAAGGTTGCAGAAAGAACCCTTTAGTCACAAATTCACAATATCACATCCCACAGCTGGGAATTTATGAACACCTCATGGAAACTCGGACACAGGATACTTGTGCCTATCTTCAGGGAAGAAGATGTCCAATTGTGGTACATACAGAAGGATCTCCTCACCATCTGCCTTAAGGAAAGTCCTTCTCAACCACTTCCTTCCAATGGCTCCCAAAATCGCAATGGAAGTCAAAGGATACCATGGTAGGTTACCTCTTCTTCCCTCTCACAACAAGCACGAGGCACAGAAGTGTGAAAACATACACCTCCAGATTCATGGACATTTTCTTCCCAGCTGTTATCAGGCAACTGAACTATCATACCACCAACTAGAGATTGGTCATGATCTACCATCTACATCATTGGAGACTTTCGAACTATCTTTAACTGGACTTTACTGGACTGTATCTTGCGCAAAATGTTGTACCCTTTATCCTGTATCTGTACATTGTGGACGGCTTGATTGTAATCACATATAGTATTTTCGCTGACTGGATAGCATGCAACAAAAATGCTTTCACTGTACCTCGGTAGACATGACAATAATAAACTAACTAAACTAGACTAAATCGACCTAAACTAAACTGTGACAAAGTCAAATGCAGGGAGCAGCATGTGTTTTTTTTTGGACATCAAAGAAGGCTATCAATTGAGAGGATGTGTGGAGATTCTTTCACAAGCCTAGTTGCCCCTAGAAACTTGTCTTCATCTTACAATAGCAAGGTGACGGCATTCAAACCGTAAGAATTTAACCTTCACACAAGTTCACACAAGTTATAGGAGTAGAATTAGGTCATTTGGCCATCGATCTATTCCGCCATTCAATCATGACTGCCTCCTAATCCCATTTTCCTTGCCTTCTCCCCATAACCCTTGACACCTGTTCTGATCAAGAATCTGTCCATCTCTGCCTTAAAAATACCCACTGACTTGGCCTCCACAGCCCTCTGTAGCAATGAGTTCCACAGATTAACTACCCTATCACTAAAGAAGTTTCTCCTCACCTCCTTTCTAAAAGAGCACCTTTAATTCTGAAGCCATGACTTCTGGTCCTAGACTCTCCCACCAGTGGAAACATCTTTTTCACATCCACTCTAACTATGCCTTTCATTATTGTGTAAGTTTCAATGAGGTCCCCCTTCAACCATCTAAACTCCAGCGAGTAGAGTCCCAGTTTTGTCAAACGCTCATCATATGCTAACCCATCATTCTTGGAATCTTCACTGACAGGTGTCCAACAGATCCAATCTTGGTGCAGAGCAATGTCAGACAAGGCTACATCATCACCCCAACACCTGTCTCAGTCTTTCTCGCAGCAATCCTATGCCTCAGCCTCAGGCTCCCTCTGAAGTGGAACTAATCTTCAGTATGATCCACATATTGTATGTCTGCACAGATGGCTCTGCCATTTGTCCTGTCTGCCGGCTGTACTGTTTGGAAGAGAAGAGAATGACACTCCTCATCACATAGATAGACACAAAATGCTGGAGTAACTCAATTGGTTAGGCAGCATCTTTCATGCTGAGGATGGTTTCCGACCTGAAACAGGTCTCCTGTGACGCTGCCTGGTGCACTGAGTTACTCCAGCACTTTGTGTCTATCTTTGGTATAAACCAGCATTTGCAGTTCCTTCCTACACAGTCCTTACGACTTGTTCTGCTAGGGTTTGTCAACCATGCTTAGAATGGATGATGTGCTTACTTCTGATTGGAAGATTATGGCTTCAAATTGGATACAAAAGCTAATGCACCCTGGGAAGTACAGAAGGAATGTCACATGATTGGAATTGCCAGCTTTCAGATTGGTGTGCTTCAGTGAGGCCTCTCTGCCTTGATTGTCCGATCGATTGATCAACTGATTGATTGGGAGATAAAGCATGGCAACAGGTCCTTCAGCTCACAGAGCTCATGTCCCCATTCGCAATGGTTCGATGTTTTCCATCCACTCTCTACAGGGGCAATTCACAAAGGTCAATTAACCTACAAACCCACACGTCTTTGGGATATGGGAAGAAACTGGAGCGCCTGGAGGAAATCTAAAAGAAAAAATACTTGTATGTAGTGAGTGGATGTACTCGTGGGATAACGTAGAACTAATCAATGACTCGGTGGGCCAAAGGGCTTGCATCTCCATTCTGCATCTCAAAGGTAAATACTCACGCTCCAAGTGTGTTTACATTTAGTGTTTCCATTATAATGGAAAAGGGTGCAATCCATTCCCAATCAACAGTTCCTGGGATTTTGCCATGCGCTTGTCATAGGGTCATACAGTGTGGAAACAAGCACTTCAGCCCAAATTGTCCGCGTTGACCAACATGCCCCATCTACACTAGTCCCACCTACCTGCATTAGGCCCACATCCCTCTAAACCTATCCTATGTATGTGATAATTGCTCTTTTCTAAGCTTCCCCCCAGACTAGTTTCAGTAAAATCACTGAATCAAGCACTTGAATAAACTAAATTTTATTTTACCAAAAGCGCTTCACACATCATACACTGTACCTATCCCACCGTGGGTTCGATCCTGGCAACTGCCAGTTCAAGCCCTCTAGGCCTTGCTCAGACAGAGGCACTCCAGAAGGGTACGCTGTCCTGAGCGCTCTTCCAGAAGATCGACGCTGAGCCTCGTGGTCGCGGACATTTATAGGTCCCGGGACCTCAAGGGCCGAACCACATGGGGGTGGTCTCTTAAGCACCCAATTACAGATTTCGATTAACCCCATACATAACAGGCATTTCCCTAACCCAATGATACAATAGTTCATACATTGTATTCGAAACGGACTTTGAGATGAAGTCAACGTGGAAACATTTACCATGATTAACAGAAAACTCAGACAAGGCTCAACATCTCATCCAATCAACACTTAGCAATGTCAGACTTTGCAACATTATTTACAACTATTTACAAGATGTATGTCTGGTTTGCAGCCATCCAATCCATTCTATGCATTTTGCACCAGATTGACAGGGTTTGCAGGGCTTCCCATTCTTTGCTTGCAGATTGTATCTCAGCTCCAGACACTCTGGCACCTCTTCGCAGCGTGTCCCAGCTCTGCAGAGAGTAATTCAAATTTGACCAAATCTCCCAGCAACCCTGAAACTTATCCCATTTTTGAAGTCCAAGCTGGTCCAACTTAGCCAGGATTAACATATGTAACTGTCCAAATGTTTTTTTTAAACAATGTGGTCATACCTGCCTCAACTACCTCCTCCAGCAGTTCGATCCATATACCTACCACCCTTTGTTCGCGAACTCTCAGTAAAAGACTTGGTGCATTTACCCAATCTATTCCATAGTGGTAAATAGCAGATGCTTGCACTAACCTGCCACTCACAGTCAGTCCAAAATAATGAGACAGAACCACAGAAGAACGGAGGGCATCGTTGGAGCTGGTTTTGTTACCTCATTAACTTCAGCTAATGCTACACCAACCGAAACTTTAATGTGTGGCTTTGGTGCTGTGCATCAGCGGGACCCATGGGGTGTGATTAATGTCCTAGTTGTGATGCTGACCATAATTCAGTCTCAGGGCTGTCACGGATGATGCATCGGGTCTGCCCACTCCAGGGAACTGAGTCAAGTCCAAAGTCCTTGTAATGTTTCCTTGGAATCATCCCTTCATCCGTCACATTTCCAAAAGCCAGATAATAAGTTTTTAGCTCGAAGTCTGTGCATTCAGCAAAAAAAAAGATGCCGCCCTTATTTACCATTTTGCAGTTGACTTTTATCTACCCCTGCATCTTGCACAAAGAGCAGCACAGTAGCGCAACGGTAGAGTTGCTGCCTTAGAGCGCCAGATACCCGGTGTTTGTAAGTTCTCCCTGTGACCTCCTGGGTTTCCTCCAGGTGCTTTTGCTTCCTCAGACTGAAGATGGGTCTTGTCACAAAATGCCACCTATTCATTTTCGCCAGAGATGCAAGAGATGGGACATAATGCTGCTACTGTGCAAGACCACACTTGGAGTACTGTTGAAGAAACCACACTTGGAGTACTGTGTCTAGTTCCAGTTGCCATCCTGCATTGAAAATTCTTATACAGATTGAAATAATGAAATATAGAGAAATATTTGTTGTTTTAACTAATGTCACATAGCTGCAGTCAACATTGGAGTCCGTACAACTTTATGTTATAGACTAGAATAATTTGGTTGAGGAACAAGCTTGATTATTCTCTGAATCTCGTTCATAAGAAATGGTTGTGTGCCTTAATTGCATTCAGGGATAAGTTAGGTAGGAAAGCCTATGCTACTGAAAGTTTGGCACAGTGGCACAATGGTAGAATTGTTGCATTACATGCACCAGAGACAGGTTCGATCCTGACTACGGGTGCTGTTCGTACAGAGTTTATATGTTCTCCCCGTGACCTGCGTGCGTTTTCTCCGGGATCTCCGGTTTCCTTCCACAATACAAAGATGTACAGGTTTGCAGGCTGATTGACTTGGTAAAAATTGTAAATTGTCCCTAGTGTGCAAGGATTGCTGGTCGGCGTGGATTCGTTGGGCCGAAGGGCCTATTTCCACACTGCTTCTCTAAACTAAACTAAACTAAACTACTAAAGTTCTTTTTGTTTATTATATTGTTTACAGAGTACTATATCTACACATCTGTTGTGCTGCTGCAAGTAAGAATTTCATTGTTCTGCTTGGGACATATGACAATAAAACACTTTTGACTCATGACTCTTCTGATGACATTTTTGATGATTGCTCTTCAACCTAAAGAGTTAATTCTGACACTTCCCCAGAGTGATTCTCACATTCTCTGTGTTTATTACAGTCACCCAAAGTATGATAAATATGCCATCTGATAGGCTCCTTCTGCACTTCTACAAATAACCTATTGCAAAAAAAATATGCATGGTTGTGAGCCTATCATACATGTGGTCATAAGGGCAGGGGGGTGCTCAGCAGAAAGTGCAACAGCAGCAAGACACGTTGAATGTAACAAGTCAGTACACTGCATTCAGTAAATGAATTCCATCAGCAGTCAATACCATGTTTGCAGGTCTCCCAGGTCAAAGCTTAGATCTGCTTGTCACTTCAACATGTCTGTAGCTGTATCACTTAAAGGTATCAATTTAGGAATTCCACTTTGTGCTCCATTAGAATAAAGAGGGGCTCATAAATAGCAGAGATCAGACCGCAGGGATGTGAGAAGTAAGCTAATATGGGTTTAGAGTGCTTCTGGGAGTGCAATCACCACAGGGACGGCACTGGTTCAAGAAGCTGGATCATCACCATCTCCTCAGTGCCAATTAGTAAAGACCATTGAATGTTGACCTAGCAGGCGACAACCCCATCCCATGCATACATTTTTTTTTCATGTCACGTGGAAAGTAAGGTTGGCAATTTGTAGGCAGGCATTGGGAAGAAAAAAAAGTAAGATTTTCACTTAAACACAGGTCCACCACCGATCTTCCTGCACCGTTGATTTCAGTGCCTTGATGGCTTATTCATTTTGCTGGACCAACAGAGGTCACGGGCTTCAAGAGGAGTCCAATGGTAATGGAACGGTCCACCTACGCTGCTGAGATACCTGCCCCCAAAGTCGGTCTCGGTAATCGGCTATGGTAACGGATCTGCCGGCTCCGGCCGGGCCGGCGTTCCAGAGTCCCGGCCGCAGGGAAAAAATGTAGTCCGCCGATCGGCACAGAAGTCCCCATGAGATTGAGATCAGCCGCCTCATCCAATTCATTAGTCCAACTCCACTCAACAAAACTGTACCTGAATCTGCATACCTTTAGGGGGGGCATGCCTCAAATACCTACCTCTTGGCTTGTGCCTGCCTCGACTTTTTTCCACTTTTGAAATCAATCCAGTAGCTCTCAACCCACTTGCCACACTGTGCCATACTTGCAATTTAGTTTAGTTTAGTTTAGAGATACAGTGTAAACAGGCCCTTCCGCCTAACGAGTCTGCGCTGACCAGCGATCCTGGCGCACTAACACCATCCTACACTCACAAGGAATAAATTCCAATTTTACCAAAATCAATTAACCTTAAACCTTGTATGTCTTTGGAGTTTGGGGGGAAACCAGAGCACCCGAAGAAAACCTATGCGGTCATGGGGAGAACGTACAAACTCCACACTGACAGCACCCGTGGTCAGGATTGAATCCGGGTCTCTGGCTCTGAAATGAAGCAACTCTACCGCTGAACCACTGTGCAGCATACTTGCAATTCTCAGCAAGTAACAGGAGCTGGTCCCTCACAACTTAATTCTCATGTATCCATCCAAGAAGCAGTATCCATGACCTGACAGTAATTCAAAATAAATCAATATTGTGTAATACCTCTCATACACTGTCAAATGACTACCTAGCAGTTTTCAGATGAGCAAACTATGTAAAAGAATATTAATTCTGGAAATATCTCTAGGCCGCATCTTTATGCTGATTGGGTTGCTCGTTGAGAATCCCAAGTGCTTGGTCTGCAATCTTGCAAAATATTTTCTCCTCCAATTACTTGTCCAATTTTTTTTTGAAAGTAATTGTTAAATCTATTCCCATCCGCCTTCCCCACTGCCCTATCCAGCTCTTGCAACTTGTTGTGTTAAAATAATTTTGCTCCCATCACTTCTAATAATTTTGACAACATTATTAAACCTGAATCCAAACAACATTTGTTCAGTCAGTCCAATGCATCACAGCGCTGAAAAAGCTATGATTTAACTAATTCAGTGGTCTCAAGAAATTAACTTAAGACAGATATTTATGGTATCGAAAATTCTAAATTACTTCCTTTTACGTATGATGCAAAATATCACAATATTATTATCTCAGATCATGCACCATTAACATTTAAGATAAAATTAAAAGATATATCTAATAAAACTACTACCTGGACATTTAATCCTCAGATATTAAAAGACAAGGACTGTTGTAAATATGTGATGGAACAGATTAAATTATTTTTTGAAACTAATGACAATCTTGAAACTTCCCCATCACTACTATGGGACACATTTAAGGCATTTATGCGGGGTGCAATAATATCTGCGCAAGCATATCTTAATAAAGAAAATCGAAAGATGGAACAAAATTTAGAAAATGAGATAAAACGTTTAGATAATGAAAATATAAAACATCCTTCCAAAGAGTTAAGTAATAAAATTGCATTAGTAAAATATAGATTAAATAAAATATATTCTAACCAAGTTATTAAACCTTTTCAACAAACCAAACAAGTGCATTTTGAATTTGGAGATAAACCACAAAAATTGCTAGCACGACAGCTTAGAAAATTAGAAGATGAAAAGATGATACACAGAATTAGATCTGAGTATGGAAATATACTGACTATTCCAAAAGATATTAATGATAGATTCTTACAATATTATAAAAATCTTTACTCATCGAAATTAACAGGACAAACAGATGGTATGGAAATATTTTTACAAGAATGTCAAATTAATAGCTTAGATCAGGAAGGTAGAGAATTGTTAAATGCTGAAATAACAGTAAAAGATATTATAGAATCAATTAGTTCGTTAAAGAACGGAAAAGCAGCGGGCCCTGATGGCCTGAGTGCAGAATTTTATAAAAAATTTCAAGATCTGATTTCCCCAAGATTACAAACAGTGTATAGATATGCATATGAACAAGGAAAATTACCAGAAACCCTAAATGAATCTACAATAACACTCATTCCTAAAGTAGATAAGGATTTGGAAGATCCAGGATCATATAGAGCGATTGCCCTTTTAAACACAGACCAAAAAATATTAACTAAGGTTTTATCTAGGAGATTAAGTTTAGTGATCTCTAAATTAATACATTATGATCAAACAGGTTTTATTCCAAAACGGTATTCATCCCATAATCTCAGACGTTTGTTTAATATTATATATTCAAAAAGAATACGGGACATGGAACTAGCGGTTATATCATTAGATGCAGAAAAAGCTTTTGATCAGGTGGAATGGTTGTATTTATTTAATATAATGGAAAAGTTTCAATTAGGGGATCGATTCTGTAAATGGGTAAGAATTTTATATTCGAATCCTACAGCAAGAATTTTGACTAACCAAATGCTATCAGCCAAATTCAAACTCTCTAGGGGATGCAGACAGGGATGTTCGTTATCACCTTTACTGTTTGCATTGGTGATAGAACCCCTGGCGGAGAAAATTAGATCTGACCCTGAAATATATGGCTATAATACTGATACAACAATTAATAAAATTTCTCTATATGCAGATGATGTTTTGATTTATATTACAAAACCTGTAATTAGTATTCCCAACCTGCTAAATGTTATAACTAAGTTTGGGGAAATTTCTGGATATAGGATTAATTGGAATAAAAGTGAGATTATGCCAATAACAGGAATAAATTTAAATATATTACACCAATACCCATTAAAAATAGTGACAGACAAATTTAAATATTTAGGGATTAATGTAACTAAATCTCATAATTCATTAATAAAATCTAATTATCCTCAATTACTAGATAAACTTAGAAAAAATATTTTATATTGGAAAACACTTCCTATATCCATGATCGGTAGAATAAGCGCCATAAAGATGGTTTTTCTACCACAGTTGTTATATTTGTTTCAGGCTATTCCTTTTTTTCTCCCGAAAACTTAAAAAAAAAAAATTGATAATATTGTTAATAGTTTTATTTGGGATTATAAAAATCATAGAATAAGTAAAAAACATTTATGTAAATCTAAGATAAATGGAGGATTAACACTTCCAAATTTTTTGTATTACTTTTGGGCTGTTCAGATTAAGAACATGAATTTTTGGTGGGTCAATATGGATCAGGAACCGACATGGTTAAATATAGAAAAGGAAGACTGTCTACCTTTCAATGTAGGTTCGATAATTTTTGCACCAACGGAAGTACAAAAAAAATTTTATAAGGACAACCTAATAATACATAATAATAGACGTATTTGGAAACAAATAGTTAAAACCCTACATTTAGATAATCTTTCACTCAGATTACCAATTATGAATAACCCATTGTTTAAACCTGCTATATCAGATGGGGGGTTTAGACAATGGGATGATTTAGGAATAACAAGGATAGAACATCTATACAGAAAAGGAAAATTTCTTTTATTTCAAGAGTTACAAGAGATTTATGGATTGTCTCCACAACATTTCTTTAGGTATCTACAAATTAGAGATTATATTAAATCCAATACGCAAGATTATAAAAATAAAGAATTAGGATTGTTAGACGAACTGTTTAATTTACATCCAAATACAGAAAAATTAATAGCTTATATATATAACATCATTTTGGATAAGGAGAACCCAATAACTGAAACATATCATCAAGCATGGGAAAATGAAATTGGATTAGCTATAACAAAAGAAAATTGGGAAGAAAGTTTACAACGAATGCATCGGTGTTCGTTAAACGCCAGACATATATTGATACAATTTAAAGTATTATATAGGTTACACTATTCGAAAACTAAATTAAATAGTATTTTTCCCAATCTCTCTTCTATTTGCGATAAGTGCAAGAAAGTAGAAGCAAATTTAATACATAGTTTTGTTACATGTCCTAAATTAAATTATTACTGGACAGAAATTTTTTAAGTTATTTCTGAAGTTCTCAAAGTTAAATTGGACCCTAACCCAAAGTCAATAATATTTGGAATTCCGGATTTACATTTGGCACTTACAGTAAATCAGAGAAATTTCTTTGATTACTGTTTGATAATTGGGAAAAAAATCATATTGAAATTTTGGAAGGGAACATTATCCCCCACAATTAAAATGTGGGCAGCAGAGATGAAGGAGACGCTGCATTTGGAAAGAATTAGATTTGTCCTACTGGACGAGTATAATTCTTTCGATCAAATATGGTCTCCATATATTCAGTATTTAGAGAAGTAGCTGTTCTTGGCAACACAGCTCGGCGGGCACCCTGCGGGACTTGATGAGAATAATTCATTTTTATATTGGAATTAACATGTATATCTTTATGGATGTTATTATTTGTAATAGTGTTATTAACAATACATATAGTGGTTTTTCATTTATATATATATAATATTTTTTTCACTTTTTTTTCTTTCTTTCTTTTCTCTTTCCTTTCTTATATATAATCAAATTATTATTTAACCACATTCTTAATGATTTATAAATCTTCTATTCCTTCTCTATCTTTATTTCTAAAAAAATAGTAGATAAGTATTATTAATGTTTTACTCGTATGAAAATTGAATTAATTTGATGTTATAAAGTTGTTTAAAGCATTGTAATTGATTACCTTTAATAAAAAATATATTTAAAAAAAAAGAAAATGTTTTGCATCAAAACAAATACATCAGAATTGGAAGCAATGAAATCAAGAGGGTGACTTCCGAGCACACAACAAGCTGCAATATGCCACTGGATCGAATGGTAGAGCATTTGACCATCCAGTCCACATCGACTATTGATCACCCATTTGCATGAGGTCTATGTTATCCCACCTACCCATACACTCCTTATACACCAGGGGCAATTTTAAGAGGCCAATTATCCTAAAAAAAAATGCAGGTCAATTGGAATGTGGGAGGAATGCGGAGCACCTGGATGAAATGTACATAGTCACAGGGAGAATGGGCAAATTTCACACACAGACAGCACCTGAGGTCATGTTTCTTTCTCCCCACGTGTTGTCTGTGATTTTGGATTCATGTCAAATGACCTTTTTTTCATTCTTTCTTTCCTTTGACTCTGCCAACCCCATCAAAATGACTTGCGTGGTATTCCAGAAAATGACACAGAGTGCTGGAGCAACTCAGTGGATCAGGCAGCATCTCTGGAGAATCTGGAGAACATGGAGAAAGGTGATATTTCTGGTCAAGACCATTCTTCAGTCTGAAAAGATGCAGCTGGACCCGTTAAGTTACTCCGGCATTTTGTGTCCATATTTGGTACAAACCATCATCTGCAGTTCCTTGTTATCACAAATGTTTTCTACTTTCCAGGACCTCGGTTCCTATGCTCCCTTTAAATTAACCTGAATCCCTGGAAAATGTATTATAACTTAATTTACTATGAAATATCTTGACACTGAGCTACTCCAGCAATTCTAAAAAACTTCAAATACCGGTTTACAGAAGAATGGTGCTCGAGTGACTCAGCGTAACCGCCTGCCCCTTATGCTGGTTTACTAAAGAAAGACCATAAGACCATAGGACCATAGGACATAGTTGCAGAATTAGGCCATCCAACCCTTCGGGTCTCCTCCGCCATTTTCTCATGGCTGATCTATTTATCCTTCTCAACCCTATTCTCCTGCCTTCTCCCCATAAAGTTTGACACCCTTCCTAATCAAGAACCTATCAATCGTCACTTTAGAAATACAACAGAGACACAATGTGCTGGATTAACTCAGCGGATCTGGCAGCATCTCTGGAGAACATGGATAGGTGGCATTTTGGATTGGGACCATTCTTAGGACTGGAGTCTTGCCTACACTTGCTAATTGAATATCGGGGGTATGGCAATATTGTGCTGGACTGTTTCATAGAATTTCACTGTGTTAGCACTTCGTACATGTGACAAAAAAATAACTATTAATACCATAGACCTTTGGACTTTCTCATTAACAAACGGATTCCTTATTCCACGCCTGGTAATGGTTTAAAATAAAACTCAGAAACTCCCTTACAAGCTGTTTGGGAGACAAATCATTTGCACTACAGCAGTCTGATATGCTTTATGTCTAAGACAAATTGTTTAAATCTCATAAACCTGTTAGTCAGAAAGAAGTTGACACAGCTGATAGCTAACCACACTTTTAATCAATTTAAGCTCCTTGCAAACAGCCATCATAAAGCTCAGTTGGTCTGAATAATGGCCTTTTCAAACCAAATTGTGGCTTCTTTAATTTATGAAGAGCAGAAATCTTCAGTCTGTGCACCTGATTACCAATTGTTCCCTGAAAATGCAAGTCTAATGCAGGTGACTGTGCTCTTCAATGTACAATTCAAGGAAATTACAGTCAGTGAGAATGAAGCATTTTAATATACTCCGATACAACCATTAAATAACCCATTGCAAGACTTTGAAGTTATTGGGTCATTTTGTGATGTAAAGGTTCAACTACTCATTGCTTGATGAGATTTATGCTCAGTTTTACAGCAAATTCAATGCCTCATTTAATTTATATATGCCTGCTTGAAGTTAAATTGCTTTTGGATTAAACGCAGCATTCATCATTCATCTTATCTTCTGATAGCAGCCTCATTTTATTCCATCTAATTGTGTCATCATAAAATGAAAGGCTAATGGTCATGGGGACATTAGATATTCTAGGATGCCTCTAAGAGTTGACATCAAGGAAAGGTTTATGAATGTGGCTTTGGGAAGGTTCAATTTGTGGCTGAATGCGTTAAACCTCATGAACATTTTCTAACCAATATTTCACGTACCTATCAGAGATAAACACAAACTGAGGATTGTCGTACAAAAATAAGATATCCAGAGTGGTGGCATGGTGGCGCAGCGATAGAGTTGCTGCTTTACAGCACCAGAGACCCGGATTCAATCCTGACTACGGGTGCTGCCTGTACGGAGTTTGTACATTCTCCCCGTGACCTGCGTGCGTTTACAGGATTGTTTGTAGGTTAATTGGCTTGGTAAAATTGTAAATTGTCCCTAGTGTGTTCACGATTGTGTTAGTGTGTGGAGAACACTGGTCAGCATGGACTCAGCAGGCCGAAGGGCCTGATTCCATGCTGTATCACTTTATTTATCTAAAAGTCATTGTAAAAATGTTTGCCATCCCTTTAATCCATTCACTGCACTATCTCTGGCTCCGTTGGTAATACTCTGAGCTCAAAGAAGACATTGGGTTAGAATTCCCCCTGATAGGATGTGTTCAGAAAAATCTGGGCTGGTAAAGATGCTAAAAAAAGAACTGCCTGAGGATCTTAGTGGATCAGGCAGTATCGCTGGAGGAAATGGGTAGGTGACGTTTCGTGTCGGGACCCTTCTTCAGACTAATTATAGTTGTGGGAAGGGGGAGAAGCTGGAAAGGAGATGGTGGCAGGACAATGTCTGTTGAGTGATGGGTGGATACAGGTGAGAGCGGGGTTGATTAGTGGACAAAGGATAGAGGTGAAAAATGGACAAATGGCAGTGAGATAAGGAGAGGAGAGGAGTGAATGTAAATGCAGAGGGAGTGATATAGGTGTAAGGGATGGAGATATGGGTGGGAGATATGGGTCCTCACTGTAGTGGTTGGGAGTACAGGTAAGGGGAGGGGGGAAGGGGATCCAAAAATTGGACAGCTCAATGTTCATATCACTAGGTGGTGAGCTCATATGACTTGATGATTTGACTTTTTTCCTGTACAAGTTGTAACAAAAAGGAACTGCAGATGCTGGTTTACATCAAAGATAGACACAAAATGCTGGAGCAACTCAGCGGGTCAGGCTGCATCTATGGAGAACATGGATAGATTACCTTTCTGATCGGGACCCTTCTTCAGACTGTATAAGTCTTTGCATTCATTTGACTCTAAATTTAAGGATGGGTGTAGTCTAACTTCTGATAATCAGCCAGAGCCAAATTTAAACCAGATTACTAATATAGATTAAGAGTCAATCTATAGTTCTCAGGGGGCGTCACGGTGGCGTAGGGGGCGGCTCGGTGACACAGCAGTAGAGTTGCTGCCTTACAGTGGCAGAGTCCCGGGTTTGATCCTGGCCAGGGGTGCTTGTATGGAGATTTTATGCTCTACCCGTGACCTGCGTGGGTATTCTCAGAGACCTTCGGTTTCCTACCACACTCCAAATACGTACAGGTTTGTAGGTTAATTAGCTTGGTATAAATGTAAAATTGTCCCTAATGTGTGTAGGGTAGTGTGCAAGGACCGCTGGTTATCGCACTCAGTGGGCCGAAGGGCCTGTTTCCACGCTGTAAACTAAATTCAAGTGAAGCATTTACCCAGATATATATGGCTTTTCCTGAAACCTTCTTATTTGTCGAAGCTTTTAGTCACCTGCTCACATATCTTCTTTTGTGGCTCAGCGTCAATTAGCTTTTGCTTGGTACTGCTTCTATGAAGCAATGGAAACATTACAAAGCAAATGAAAAGGTGCTAAAAAAAAATGCATTTGTGTGTTGTTATGGTAACCAAGCAAACATAAGTCTTCTGGCAACCAAATATTCAACCAAATGTGGAAATACATAAATGGAGCCAAATATCTTGCCTGTAATATGGAAGGGGCAGCACAGTGGCACAGCGGTAAAGTTGCTGCCTCACAGTACTGGAGACCCGGTTCGATCCTGACCATGTGTGCTGTCTGTATGGAGTTTGTACGATCTGCCTGTGGCTGCCTGGTTTTTCTCCGGATGTTCCGGTTTCCTCCCACACTCCATGTTTGGACTGGTTTGTAGATTAAATGACATCTGCAAAATTGTAAATTGTTCCTAGTGTGTAGGATAGTGCTGGTGTATGGGGTGATCGCTGGTCAGCGTAGGTCAGGGGGCTGAAGAGCCTGTTTCTGCATTGTATCTCAAAGGTCTGAAGAAACTCTCTTCTGCAAAGGGTCTTTGCACAATTTTAAGGCAGTGGTAGATAAGTTTAGTGAAGTTAGACAGGAATGTGGAGTTAAGGACAAAGAAGGTCCTCTTGATATTATTGAATGATGAAGCTAGTTAGAGATTTGGACTTGCCTAGTCCTCCTTCTAGCTTGTATGTCGGTATGATACTAGTGGTTTCTTCCAGAATATTAATACAAGAGAGCAGAACCTGTGAATTATGGAGTTGAAATTTCTTCGCTTCACTAGTTTTCCCAACTCTCCTCCTCTGGAGGATCCCTGCTAAAGCATAATTCTACAAGCAGAACTTACTAATGCTTTCACGTCTTCCAATCTGTCACCACTGTTGTAGACCGAGATTGTTCTCTGGGATACTTTTCACATTTCAAATTGTAACTTTGGGGATGAATAAAAACAAAAACAAGTTACTAAAGAGGGCTTCTCAGCTGGCTCTTGGTGTCCAGTGAGAGGTGTCTCCATTTCAGAGTGTTTGGAGATGGTTAAAGAGACGCCATTTAAGTTTAGATTTAGATTTATTATTGACTCGTGCACCGAGATACAGTGAAATGCTTTGTTTGCCATGCTATCCAAACAGATCAGAGAAGCGACTTGAATCAAGAAACAGAGGACATAGGTTTAAGGAGAAGGGGGAAAGATTTACTAGGCAGGTGGGACTAGTGTAGTTGAGACATGATGGTCGATGTAGGCATGGACCTGTTTCCACTCTGAATAACTCTATGTCTCTATGACTCTAAGCCAAACTCAAGTACAATGGATAGAGTAAACGGGAAGTGACACAGTGCAGCATAGTTCAGAATAGTGCATTATTCCAGTCCAACGTCCACAATGGGGTAAATGTGAATTGGATAGTACCCTAGCTTATGGAAGGACCGTTCAGAAGCATGATAACAGAGAAGAAGGTGCTTATGAGTATTTAAATTGCACACAGTTATGTCAACGTAAAGAGAATATGAACAGATAAATTAAAAAAAAATTTTTTTTAAATAGATAGCAAAACAATTGACTTAACAAGGAAGTTGGGACAGAATACTTTACAGATACGTCAAAAAGAAGGGGAAGATTTCAATAAGACTAGGACAACTAAGGAAAAGGATAATTCCACAGGTTAGGATAGGGTTGGTAAAAATATTAAATTTTTAATGTGATTCAATATGTACCCGAGAGAAAGAACAAGTGAGTAATGAAATAGAAAAAGGAAATATATTGAATAAACGATATTGAATAAACTCAGAACCATTATCCCAGGGTGGAAATGTCATAGAATAGAAGACATAGTAGCTTTATATGCAAAGGGTTATACAGTAAGTGACTGGAATGTGCAGCCAGGGATCGTGGTGGAGGTAGATACCATTGTGAATTTAGGTGATATTGGATAGGCACATGGATATGCATCGAATGGAGGGATATGGATCACATGCAGGCAGAGGGGGTTAGCTTATCCTGGCATCATATTCAGCACATACATTGTTGGCTGACGGGCCTTTTCGTGAGCTGTGCTGTTATGTGTTCAAATCAAACTCAGAAAGAATAAATCCCTTGATGCAGTAGAGTTATAGCCACGCATATTAAAAATGTTGGGGAAAAACGCCAGAGGTAATGTTTCGTTTTAGCCGAGGTACAGTGCAAAGTTTTAATTGCATGCTAATCGATCAGCAGAAAGACAATGCATGACTGCAATCGAGCCATCCACAGTGTACAGATACATGATAAAGGGAATATTGTTTATTAAGAGCATAGTTAAAGTAAGAAATGCTGCTGATGGAGCAGAGGTTTAAAAGAGTGTAGCGATTGTAATGCGTGATTGCAGATCCGCTTCTGAGACCAGCGCACAAAGTGTCGCCCGGGGTGGGGACCGTTTTGGATCTTGGAGAATAATGCTAGATATTTTTAATAATTGGCTTGGTAAAGGTATAGTTCCAGACAGTTTATTCTACACCTGTATTTAAGAAAGGGTGTCGATGTGATTTAGAGTCAAGAGTTGAGAGTGTCTTATTGTCATGAGCATCGAAACATAACAATGAAATTCTTACTTGCAGCAGCACATTAGTTATGCAAACATAGTACTCTATAAACGTTATAATAAGGGTAGCACGGTGGCGCGGCTGTAGAATTGCTGCCTTCCAGCATCAGAGACTCGGGTTTGATCCTGACTATTGGTGCTGTCCGTATGAAATTTTTAACGTTCTCCCCGTGACCTGCGTGGGTTTTCTCCGGGTGCTCCAGTTTTCTCCCACACTCCAAAGACATATAGGTTTGTCAGTTAATTGGCTTTGGTAAAATTGTAAATTGTCCCTAGTGTGTGTAGGATAGTGTTAGTGTGTGGAAATCCCTGGTCGGCGCAGACGTGGTGGGCCGAACGGCCTGTTTCCACGCTGTAGCTCTAAAGTCGAAAGAGTCAAGAGTATTTTTGTTTCATTTGTCCCAAAATAGAACAATGAAATAACTACTTACAGCAGCACTATTGGTCGAGTGTCATGAGTATTTCATTGTTACATATACTGGAAACAGAACCAGGAGCAGCAGCATGCAAAGGAGAGAATACAGTGGATTTCCAAAGTTTTCATGCCCCTTGAACTTTTCCACATTTTGTCACATTACAACCACAAACGTAAATGTATTTTATTGGGATTTTATGTGATAGACCAACACAAAGTGGCGCATAATTGTGAAGTGGAAGGAAAATGATACATGGTTTCCAAATTTTATTACAAATAAAAAACTGAAAAGTGTGGCGTGCAAAAGTATTCAGCCCCCTTGAGTCAATACTTTGTAGAACCACCTTTCGCTGCAATTACAGCTGCAAGTTATTTGGGGTATGTCTCTACCAGCTTTGCACATCTAGAGACTGAAATTTTTGCCCTTTCTTCTTTGCAGTCAGATTGGATGGAGAGCATCTGTGAACAGCAATTTTCAAGTCTTGCCAGAGATTCTCAATTAGATTTAGGTCTAGACTTTGACTGGGCCATAACACATGAATATGCTTTGATCTAAACCATTCCATTGTAGCTCTGGCTGTATGTTTAGGGTCATTGTCCTGCTGGAAGATGAACTTCCGCCCCAGTCTCAAGTCATTTGCAGACTCTTACAGGTTTTCCTCCAAGATTGCCCTGTATTTGGCTCCATCCATCTTCCCATCAACTCTGACCAGCTTCCCTGTCCCTGCTGAAGAAAAGCATCCCCACAGCATGATACTGCCACCACCATGTTTCACAGTGGGGATGGTGTGTTCAGGATGATGTGCAGTGTTAGTTTTCCGCCACACATAGAGTTTTGCATTTAGGCCAAAAACTTCAATTTTGGTCTCATCAGACCAGAGCACCTTCCTCCACATGTTTGCTGTGTCCCCGACATGGCTTGTGGCAAACTGCAAACGGGACTTCTTATGGCTTTGTTTCAACAATGGCTTTCTTCTTGCCACTCTTCCATAAAGGCCTGATTTGTGGAGTGCACGACTAATAGTTGTCCTGTGGACAGATTCTCCCACCTGAGCTGTGGATCTCTGCAGCTCCTCCAGTGTTACCATGGGCCTCTTGGCTGCTGCTCTGATCAATGCTCTCCTTGCCCGGCCTGTCAGTTTAGGTGGACGGCCATGTCTTCGTAGGTTTGCAGTTGTGCCATACTCTTTCCTTTTTCGGATGAGGGATTGAACAGTGCTCCGTGAGATGTTCAAAGCTTGGGATTTTTTTAATAACCTAACCCTGCTTTAAACTTCTCCACAACTTTATCCCTGACCTCTCTGGTGCGTTCCTTGGGCTTCATGATGCTGTTTGTTCACTAATGTTCTCTAACAAACCTCTGAAGTCTTCACAGAACAGCTTTATACTGAGATTAGATTACACACAAGTGGACTCTATTTACTAATTAGGTGACTTCTGAAGGCAATTGGTTGCACTGGATTTTATTTAGGAGTATCAGAGTAAAGGGGGCTGAATACTTTTGCATGCCACACTTTTCAGTTTTTTATTTGTAAAAACATTTGGAAACCATGTATCAGTTTCCTTCCACTTCACAACTATGCGCCACTTTGTGTTGGTCTATCACATAAAATCCCAATAATACATTTACGTTTGTGGTTGTAATGTGACAAAATGTGGAAAAGTTCAAGGGGTATGCAAACTTTTGCAAGCCACTGTAGCATAGCAAATACACACAAAAATCTAATGATAAATAGTCAGCACAGATATCAAAAGGGAAAATCTTGCATCACCAGCCGTACTAATATTTTCACAATGGAACCCTGAGAATAGACAATGGAAATGCTGTGCATGTATTTTATCTCTGTTTTTTTTAATGAAGGCTTTGTTATGGGACCCCAGGATCGATGAATGAGACTGTGAGGATGCAGTGTCAGGGAATAATTATTGTAATAGATACACTGGGATGGATTGAATATGGCTGGATAGCGAAATGGACACAATGTTGCCATCAGTAAAACTGCCGCCTCACAGTTCCAGGATTCCTGGTTCAATCCTGAATCCTGGCGCTGCCTTTGTGGAGTTTGCATGTTCTCCCTGTGATTGTATGTTTCCTCCGGGTGCTCCAGTGTCCTCCCACTCCTCCCATAGAAGTCCTTATGTTAATTAAATTTAGTTTTGAGATACAGCATGGAAACAGGCTCTTTGGCTCACCGGGTCCACGCTAATCATAGATCAGCTATTTACAGTAGTTCTACGTTGTCCCATTCCCTGCAAACTAGGGAGTCTTTTACAGAGCACACTTTACTTACATTTGGTTGCTGCAAATTGCCACCAAGTATAGGTAGGTTGTAAAATCTGGGGAGGTAGTTGATTGTAATTTTTAGAATTTTCGGTTCAGAGATACAGCACATAAACGAGCCTTTCGGCTCACCAAGTCCATGCCGATCTGTGATCTCTGAGCACTAACACTCTCCTACAAACTGTGGACAATTTACAATCTTTACCAAATCCAATTAACCTGCAAACCTGTGCGTCTTTGGAGTGTGGGAGGAAACCGGAGCACCTGGAGAAAACCCACATGGTGATGTGGAGAGAATAAAACGGTATTTATGTAGGATTTGGTGCTTGATGGTCAGCACGGACGTGGTGGGCCGAAGGGCCTACATCTGTAATCAATGACAGGGAACAGAGAGCAGGAATGAATGGGTCTTCCCTAGGGTGGCAGGTTGTTACTTGTCCTGATCATTGATTACATTAACCATTACATCTATTGTGCCTGTACAACAATGGTAGGATGGGTTTGAGATCAAGATCAATATTGAGTTTAAAATCAAGACTCAAACTAAGCTCAAGAGGCAAGAGCACCTCAGACTACAAGCTTGTAGGTTAATTGGCTTCGGTAAAATTGTAAATTGTACCTAGTGTGTAGAATAGCGTTAGCAAACGGGGATCTCTGGTTGGCATGGACTCGGTGGGCTGAAGGGCCTGTTTCCGCACTGTACCACTAAACAAAATAAAACAAAACTTTGATAGATAGGTTGCATTACCTGTATGTCTGACACTGGAGCCTCAAAACAAATGGCCTGTTGTAGCAATAGATTTCTTGGGCAGTGAAAAATATTTATTCTGGAAGCTTCCTTCACAATATGTAATGTCCTTTTTGATTCATTGCAATTTGTTGCAATTCTAACCCTGTGCCGCCGCCAGGACAACGGGCCTTTATGGCCAAGCTAAGACTTTTTTTTTCATTTTAGATTTGACAGGGTACATGATTGTGCCTATAATGAGGTGACACTTGTGTACAGACTCAGTTTGATCTCCTATCATACATAGGGGCAGCATAGTGGCACAACAATAGAGTCGCTGCCTTAGAGCGCTAGTGACCCGGCTTTGATCCTGATTATGGGTGCTGTCTGTGCAGAGTTTCTACATTCTTCCTACGACCACATGGGTTTTCTCCAGGTGCTCCGGTTTCCACCCACACTCCAAAGACGTACAGGTTAGTAGGTTAATTGGCTTTAGTAAAATTGTAAATTGTCCATAGTGTGTAGGATTGTGCTAGTGTACGGGGTAATCACTGGTTGGCGTGGACTCAGAGGGGTGATGGGCCTGTTTCCATGCTGGATTTCTAAAGTCTAAAGTCGAAATTATACAGAACCTTCTAAGCAACCACTCACTGACTATGGCAACCATTTTCAGATTCACGAGGAGTAAAGTTTGGTGGCCCTGGTTGCCCTCATCTGTCAGAGAATCATGGAGTCATATAACGTGGAAACAGGTCGCTCAGACCAAATCGTCCATGCCAACAAGAGCCCATCTAAGCTAGTTCCATTTGCCCGTGTTTAATCCAGATTCCTCAAACCACTCCACCCTTCCTATCATTTCAAAACCCATGGACATTTAGTGGAAGTAATTTATTCTCAGTCAGGAGAGACACTACCTCTGGATAATCTCATTCCAACATCAAAGGACAACACCTACTGGTCAAAACACATTGTGC
This sequence comes from Raja brachyura, assembly GCA_963514005.1. The sequence goes on along the minus strand of OY740797.1, from coordinate 29,971,907 downwards.
TGGAGTAACTCAAAGGGTCAGGCAGCATCTGTGGAGGGAATGGACAGGTGAAATTTCGGGTTGGGACCCTGCTTCAGTCAGTCAGAAATGGCGCCTATCCATTCTCTTCCCATATGGTGTTTAAGCCAAGGGAATCAAGAGTCAAGAGTGCTTTATTTCCATATGTCCCAAAACAGAACAATGAAATTCTTACTTGCAGAAGCACAACAGATATGTAAACATAGTACTCCATAAATAACATCATAAACAGCAAATAAAGTTTAATGTATATATACAGAGCATATATTCATCTTCCTCTTCATATATATATTATGCGTGTGTGTATTTATATGCATATACAAAACATCAAACAAACACTAAGAGTGTAAAAACTGAAATGCCCCCAAGTCTATGTCTTGATGGTTGTAGGGAAGATACTGCTCCTGAACCTGGACGTAAACGGGCTGTCCCACTGTGGTGACCTAATCTGCGAGTTTAGAAGAGTTTGCCCTCGACTCAAACTCGCAGCATGGTCGACACGTGGTCCTAGGAACTCTCCTTCATGCTCGAGGCCTCAGCGGCCAAAATTTTTCAGCATGTTGAAAAGTTTTCCGCGAGTAAAAATTGGTCGGCATGTTTCTTTTTAACTCGTAGTGCAGTGGAGTGGGTTGCTTTTTAGTTAAAGGCAGTCGAGGGCAGCCATAGTCAATCTCCTTTGCTGACTGGGCATTTTAATTGGCTTATTGGAGTTTTCAGGACCAAGGAAAACCGACCGGTAGGTTAAATGCCCGCTAACCTTTATTAAACGTTGTCAGACTTCTTAAAAGTGTCTCCACTCATTCTCCCCCCCTCCTCCCCATTCTCTCCCCTTCTCTCCATTCTCTCTCCTTTTCTCTCCCTCTCTCCCCTTCTCTCTCCTTCTCTCCCCCCCCCCCCCCCCCCCCCGCACCCTCTAAAAGACTTACCGTACACTGTGCAGCCGTCTTTTAACTTCCTCTTCATCACAGGTGTGAATTTCAGACAGCGCTCCCCCACTTTCCCTGGCCCCCACCTTTGCGATGTGTTTGTGTGTGTGTGTGCGGTCAGTCGATCCAGCTCGCGGTTTTCCAGGCGAGTGCCCTCGAGCTTGAACGTTGAAGACACTCTTCTGAACTCGCAGATTAGGTCGCCACAGTGGGACAGCCCCCTTACAGTTTTCAGGCTCCGATACCTCAGATAACCCTCTGAGTTACTCCAGCACTTTGTGTTTTACTCAAGATTCCTTGCAACAACACTTACCAGTGTACTGACATGGAGATATTCTGATATTGAATCTTATACATGGGGTTGCATAACGTAGCAACTGAAATAAAGAAACATGAAGATCTATTTCAGGAAATGCAAGAGGTATATATTAAAAATGTATTTAGGGAATTTCATGAAAATTGTCTAGAGAGGAATTTATATCTTCAATAATGGATATTGATGAATTCCTCTGGGATTGCATTTAACTTCTCTGACTTGGTAAGGAAGAGGGCATTGAATTTAAATGTCATGTTATCGTATAGCAATGTAATGCATAGTCTTCTTATGCAGATACTAATGTCTCCACAAGTGCCTTCCATCATAAACTGGTTCGTATGATATCTTTTTAATCAGCTCTTTATTGATACAGAGTCCCATGAAGCTTTACAGTGTGTTCATTTCCTGTCTTTTAATAATAAAATGCAAACATTCATTCAGCTGTACAAGGAATGGACCAATTCCCTCTGTGGCTGTAGTGTCGGGTAAGATAAACAAAGTGTCTTAGAGGACTGGGTAAAATCAATTTTAATCAAACCGATCTAACATGAAAATCCGCCAGTCTTCTCTCACAGCCAAAATGCTGAGGCCGCATTAGTTAATATTTCACATTACTTTCACAATAGAAGCAGAATTAAGCCATTCGGCCCACCAATTCTATTCTGCCGTTCACTCATGGCTGAACTATTTTTCCTTCTCAACCCCATTCTCTTGCCTTCTCCCCATAACTCCTGACACCCGTATTAATCAATAATCTGTCAATCTCATCCTTAAAAATATCCATTGACCTGGCCTCCACAGCCTTCTGTAGCAATGAATTCCACAGATTCACCACCCACTGACTAAAGAAATTGCTCCTCATCTACTTTCTAAAGGTACGTCCTATTATACACTGGCTATGGCCTCCGATCCTAAACTCTCCAACCAGTGGAAACATCCTCTCCACATTCACTCTATCCAGGCCTTTCACTATTCGATAAGTTTCAATGAGTTCCCCCCTCATTATTCTAAATTCCAGCGTGTACAGGCCCAGGGCCATCAAACGATCATCATATGATAACCCGATCATTCATGGGATCATTCTCGTAAACTTCCTCTGGACACTGTCCAACGACAACACGTCCTTCCTCTGACATGAAATAGTTGCATAAGTGCTTACGTTATAGTCTGAATCTCCAATAATTAAAAGCAGTAAACAGAACACAAAGTGCTGTAGGCACTTAGCAGGTCAGGCAGCATCTCTGGAGGACATGGGTAGGTGGTGTTTCAGGTCAGATCCATTCTTCAGACCATCCCTGAATCTTCACACATAAATGTCCTCTAGACCTCACCCGCAGAGTGCTCCTTTACAAAAATCACACAAAGCGCTGGAGTAACTCTCCTGTTCTGTATTATGTTTACATATTCTGTTGTGCTGCAGCAAGCAAGAATTTCATTGACACATGACAATAAAACTCTCTTGACTCTTGACTTGGACTTAAGCAAAAAGGGGTTCTTGGGGAAAAAAGAGCTACCTTAAATTTAGTTGCGTCTGGTTGGGTAACTATGGTAGGGTGAAGACTATTCCATGCTTTAATTGTGCGGGGGAACTCCATGGAGCAGCCAACAACTCTGGATAGAGGAAATTGGGTGATGTTTCGGGTAGAGACCATTCTTTAGACTCCCTCAGGTTTTAGTGTTTTAGTTTAATTTAAAGATACAGTGTGGAAACAGACCCTTCGGCCCACTGAGCCCACGCCGACCACCGATCACCCATACACTAGTTCTATCCCACACATTAGCAACGTAAGTCAAGAGTCAAGAGCGTTTTATTCTCTCACGTCCCAGTTAGAACAATGAAATCCTTGCAGCAGCACAACAGAATATGTAAACATAGTACTCTGTAAACAATGTTATAAACGAGAAAACGAAATGGTGTATATTTATATATGAATATATAACTGTATAAATATATATATGTGCGTGTAATATATACACACACACACACACACACACACACACACACACACACACACACACACACACACACACACACACACACACACATAATTTCCCTCCTGGATTAATAACGTTCTATCGTATAGTATCGTGTGTGTAGGAAGGAACTGCAGTTCCTGTTTAAACTGAAGATAGACACAAAAAGCTGGAGTAACTCAACAGGTCAAACAGAATCTCTGGGCTAAAGGAAAATATTATGTTTTGGGTTGGGTCTGTAATAGGTTCCTGCACACCTTTGGAATGTGGAAGGAAATGAGAGCACCCGGAGAATACCCATGTGATCAAAGGGAAAAGGAGACAACTCCATATAGACAACACACATATTCAAGATCAATTCCGGGTCTCTGGCATTTTTAGGCAGCAACTTTATGGCCAATGTACTGCCCCATAGTCTTGAACTGAATTAAAACATACTGTAGCTGCAAAGGGGGACTTAGTGTCACTTGGAGATTTTAGACTGAAAATTGATATTTTCATTTTTTTAGTAAACAAAGTTATCAACGTATAATTTTTTGTGTTGGAAAACAAAATATAGTGGCACAGCTGGTGGACTTCCTGCCTCACACGCCAGAGATCTGTGTTCGATCCTGTCCTCGGGCACTGTCTGTGTTGAATTTGCACATTGTCCCTGCAAGTGTGTGGGTTTCCTCCCACATCCCAAAGATGCATTGGTTTTGTAGGTTAACTTGTCTCTGTAAAATTGTTCCTAATGTGTAGGGAGTGGGTGAGGAAAGTGGGATAACAGTTCTTGTGTGAATGGGTTAAGAAATGCTTGAGAAACTCAGCGGGTGAGGCAGCATCTATGGAGCGAAGGAAATAGGCAACGTTTCGGGTCGAGACCCTTCTTCAGACTGATGTGAGGGTGGGGGGGACGGGAAGAAGACAGGAAGAGGTGGAGACAGTGGGCTGAGGGAGAGCTGGGTAGGGGAGGAGAAAGCAGGAACTACCTGAAATTGGACTGTCAATGTTCATACCGCTAGGGTGTAAACTGGCCAAGCGAAATATGAGGTGCTGCTCCTCCTATTTACAGTGGGCCATGGAAGAGGCCTAGGACAGAAAGGTCAGATTCGGAATGAGAGGGGGAGTTGAAGTGCTGAGCCAGCGGGACATCAGGTTGGTTATTTCGAACCGACGGAGGTGTTGGGCAAAGCGATTGCCAAGCCTACGCTTGGTCTCACCAATGTAGAGCAGCGGATGCAATAGATGAGGTTGGAGGAGATGCAGGTGAACCTCTGCTGCACCTGGAAAGACTGCTTGGGTCCTTGAATGGAGTTAAGGATGGAGTTAATGGAGAATGGAGGTAAAATGAAAAGTGTAGCATTTCCTGCGGTTGCAAGGGAAAGTGCCCGGAGATGGGGTGGTTTGGGTGGGAAGGGAGGAATTGATCAGGGAGTTACGGAGGGAGTGGTCTCTGCGGAAAGCCAACAGGGGAGGAGATGGGAAGATGTGGCCAGTGGTGGGATCCCATTGGTAGACAAAAATGCTGGAGATAATCAGCGGGTAAGGCAGCATCTATGGAGCAAAGGAATAGACGACGTTTCGGGTTGAGACCCTTCTTCAGATTGATGTCGGGGGGGGGACACGAAAAAGAAAGGAAGAGGCGGAGACAGTAGGCTGTGGGAGAGCTGGGAATGGGAGGGGAAGGAGGGAGAAAGCAAGGACTACCTGAAATTGGAGAAGCCAATGTTCATACCGCTGGGGTGTAAACTACCCAAGCAAATATGAGGTGCTGCTCCTCCAATATGCGGTGGGCCTCACTCTGGTCATGGAGGAGGCCAGGACAGAAAGGTTGGATTCGGAATGGGAGGAGGAGTTGAAGTGTTGAGCCACCGGGAGATCAGGATGGTTATTGCGAACTGAATGGAGGTGTTGTGCAGAGCAATCGCAAAGCCTGCGCTTGGACTCACCGAGGTTGATCATACGATGAATAATTCAAACTTATTTTAGTTTAGAAGTGGAAAGAAATAATAGAAATTGCATTAATTGCAACGTGTAAAAATAGTTGAGATACTGTATTATAATTTTGCTCCATATCATTGCGGTATATATCATGTCTTGATTGGTGAATATGTTTAGTTTGTGACTTTATTTGAAGCAGAAATAATATGTGAATGCTTTATTGAGCATAATTCCAACTGGTAACTACGCACTGCGTCCGAGCACATTATCACACGCGTCATGCAAGCCATTTTAAATGGCCACCTAAATTGTCATTTGGCAACTTTAAAAACTGCCAAGGTTGCCCGGCTGACAACAGAGAAAAAAAAATAAGCGAGAGCCCTGCAAGGTGTATAATATTTTTGACACTGTCATAGGCCTTTCTTACATATGCTGTCACAACGCACTGTGGTCTCTAATCAACCCTTCAGTAATTTTCCTTGCCCTCCATATCAGAATAATAGTGTTTTAAGCAGATGACATTATTTGATTTGATTTGATTTGATTTTATTACTTGTCATTCGAACCTCAGAGAGGCTCGAACGAAACTCCGTTTCTACAAGCCATACAAACAGAACAATTCATTAAAAAAAAATACACAGACAATTCAATTCACACAAACATCCATCACAGTGAATCTCCTCCTCACTGTGATGGAACGCAAAGTCTTCTCTCTCCCCCGCACCATTTCTCTCCCGAGGTCCAAGCCCCAGGCGGGCGGTATTAAGTCCCCCGGCTATTGAAACTGCGCCGGGCGATGTACGGCCCCGCTCTAGGCCCAAAGGTCACAGTTGGAGCTCCCGGCGGGCGCTGGAATGTCCCGCGGCCATTAGAGCCACGCTGGGCGATGTGTGGCCCCGCTCCGGGTCGCTCCAACCCCGCGACACGGGCTGGAGAAGCTGTGTTGCAGGAGCTCCGGAGAGCAGTCTCCCACCTGGACCCGCGAGCTCCTGATATCCCAACAGTCCACCGGTCTGCAGCTGCAGCTGGAGCTGGAGCTGGAGCTCCGGAGTCGGGCCGCAGCGGCGAGCCACCACCGCTCCCCACGCTCCGTGTCTGGCCAGCCCCACGACGGTGAGTCCGCAGCTCTGCAGGCTCCGTGACTGGAGCCCCCAGGTCGTCCCGGTCGGAGGCTGCTCCACGGTGCTAGGCCCCAATGTCAATGGAGACCCGACAGGGAAAAAATCGGGTCTCCCGTGCAGGGAAGAGATTTTAAAGTTTCCCCCTCCCCCCCCCCCCCCCCACCCACCCCCCCCCCACCCCCCCACATGTACACAGTTACAAACAATACAAAAAAAACCACAAACAACTACATTGTAGGGGCCGCTGCAACGTGAGTCGCGCCCGCCCATTAGCACTGGCAATAAATAAATAATTAAAAAGCGCCGCTTTCCAGCCCCTTATCTCATTGGCCACGCTCAGCTGCAAATCGGCGTCAATCTGGTGGACCATCTTCCTCTAGTTGTGGGGGTGGGAGATTTGGATGGACCTCACGTGGAACAGCCTAGGGCCTCTTTTCATCTAAATCCGGTCCAGAACACTAGTGGCGCCGCATTGAAGGCAGCCTCTGCATACAGCCTGTCCGTTGTTTTCTATCTTTTTAAAATTTTAGTGTGTTTAGTTTCTTTACTTTTTGTTATGTGGGGTAGGAGGGTAGGGTAAGGGGAAAACCGCTTCTCATTCGCTTCCTGGCGTGGATGCGACTATTCTCCGAGTCGCGTCCTCGCTCCCCTCTTCGCGGCCTGCCAACTGGGTCGGAGCGGCCTTTCCTGCTGGGGGCCCGGACCAGAGCTTCAGCAGCGGAGCCACAGCGCTGGATACACGGCGGAACGGAGCGATGCCTACCTGGATCCGCAGCCTTCTTCGTTTGAAGATCCGGAGTGCTGGGCCCGCTGTTCCAACATCGTGGAGCTGAGGTTTGAAGAGCTCCCAATGCGATGGTGCTGACCTCAACATCGCGGCATCCCTGGGACCGTTTGCCGAGGACCACCAGCTTGAATCTCCGCCCAGCGCGGCCTGAGGACTCCGGGAGCCGCAGACTCTGGTCGGAGGCGGCCGATTCGGAGGTCCAAGCCGCGGAGATTGTTCTCCTGGTCCGACGTCGAAGTTCCATCCCGGCTTGCGGCCCTGAATATCGGGCCACCTGTAGCGGCGACTACGGAGGGCTCGGGAGGCCCAACCACGGGTGAACATTGAGAACAACAGAGGAAGAAGACTGACTTTGGTGCCTTCCCTCACAGTGCAAAACTTTGATTCTGCTGTGTGGGGATGTTTTATGTTAGACTCTATCGTGTGTTGTGTACTTTATTTTAATTGTATGCTGTATGGTGAACACACAACTGGCACATGTGACAAATAAATGTATCTTGTATCTTGTATCTTGAGTGTGGTGAAGCACTTAAAGCACTGCATTAGGCCCTTCGGCCCACCTGATAAACTCTTTCCCACAACAGATGCTGCTTGACCCAGTAGTTTATTTCATCTGACACCCTGACTACAGCAAACTAGAAGATATTTCTCAGAAGACAGTGAAATAAAAAGGTCAATCTAATTCGGGTTGCATTGTGGAGAGAACAGAGAAAAATCATTAGAAGCTCTGTTTAACTGTTGAATTCATTTCACCAGCTTTCAACGGCAGCTTAAAAATATATCAAATACGTCTCGTGGAATTTTAATTGTTCACACTCATTCACAGCCTCCATAATTAAAGACAGCTTTAAGAATTAATGTTCCTGTAAATTGTGGCCAAGACTACAGTGATGGGCATAAATCAACCTTCAAAGGCTGAATTTGGAAATGGATCTGACCAGCTGGAGCTAAACTGGTCCATTTACACATGAATGAAAACTGAAATCTATCAACTTGTTCTGAAGTGCAAACTCTGCGGGTGAAGGGGGTTGGGGAGGGGAAAGGGATGTGCATATATCAGAGGGATACATAGTAACAAATAATAAAATTTAGTTTAGAGATTTAGCACGGTAAAAGGCCCTTCAATCCACTGAGTGCATGCTGACTATCATTAACGGCAGCACGGTGGCACTGTGGTAGAGTTGCTGCCTTACAGTGCTTACAGCTCCATAGAAGCGGGTTCCATCCCGACTCTGGGTGCTGTCACATTCTCATTGTGACTGCGTGGGTTTTGTCCGAGATCTTTGGTTTCCTCCCACACTCCAAAGACGTACCAGTTTATAGGTTAATCAGCTTGGTATAAATGTAAATTATCCCTAGTGTGTGTAGAATAGTATTAATGTGCGGGGATCAGACTCAGTAGGCCCAAGAGCCTGTTTTCACGCTGTATTTAAAAACAAAAAACTACACATTGTAGCAGCACCATACGTGATGAATAAAGGTGAGACGTCAGGCTGGCTCAAAATGGCCACCCACACTGCACCGGGCCTGGATCGGTGAGGCCCGGTGCAGTGCGGGTGAGGTGAAGCCGGTGCTGGGCCTGGATCGGTGGGGCCCGGTGCAGTGCGGGTGAGGTGAAGCCGGTGCCGGGCCTGGAGCGGTGGGGCCCGGTGCAGTGCAGGGCCTGGAGCCGTGTTCGCTGTGCGAGGCCGGGTCCGTTGTCGGGAGCGGGAGAGCGGCAGGTACTCCCTCTTTGCTCCCAGGGCCATCAGGCGTGTGTCGGCGTTGCTGTGGGCAGGAGGCTGCTACGCTTGCTGCTCCTGCAGCAGCTGGTGGGGCAGCGGCGGCTGGTACAACCTCTCCGCTCCAGTGGTCGGCTCCTGGCATGTCATGTAGAGGAGCTCGTCTGCCGCCACACAAGGCCTGGAGCGGTGTGGGAGTTGGAAGCGGGGCCTGCACCGTTGCCGGGAGCAGGAGAGCGACGACAGCCGCGGCTTCTCAGCTCCGGTGAGCAGCAGCTGGTGGGGAAGAGGCGGCATACCTCACTGCAGGGCCTGGTTGGCGGCAGTCGGCTGCAGAGGCTGCGTGCTTCAGGTGAGTGCAAATTTCAATTCGGACAGTCGGGGGTCACCAATGTAGCGACACCATACGTGGTGAATAAAGGTGAGACGTCAGGCCGGTTCAAAGTGTTATTTATTCAGTGGTGACAAGTTAGGTGGGTGCGTTAACCATATTACAATGTTGCTGTAGCTGAACGAGGTTCTACTCTCGGACTCCGCTTCCGGTTGACTGCGCTAGGTCTCGAGGTAAGGGACATTAAGTACCAGGACACTCCCTCTAGCCCATGACATCACGTGCCCGCCCTCGTATCTCCTGACGAGGGTTCGAGCATAAGTGGCCCGTGTTTAGGTTGACGCCACAACATTAGTTTTATCTTAGCCACCTGAACAGTTTTTGCAGAGGCCAATTTACCTACAAATATGCACATCTTTGGGATGTGGGAGGAAACCAGAGTACCTGGAGAAACCTATGCAGTCACAGGGAGAATGTACAGACTCTATACAGATAGCACCCGAGGTCAGTATTGAACCCAGTTGGCTGGTGCTGTGAGGCAGCAATTCTAACAGCTGCACACTGTGCCACTTAATTTAGTTTAGTGAACAGCGCGGAAATTGGCCCTCCGGCGCACCGAGTCCACGCAGACCCGTGATCCATTCTTTTCTATCCCTGGTGACACAAGGACCTGCAGATGCAGAAATTTTGAACAAAACATAAAGTGCTGGAGGACCTCAGTGGGTCAGGCAGATCTGGGGAGGTAATGGACAGGTGATGTTACAGGTTGGGACCCCTATCCAGTCCATACATGGTTTAAAGGGAAAACAAAGAATGTTACAGGTCGGGACCCTTCTTCAGACAGGTGACATTTCAGATCAGGATCCTTCTTCAGGTCTAAAGAGATTTGGGCCAAACAGTGCAAGAAAGAAATGGAATTACAGTATCATTTCTGTTTGATTAAATGAATGATTAGTGGTCGGCGTGAACTCAGTGGACAATAGGGTGGCAGGATGGCACAGAGGTAGAGTTGCTGTCTTACTGCGCTTGCAGCACCGGAGACCTGGGTTTAAACCAGACCATGGGTGCTGTCTGTATGGAATTTGTACGTAGTTCCCGTGACTATGTTGGTTTTCTCTGAGATCTTCGGTTTCCTCCTACACTCCAAAGACGCACAGGTTTAGAGGTTAATTGGCTTGGTATAAATGAAAAATAAAAATTGTTCCAAGTGTGTGTAGGATAGTGTTAGTGTGCGGGGATCGTTGGTCGGTGCAGACTTGGTGGGCTGAAGGGTCTCTTTCCGTGCTGTATCTCTAAACTTACCTAAACTAAACTGAACTAGAGATAGTTGCCATGCTATATCTCTCTGTGATTCGGTTTAGGTGCTAAAGATTTCTCTGCACGATTTGAACTCTACAGGTAGGATCTGACAGTGGGGAAAGGCTATTGTGATCGTAAAACAATAAACTAACAGCTGGAGGGATTGCTTGAAGCTGTATTCAGATCTTGAAGACACAAGAAACAACAAGTACTTAAATCTTGAGGAAAAAACAAACCACTGGAGGAACTCAACTCAGGCAGCATTGTGAAAGGTAACAGACAAATGATATTTTAGGTGGAGATCCTGAGGAAGGGTCGTTAGACTTTAGACTTTATAGCTACAACACGGAGACAGGCCCTTCGGCCCACTGAGACTTGCCGACCAGCGATCATCCCATGCACTAGCACTATCCTACATACTAGAGCCAATTGACAATTTTTACTAAAGCCAATTCGACTAAAAAAACCTGTGTGTCTTTGGATTGTGGGAGGAAACCAGAGCTCCTGGAGAAAACCCACACGGTCGCAGGGAGAACGTACAAACTCCGTACAGACAGCACCCGTAGTCAGGATTCTGGCACTGTGAGGCAGCAACTCTACAACTGCGCCTCTGTGCCACCCCGGTCCTGACTCCACATATCATCTGCCCATTTCCTTCCATAGATGCTGCCTGACCCTTTTCTATTCTTCCAGAGCTTTGCACTTTGCTCAAGATTGCAGCATCTTCACTCTCTCGTCTCCACGATCTGACAACATCTTGCATTGGGGAGATGTACCCCTCAAATTCTCACTCAGGAGTATGGTTGTAGAAGTGCTAACAAGGCAGACATTTATCTGCCTTCTGTTTGCATGTTCCCCACTGACATCCTAGCCACCAACCCATTTTAAGCATCATTTCCCCATCAAAAGCACCCATTTAGTCTCATTTACAGTGAGATTGTAAAACATTCCGATGCTCATTTATTTAAGCAATATGACAGAGGAAAAACAGCTGCATCCACATCTTATGAGCAATTACTTATTCCCTCTGTAATCAGTCACTCTCCGAGATACGAATAAATAATGAACAGGAGGAGTACAAAGAAATCCTCTTGAGGTTAACATTACTTTTTCTAATTAATCCTGCCTTATGTTACAGCACACAACTTTCCATTAGCTTTTAATGAGACCCTGTACTTAAATCCTTCAACTACTAAACAGCACAATTTCTACAGGATTGTTAACGTTATCATAGTCACGATGTGAATTAATGCTCAGCAACTAATTAGGAGGGAGAGAAAGAGAGTACAGTTCAGTATCATGTTTCATTTTCCAAGAGTATTTGTGGGGATTTTGACAGTGCAAAGAACTTGACCGTTCTTCCAGTCTCGAGCCACAGCAACTCTCTGTCCTCTCCCTATCAAGTTGTTAAATTGTCAAAATATCTCCCCAATACAGTGGTGCAGCGGTAGAGTTGCTGCCTTACAATGGCTGAGTCCTGGGTTCAATCCTGACTATGGGTGCTGTCTGTCTGGAGTTTGTACCTTCTCCCTGTGACCGTGTGGGTTTTCTCCGGGTGCTCCGTTTTCCTCTCACACTCCCAATATGAACAGGTTTGTAGGTTAATTGGCTTCAGTAAAGAATGTAAATTGCCACTGATGTGTAGGATAGTGCTGGTGTACTGGGTAATCATTGGTCGGCGCAGACTTGGTGGGCAGAATGGTCTGTTCCTGCATTGTATCTTTAAACTAAAATTATGGAATGAGAATTGAGCAATGGTTAATCACATCAAGGGTCAAGATAAGTAAGTCAAGAAAGATGATTAAATTGTCATCTGGACCAACAAATGAACAATGAAATTCTTATATCCACATAGTTGGCATGCATTTAGTGGACTAAAGATTCAGATTCAGATTCAGATTCAAAACTTTATTGTCATTGTGCAGTGTTCAAGTACAGAAACAACAAAATGCAGTTAGCATCTCACCCAGAAGTGCGAACACAGAATAATGGAAAAGTGAAATATATCATGCATTTTCGGGGGGGGGGGGGGGGGGGGGGGGTGACTGGCAATCACCAAAGTTCAGAGTTAAGTAGGGTAACAACCGCAGGGAAGAAGCTGTTTCTGAACCTGCTGGTCCGGGAACAGAGAGACCTGTAGCTCCTCCCAGATGGGAGGAGGATAAACAGTCTGTGGTTGGGGTAAGAGCGGTCCTTGACGATGCTGCGCGCCCTTTGCAGACATCGCTTGCTCTGGACAAACTCAATGGAGGGGAGTGAGGAACCGGTGATGCATTGGGCAGTTTTCACTACCCTCTGCAGTGCTTTCCAGCCGGAGACAGAGCAGTTGCCATACCATACTATGACACAGTTAGTAGGGATGCTCTCGATGGCGCAACGGTAGAAGTTCACCAGAATCTGAGGAGACAGATGGACCTTCTTTAGTCTCCTCAGGAAGAAGAGATGCTGGTGAGCCTTCTTGACCAGTGTAGAGGTATTGTGGGTCCAAGAGAGGCCATCAGAGATGTTGACCTCCAGAAACCTGAAGCTGGAAACACGCTCCACCTCCATACCTTTAATATGGATGGGGGTGTGTGTGCCATCCCTAGACCTTCTGTAGTCCACAATGAGCTCCTTGGTCTTATTGGTGTTAAGGGCCAGGTTGTTGTTGGTGCACCATACTGCTAGGAGCTGGAACTCCTCCCTATAGGCCGACTCATCTTTGTCGCTGATGAGGCCAATCACCGTTGTATCAGCTGTATACTTGATGATGGTGTTAGCACTATGTTCAGGTGTGCAGTCATAGGTGAAGAGGGAGTAGAGGAGAGAGCTCAGCACACAGCCCTGTGGAACGCCGGTATTCAGGGTGAGCTTTGAAGAGGTGTGGTTGTCTAACCTAACAGATTGGGGTCTGTTGGTTAGAAAGTCCAGTATCCTGTTGCAGAGGGATGGGTCGATGCCCAGGTCGACGAGCTTGGCCCTTTTTCCGTGCTATATCTGTAAACTATATTAAATTATTTGTTCCTATGTATCCCTCAGATATATGCACATCCCCATCCGCCCACCAACCTTTCCACCCGCACAATGTCAGAACCTACAATACAGGGACAGGTCAATTGGCCCAACTGTGTCATTCCAGTATCCATGTCAACGCTTTCACCCTCTAACGATCCATCTGTACTTCATTTTCAAAGACACAAAGTGCTGGAGCAACTCAGCAGGTCAAGCAGCATCTCTGGAGAATATGAACGGGTGACGTTTTGGGTCGAGACCCTTCAGACTTTTTCAACCTTTCTGATTTTCGATTGTTTCCTGCAGAAATCAACGGCAGTTCTGGTTTGATGATTGAACCTTCGTTAACTTGCTGCCAATTTATTCACTTTTATTTATTTAACTTGCTCCACACAGACAGCAGCTGAGGTCAGGATTGCACACGGGTCATAGCGGCTGTGAGGCAGCAGCTCCACCAGCTCTGCCTCTCGCTGGGAAAAGGAGAAACTGCTCAGAATTTCTGCTCCTGATTTTTACCCAGTGACTCCTGCAGGTTGCAACAGAACTAACCGACAGGGCAAAATTCGAGGAAGGAAAATACTTTGGTATCGGATGTTCCTACTGATTGCTTAAGCAGCCTGGCAGAGCACACGGCCATTGACGAGACTTTGCAATTGCTGTTCGCAGTCATCCGGCGTGGCTGGTCGGATAAACAACACAGCACCCCACTCGCGATCTGCCCATACTTCCTGGCTCGTGACAAACTGGTGTTACAGGGTGGGTTTATAGTCAAGGGCCACAAGGCAGATATCCCAGCCGTCCTCCGGGAGAAGTACTTTGACGCCGTCGACAGGGTCCACCCCGACGTGGAGGCAACCTTACAACGGGCACAGAGCATGTTTTACTGGCCTGGTATGACCAAGTACATACGTGACAAAACTGAAGTCTGCGCCATCTCCAAAAGCCTGACCCCCACACTACTGCCACACCCGGTTCCTCCTCTACTGTGGTCCACGGTAGCCACCGACATATTCGAATGGCATGGGAAACACTATCTGGTTCTTGTCGACTCTTATTCGGGCTGGTTTGACATCGATCTACTCCAAACCATCACATCTGAAGCAGTTATCCAGAAGTTGCAACGTCATTGCTCTGTGCACGACTCCCCTGCATGCCTTCTATCTGACAATGGCAGTCACCTCACCAGCCAGCTTCACAAAAACTTTGCACAACGATGGGACTTTCGACATATCGCCAACAGCCCTGAGTTTCCGCAGTCCAACGAACTGCCGAACGGGCTGTACGGAGCGCAAAACAACTATTGGAGCGTTCTTACCTTGCTAAATCTGACGTCTACCTGGACCTGCTCAATTAAGGAACATTGCCAGGAATCCCATACTGGGTTCCCCAGCCCAACGACTGATGTCTCGTCAAACCCGTGCTGCCCTGCCTGTACCCCAGCAGCTTCTGCAGCCACAGGTCCGCTCTCTGCCCGCAGTCCAGAAACAACTACAATTCAAGCGAGATGCACAAAAACGTTTTTTTGACAAGTCCAGTAAGCCACTTAAACCTCTCTCTAGTGGACAGGTTGTTCGCCTCCAGACCAACAAGGGCTATGGCCCTCTGGGTCACATCCCCAGCCCTGCGCGGATGGGGCCATTTACAGACGCAACCGTCAACATCTCCTTCCTGTGAAGGAACCATGTCCTGCGACTCCGCATACAGAGGACTCGCGTTTTGTATACCCTCCCACTACCGGGCCGGCTGCTCCACTACCAGAGACTGTGTCCCCCGTGGCCTCTCCACGGCGTTCAGCGCCCAGCTCGCCTACTTCACCACCTTTACCCGGCGGCTCTACGGTGCCATCTCCGGTCACATCCCCTGTCGTCTCCCCAGTCACTTCAGCGGTGAAAGGAGGAGATGCGGATTCATACCGCACACGTGCCGGACGGGTATATGCTCCATATGCGTTATTAGCTTTTCGGCTGCTGTATTGTTTAGCCACCATGTTTCCACGTATTTATGCTTTATTTTGTTGGAGAAACTCAGCGGGTGCAGCAGCATCTATGGAGCAAAGGACATAGGCAACGTTTCGGGCCGAAACTCTTCTTCAGACTGGTTATTTCCTACTAACCAATTGTAGTGCTAGTTATTAGTTGCTCCGCCTAATATGCAATTTATATTACCAAGATCTTGCTTACGTAATTCAGTCTGAGTAGCTGCTAGTTATTGTAATGTCCTACAGACCAATGCTGCAAGTGGACTTTTAATAAATATGTGTTGTATTTTGACATGTGTACGACCCAAATGGGGAAGGACCAGGGTGACTCGGGGGTGGGGTTTGAGAGATGGTGGAGGAAATGGAATTGGAGCTGGCGGGGTGAGGAGGAAAATAAATAAAGAAAGAGTGACGGAGTTAGAATTTGATTTGATTCTGTTGTTGCTCAAGCACTACAATTCTGCACATCCCTAAATGAACGTCGTCACAAGGTGAACGACTCAGTGAAGGTCATTTATGTTCAATGAACAGTGCTCCGACAGGTTTCATTGTGTGTGAAATGTATGCACATATATATGAAACCTTTGGATAAATTACCAATCAGGATTAAATGATAAACAGGTGGATGTATTTTAAATTACAATGCAAGATCTGTTCCAAATTAAAATTGTATTATTCAAATGATATCAATTACATTAATCAGAGGAAACTTATTACATCAACACTGAGGCATAATTATATTGCTGGCAGAAACCAGACATTTATAAATAAACCAGTCTATCTCGTGCTGTGATGCACTCCTAGAGCTGGAAATGAGTATAGTCTTTAGTTGAGGCAAGATTAGAAATTTAACATAACATTTTACAAGGATGCTGCCAGGACTCGAGGGCCTGAGCTATAGGGAGAGGTTGAGCAAGATACAAGATATACAAGATACAAGATACATTTATTTGTCACATGTGCCAGATGGCACAGTGAAATGTGATTACCATACAGCCATACACTAAAATAGTAAGACTTGCCAGTTCGAAGTTTGATCCTTATTTTATGAGGAGTTACGGTGAAGGATTACGTGAAGACGCCCCGCCAGGCACATGCGTGTCATACTTCAAAGCAGCGGCGTGAAAACACAGAAACCGATAGCCGAAGTAACATAGTAAGGCTTTGAGAAGACTAGAACTACCAGATGATCCTTTTGATTATGAGGGCCGGGAGCGGAGGGCACGTAATCCCTCATCGTAACTCCTCATAAAATAAGGATCAAACTTCGAACTGGTAAGTTCTCATTTAATCTTACTATTTTATCATGTGAGTGACTACGTGAAGATTTCAAAGCTCTGTGATTTCATGCCGTAGATGCACTCCATATGACACACTGCTTCAGTTGACACAGTAGTGAATAAATAATGTATTGAACATTGCTTTGAATTATCCAATAATCATTTTTTTAAATGACAATACAGTAATAACCCCTCTATACCGGGGAAATCACAAATAAAACTTATAAAGACAAAGCAAATCAAATCAAACGGAACTCAAAACAGCATGCCCAAACCCTGGCACTGTCAGGACAGGTTTATCATAATTTTAGAAAGTTGGTTCCTTAGACCATCCTGCGGCTTTGCTGCGGATGTTGATGCCGCCCTGGTGGAGTGAGATTTAAACACATGAGTGTCTGCTCCAGCAGAATCCAAAACCTGTTTTACCATCTAGAAATAGTTTATACCAACACCTTTTATGACGTTTTTTGTGACTGATGAGCATTGCTGTCTGAGACCCTCTGAGACTCTAAGTTACCTCGATATATTGACTCAGGTGCTTAACTACACATAACCTTTGGTCAACAGGGTAGGCTTTAAATCCTGTACGGGACCCAACACAGCATGCCCAAACCTTGGCACTGTAAGAACAAGTTTATCATAAAACCTAGAAAACGTCGATTCCTTAGACCATCCTGCGGTCGCGAGGATTTGGTCTAGTGGCACGTCCTGTGCCTTCACTGCGTATGTTGATGCCGCCCTCAACAATCGGCCTGGAAAGTTTCCTTCTCCCAATATTGGGTTGTCGTTCGGCTGCACTGGTGGGTAATATTTTTGCCCCATCGGCCTCCGTCTGCTGGGCCCTGCGCCGTGATCCGACCCCCTGCGCATCGAACCTGACTGTTTAGATGACATCCTGGGAGCAGGAATGAATGGTTTCATAAGCCCAATTGTCTTTGCCTCATCGTCAATGTACCTAATTTGCTTGATGAGGTCGTCGCCGAACAAGTAATCCGGTGCTTGAATGTTGCTTGCCCTACACGGTCCTGCAAATTTTGGGTGCAATGTTGGCCGAATGCCGATTTTCCTCATACAATTAAGTTCGAAATAGGCATTGCAGAACAACACAAGCATGTCCTTTTGAGTTTTGGACATTGTCGACCCTTGTATGTGTTTCCCAAATGCAGTGATGCCTGCTGATATCAGCTTGAGGACACGCTGGAAACGCATGTCCTGCCCTCGCATCGTTGCGCTCATGGGTGCCCAAATTGCAGTTTACTGTTGGCACCCTGAGCGAGGCGCAATTGACGGGTGTTTTATATAGTTCAGCTGTTTCAGTCATAACAGTTTCTTGGAGCTGGTGAGAAACCAAATAATTAATATTGGCAGTATGTCTCCATAGCCTCACCAGTCCCTTCCGGTATAGCAAAACTCCTTGCTACATCGGGAACACCCGGTGCGTGGCTCTTGTGCTCTGGTGTATACACATAAGTAGGGACACCAGCTTCAGGGTCAGTCTCCTTCTGCCCTGGTACTCCCAAGTCTTGCTCTAGGGAGACCTCTTCCAGACCCAAACAAGGCACTGGAGAGTGAGATTCCCATTCTTGATAGGCACCATACTCAGTGTATGGAACTCCTTCGGAGGCTGCCTGGGAAATCCCTGGGTCTTTGGACCCTTGACTGATTAAAGTTTGGAGCCTTTTCTCCATTTGTTCCAGTCTCCCCCACATTCTTTTCTACTCTGGAGGAGAGTCTTCTTCTTCCTCAGACCTGTCAGATAAAACGGGTCTGACAGACTTTCGTTTTGTTTTTTTGCTTGTTGCCGTGGCCTCGGTGCCCTGCGACACTGAAGCAGCTGGAGGCAGTTCAATCACCGGGGCAACAGCCATTGGTATCAGAGCCGGCTTTACTGCACTTAGCTCCCGACTCGATCGCTGAGATGGAACCGCATCACTGCGCGCCCCACGCTTCCTGCGAACAGACTCTCTCCCAGCACTTTCCATAACCTCTAACTTGCACTCCAACTGCACTACATTAAAAACTGCCACCAATTTACTAATAACAGTAGCTACTTCCCAGATGGAGGGATATTGTTTTCCAGCGAGACCTCACTGATCTCCACAGACTTGGCTGTAGGCAAAGTCACTGACATATCAACTGAATCAATGACAAATCTCAAATAAAGAATTAAAAAAAAAAAAAATTTAGGATGGTTCTAACTTGGATTTGGTTGGATGGACCAGGAACCCTAACCTTTCTAATATGTATTTGGTTGATGAAACCGATTCCTCAGCTGTCTCTTGAGTGTTGCTTATGATTAAAATATTTTCTGGATAAGCCTTTATCAATTCTGGGCCCAAAATAGCACCAGCACTGGTTCCCACACTTTCTTGAATAGCAAAGAACTGAGGTTAACTCATTGGTAATCCTTTAAATTGACGCAGCTGTCCCATCCAACTAATTTTCAAGTATCTCCGATACTGGTGATAAATTGGTACTGAATAATATGCATCTTTCAGGCCTATAGTTGTCATATAACAGCCTTGTGATAACAGCCGTTTCGCAGTATTGAAGGTGTCTATTTAAAAAATGCATATACAGTGGCTTGCAAAAGTTTTCATACCCCTTGAAACTTTCCACATTTTGTCATGTTACAACCACAAACGTAAATGTATTTTATTGGGATTTTATGTGATAGACCAACACAAAGTGACACATAATTGTGAAGTGGAAGGAAAATGATACATGGTTTTCAAAATTTTTTACAAATAAAAAACTGAAAAGTGTGGCGTGCAAACGTATTCAGCCCCCTTTACTCTGATACCCCTAAATAAAATCCAGTGCAACCAATTGCCTTCAGAAGTCACCTGATAAGTAAATAGAGTCCACTTGTGTGTATTCTAATCTCAGTATAAATACAGCTGTTCTGTGAAGGCCTCAGAGGTTTGTTAGAGAACATTAGTGAACACACAGCATATTGAAGCCCAAGGAACACACCAGACAGGTCAGGGATAAAGTTGTGAAGAAGTTTAAAGCAGGGTTAGGTTATAAAAAAATATCCCAAGTTTTGAACATCTCACGGAGCACTGTTCAATACATCATCCGAAAATGGAAAGAGAATGGCACAACTGCAAACCTACCAAGACATGGCCGTCCACCTAAACTGACAGGCCGGGCAAGGAGAGCATTGATCAGAGAAGCAGCCTAGAGGCCCATGGTAACTCTGGAGGAGCTGCAGAGATCCACAGCTCAGGTGGGAGAATCTGTCCACAGGACAACTATTAGTCGTGCAGTCCACAAATCGGGCCTTTATGGAAGAGTGGCAAGAAGAAAGCAATTGTTGAAACAAAGCCATAAGAAGTCCCGTTTGCAGTTTGCCACAAGCCATGTGGGGGACACAGCAAATATGTGGAGGAAGGTGCTCTGGTCTGATGAGACCAAAATTGAAGTTTTTGTCCTAAATGCAAAATGCTATGTGTGGCGGAAAACTAACACTGCACATCATCCTGAACACACCATCCCCACTGTGAAACATGGTGGTGGCAGCATCATGCTGTGGGTATGCCTTTCTTCAGCAGGGACAGGGAAGCTGGTCAGAGTTGATGGAAGATGGATGGAGCAAATACAGGGCAATCTTGGAAGAAAACCTGTTAAGAGTCTGAAAAAGATTTGAGACTGGGGCGGAGGTTCACCTTCCAGCAGGACAACAACCCTAAACATACAGCCAGAACTACAATGGAATGGTTTAGATCAAAGCATATTCATGTGTTAGAATGGCCCAGTCGAAGTCCAGACCTAAATCCAATTGAGAATCTCTGGCAAGACTTGAAAATTGTTGCGCACAGACGCTCTCCATCCAATCTGACTGAGCTTGAGCTATTTTGCAAAGAAGAATGGGCAAAAATTTCAGTCTCTAGATGTGCAAAACTGGCAGAGACATACCCCAAAAGACTTGCAGCTGTAATTGCAGAGAAAGGTGGTTCTACAAAGTATGACTCAGGGGGGCTGAATACTTTTGCACGTCACACTTTTCAGTTTTTTATTTGTAATAACATTTGGAAACCAAGCACCATTTTCCTTCCACTTCACAATTATGCACCACTTTGTGTTGGTCTATCACATAAAATCCCAATAAAATACATTTACGTTTGTGGTTGTAACGTGACAAAAGGTCTAAAAGTTCAAGGGGTATGAATACTTTTGCAAGCCACTGTACTGAACATAGGAATTTAACTGATTTAGGTCCAGAATACCTCTACATCCCCCATCTTTTCTCTGCCTGGGGAAAATATTGGACACAAATTGTTGAGGATGGTTTATCGTCCTCGCAATTCTCATTTTTTGGGGCAATCCGTAATTTATTCTTTTACCTGCTGAGATTGTGCAGAAACCCCCAATACTCTATCAGGCATATTGTATACAGGCGGATCAATTCCTGACATAAACTGTATTCGAGCTTGAGACAGTGTGTAGTATAAACTGATGAGATGTTATGCAGCACCCTTCATCATACGCAATTGCAACCTACCCCCAACCGGAGGTTCCAGAACTTATCCTGGACAGAATGAACCACCTGTACCTCTACAGTCGGCCTTTACTGCTTCTGCCCTTATTGGGGTTGTAGCTGGGATACATAGGTGGGTAATACCGTCGTCCCACTGGCCCCCTCTGCTTTGCCCTACTCCTGGATCCGTCACTTTCGCTTGAAACGACCTGCGAGACGGCGTCCTGGCAGAAGGAACGTATATGTCTTGCTGAGACGGATTGTTTTGGCATGTTCCTCCAGGTCCTTGACTTGTTTGATGAGGTCCACCCCAAAATAAATAATCTGGGATTGGATATTGGTGGACCTACATAGAGCTGCAACTTTGGGTTCAACGTAAGCGTTGCAGAACAGGCCAGCATATCTTGTTGAGTAGCAGACATCGGTGCCCCCTGGACCTTCGCCGAATGCCTGCTGCCAACAACTTGGGGATGCGTTGAAATCTCACTTTTTGTCTCCGCGTCGTTGCACTCATTTGTGCCTTTGCCGAGTTCACGGTGGACATTTTGAGTGAAGCACAGTTTACAGGTGTTTTATAACTCATGGCAGTCTCCATGAACGTATTTTGGAGCTGGTGAGAAGCCATGTTATTTATATTTGGCTACTAGTCGGGTCGCCGCTGCCGCCGCCACAATTCCTGGGCCTAGTCGGGTCGCCGCTGCCGCTGCCGCCGCTACAGCTCCGAGGCCGAGTCGGGTCGCCGCTGCCACTGGAATGCTGCCACAGCTCCGGGGCCAAGTCGTGTCGCCGCTGCCACTGCCGCCGCTGCCGCCGCCACTGACACCACCACAGCTCCAAGGCCGAGTCGGGTCGCCGCTGCCGCTAGAACGCTGCCACAGCCCCGAGGCCGCCAGCTCCGGCATTAGGCCTCGGCGCAGACAGACGAAGACGGGGAATACAACAGAAAAAAGTTGCACCCCCCCAAAGGAAGAGACCAAAGACATGTTTCTCCCCCCCACCCTCAAACACACACAATCTAATAAAACAAAATTAACTAAAAACAGGACAAAGGAACACAAAAATAGGGAATAACAGACGGACTGCAGGCGGGCCGCAGCTGTTAAGCCAGCGCCACCATCTTTGTTATCATCAGACTCATGACAAATGAGCCTGAGAGTACTTTAGTTTGGTATTTCTAAGTACCTTGAACTACTGGAAATTGATGGAGGCAGTTGCAAAATAAAGTTAGTATTTCATTTTATTTAATTTCATTTTATTTTACTTTATTTCATTTTATCTGCCAGTATAACAGTAGCAGGTATTGGAGCTTGCATTAGCGCAGCCGTTATCTCCAAACCCGATCTAAATAACGGTAATCGCGGGAGCCGGCTTTGGAGCAGCCGTTATATCCCGACTCGATCTATAAGCGGTATCCTCGGTCCCCCGCGCATTCCACTCCATTACTGCAGTTTAAATATATATTTTGCCAACTCTAGCTGGCCCTGCGAGCCAGACTTAGAGTTTAAAAAACGCTTGCAGGGAAGGTTTAACATTGACTTACCTGCGGGTTACTACTTACCGCTGGTGGAGCTGCGCTCTCCAGCCTGTCGGTGCGACATGCATCAACGTAATGATGCGCATGCGCCTGGTGGGGCTTCTTCACGTAGTCACTCACGTGACTCTGAAGTAAAATAAAGAACACAACACACAATAGATTTAAACATAAAACTTCCCCACACAGCAGAATCAAAAGTTTCCCAATTTGAGGGAAAGCACCAAAGTCAGTCTCTTCCTCGATGTTCACCCGTGGTTGGGGCCTCCAGAGCCCTCCACAGTCGCCGCTACGTGCGACGTCAGGACTGGGGGCCAACCTCAGTGGCTTGGACCTCCAAAACGGCCGCTTCCCACCGGAGTCCACAGCTCCAGACGTCCCCAGGCCGCGCGGGGCGGACATTCAACGCTGGCGGCCCTCGGCAAAGGGCCCAGGGGACTCCGCGATGTCGGTCAGTGCCGCCTGCGCTGGGAGATCCGCAACCACAGCTCCACGATGTTGCAGCAGCGGGTCCAGCGCTCCGGAGCTCCAAACCGCGATCCAAGTAGTTATCGCCCGCTCTGCTGTGAAACCAGCACCGCCGCCGCTGCCGAAGCTCTGGTCCGTCCCCGGTCTCTGGTAGGAAAGGCCGCTCCGATCCAGCTGGTATGCCCTGACGTGGGCGGCGAGGACACGACTCAGAGAAATAGTTGCACCCTCACCAGGAAGCAACTGGGATACGATTCAACCCTTACCCCTCCCCCCTCACCCACATAGAAAAACTAAAGAATCCCCAAAACATAACTGTTGGACAAACTAAAATTAAAAAAAACAGTAGGGAAAAACGGACAGGCTGTAGGTAGAGGCGCCTTCAATGCAGCACCCCTGTAGAGCAGGTTGGGACTCTATTCCTTGGAGTGCAGGAGGATGAGGGGTGATCTTATAGAGGTGAGAGGAGTAGATGGAGTAAACACACAGAGTCTCTTGACCAGTGTCGTGGAATTGAGAACCAGAGGACATATGTTTAAGGTGAGGGGGCATAGGAACCTGAGCAGTAACTTTTTTACGCAAAGGGCAGTGGGTGTATGGAACAAGCTGCAGGAGGAGGTAGTTGAGGCAGGTACTATCGCAACGTTTAAGAAACATTTTTCAGGTACATGTATAGGATAGGATAGTTTTAGAGGGATATGGGTCAGGTGGCCTAGTGTAGATGGGACATGTTGGTGAGCATGGGCAAGTTGGGCTGAAGGGCCTGTTCCACGTTGTATGACTCTATGACTTTGTAACACTATGACAAGGAACTGCAGCTACTGGATTAACTCAGCGGGTCAGGCAGCATCTCTGGAGAACTGAAGAAGGGTCCTGACTTGAAACATCAAACCAGATATGCTGCCTGACCTGCTGAGTTACTTCAGCATTTAGGTTTTTTTTTCTAAATATTTCAGGAATTATAGGGAGAAGGCTGGGGAATAGGGTTGAGGGGAAAGACAGATCAGCCATGATTGTATGGTGGAGTAGACTTGATGGGGCAAAATTCAGCTCCTATAACTTATAAACTTATGAACCAGTCCTCTCATTTATTTAAACACCAGTGTATACAGCCACACAGTTTAGGGATAGGCTGGACTGTCTATGTCTTCAAGCCTCAAAGGAATAACCAAGAATTGGCCACACATTCTCAACACAACTTTCAGAAGTGAGTTAAATTGTGCATTCATGACGGATTAGTGCATTCAAAGCAAGTGACCAGAAGTGATTTCCAACCACCCTGTCAAACATGATAACAAGTCCACTTGCCCTTTATATGTTAAAAGTGTTGGATAGATTCTAAATAATGCTTTTGTCACATTCATGATGAGGTTATTTTATTTTGAGACAGGAAAATAATTCTACAAATTAAAAAGGAATCTGTATAATTGCATAGGGCTAATGTTGTTCCAAAAACATTAAGGTGACATATATTCCATTATTAATGTCTAGCCCTCAATTGCTATACTGCAATATCTTACCTATAATAAGCTTATAATTTAATAAACAAGAAGGCTTGTCAGCTGAATTATACTGATTGTTGGACACATAATGTCTCTGTACATTATGCCACTGTGACAGGGCTGAAAGTGAACGCTGCATAATTCCAGTAATAGCTATGGTCATAACATAAAGAAAATGTCTACATTCAGATGGTTGAAGTTCTTCACTTGGTAGTTCCATCTCTCGCAAATGACATTAATAGTAAGATTAAATGAGAACTTACCAGTTTAAAGTTTGATCTTTATTTTATGAGGAGTTACGATGAGGGATTACGTGAAGACCCCGCCAGCACGCATGCGCGACATTCTTCAAAGCAGCGGTGTGAAATCACAGATAGTAGAGTTGACTTAAAGATAGTAAGATAAGAGAACTAACATACCAGTTGACCTTTATAATAGAGGGTTGTGAGCAGAGGGCACGTAATCCCTCATCGTAACTCCTCATAAAATAAAGATCAAACTTCACACTGGTAAGTTCTCGTTTAATCTTAATATTTTACTTTGGAGTCACATGAGTGACTACATGAAGATTTCAAAGCTCTATGATTTCATGCCCTGTAAACGAGTCCATGCTCACACACTGCCATAATAACCAATAGAGGAAATATGTTAACGTACTTCAGACATGAATTGGTACTGAAAAACAATGATGTATTTATTAACAAATAATAATAATAACCCCTAACTTCGGGGAAAATTATAATACAGAACTCAAAATCATGTCTGCAAATGTCTCAGGTGTGTAAGACTGCTGGAAGGTTCTTTCATTGGACCATCCCGCCATTGCAAGGATGTGGTCCATTGGAACTTCCATCATCCTTGCTGCCGATGTAACTGCAGCCCTGGTGGAATGAGATTTAAAAACATCAGTGTCCACTCCTGCTGCACCTAATACCACCCTAAGCCATATTGAGATGGTCTGCACGGTTACTCTTTGATGAGGACGTTTATGACTTATCAATAAAGCCATTTCCGTGCCCCAGAGACTTTTGGTGACCTCCAGGTAATGTAGATGGTGGGTCACTATACATAGGCGAATATCTACGGGGTAAGCCAGGAACTCCAATTTGAGGCCAGATGATCCAGGCCTGTTCTGTTTAAGTAACTCATATATGTGGAAAGTTATCTTATTTTTGGATGTTACAATGGCGTCCAGTCTTAGTTTGTGCAGAGACTGGACCCGCTGTGCCGTTACGAGAGCCATCAGCATCACCATTTTATACGTCAGTTTTGTTAGTGAAAGGGAAGTAGCTGGTGCCCGCTCACTTCAGGCAGTGCTCTCCGTCTGAACACCTCTCACCTGCCGTTCGCTCATGTCAGCAGCTTCCTGCAAATCCTTAAATTCCTACTGCCGAGTAACTTCAATCGCGCTGTCGGAATTTAAGGATTTGCGGGACATGAGTGAGGCCAGCGAGCGGCAGGAGAGAGGTTTTGCACGCCTCCGTGCAAGGAGCGTCGCAAGTGGCATTATTCCGATCCCCTTCTTCATAACACTGGTGCCCTCTCCGCAACTTTACCCCGGGCCAGACTCCCCAAACGCTATGAAAGGAGCTCTCCCCCCCATCCCCACACCCTGGGAAGTACGGTATTTAAAAACATAAACACAAAATGTACTTACCACATTATTGGTACACGAGCTCCATTCTTCTCTCTCTGTTTCCTAAGATACATTTAAAATAATGCCAATCCATATTTGAAAACCCCGCCAAGAAACTAGCACAGTGCTGCAAAGGCTGCCTTTGCCCCGCTTGAAATTGACACTTAAAGCAGCGCTGACGGCACTTGGGCTGCACAGACCTTCCAGTGTTACAAGTGCTGCGGATGAAAGGCACGGACAATTATGCCTACCTAAGAGATCGATCTCTTACATAGGCATAATTCTCCCATGCCTTTGTTATTTATATTTAGTAATTACTATGTTATAATTTTAGTCAGGGTAGGCAGTGCCTACCTTGCCTACCCTGACGGCATGTGCCTGATTACCGCATAGTGTTTTTGCGAAGATGTAAAGACAACCACATATAAACACACATAAACACACACATATAATCACGTACAACATCAGAATTGTAATAAGTATATGCTAGATATTCATACTGCTGATTGTCCATCTGAGTTACTCCAACATTTTGATTCTGTCTCTAGTGGTATGAATTTGATTCCTCTAACTTCAGATTGCCCCGGCATTCACTCGCTCTCTATCCCTTCCCCACCTAAGTCACACTAGTTTTTTGTTTTCACCTAAGAAAGAGGATTCATGCTTAAAGATTCAAGATTCAATTTAATTGTCACACGTACCAATTAAAGTACAATTAAATTTGAGTTACCATACAGCAATACTAAGTAAAAAGCAAAAATACACACAGCACATAATATAAAGTTTAACATAAACATCCGCCACAGTGGAATCAACATTCCTCACTGTGATGGAAGACAATAAAGTTCAGTCATCTTGCTCCTTTGTTCAGCGTGGTCGGGCCCTTTGAACAGGGCCATTGCCGATGGTCCACTGTTCAGGCCCTCTAGGCGGGATGATCGAAACTCCGGCGTCGGGTCGGATTGGTACATTCTGCGGCATGGAGCTCCCGAGTCGGCCACTTCTTACCGGAGACCGCTGCTTAATGGTGTTAAAGTCCACTGGCCCCACGGTTGGAGCTCCAACACTGGCGATCCTCGGCAAAAGATCCCAGGCTCCGTGATGGTAAGTCCAAGCAGCAGCCGTGGCTTGAAGCTCTGGGCCTTCTCCTGCAAAGGCCGCACCACTCCACGTTGTGGGCCACAAAGGGGGGGTGGCGATGCATCACAAAGAAAAATTGCATCTCTGTCGAGGTAAGTGACTGAAAAAGGTTTCTCCCGATCCCCCCCCCCCCCCCCCTGCACCCCCCACATAAAACATACAAAGAGACATTAAAACAAACATTCAAGACATACTTAAAATAATAAAAACAGAATAGGGACGAGACAGACTGCTGGCGAGAGGTCCATTACGGTCACCACATGTCGTGGAAAAAAATGGCTAACAATGGCCTGTTTTCTTTATCATTGATACTTTTTTGCATATCTTTTAAATTTTGAGGCATCTGCTCCAGCTTTCTTGAGACATCGCACTTGCCACCCAGATTCTATTTCTCACATTAGATGCACTTATACAGACGATGATTAATGAGTAGAAAGGAACTGCTGATGCTGGTTTACGGTCCGAAGAAGAGTCCCGATCCAAAACATCACCCACCCTTTTCCTCTATGGATGTTGCCTCACCCTCTGAGTTACTCCTGCATTTTATGTTTAACTTCAATGATTAACATGATTATGCCTGAACAAGTTCTGATCTTAAGACAAATCTCTCAAAACGTCCACAAATTTTTTTCAGTCCGCATGACCATCTTATCTCTTCTATCTGCTACATAGCATAAAAAATACACGTTGAGGAAATCCCTTTTAATCTTCTGTGTTACTTTTACTTCTTTGAATAATTGATTTGTATTGGCTGAGTGGATCCAATTATATCTTAGATAAATTGTCAAAAGGTGCTCTGAATCTCTTTGGCTTTGCCAATAATGAATAATGGAATGGGCGGGTATGGGTGGGTATCGTGTATCCAGATACCTATCCTGCCACAGGGCAATGTTTTAGTTCAGAACAGTCATGTTCCAGGGCTGAAATCAATAAACGCATACTAGAGAATAGTAAGATTAAATGAGAACTTACCAGTTTGAAGTTTGATCTTGATTTATGAGGAGTTACGATGAGCGATTACGTGAAGAAGGCCATCCATCAGTCGTCATGCACGTCAATCTTCAAAGCAGCGGTGTGGAATCGCAGATAAAAGAAGTTGACCTAAAGATAATAAGATTTGGAGAACTAGAACTACCAGATAATATGAGGGTTGAGAGCGGTGGGCACATAATTGCTCATTGTAACTCCTCATAAAATCAAGATCAAACTTCAAACTGGTAAGTTCTCGTTTAATCTTACTATTTCACTTCGGAGTCACGTGAGTGACTATGTGAAAATTTCAAAGCTCTGTGATTTCACGCCGATTCGACTCCAGGCGTCACACACTGAATGGATTGACCATGGGTGAGTGAGAAAATATTAATGCATTCAGACATAACATAGTTAGGTAACAAAACTGATGCTTTAATGCAAAACAAAACATTAGTGACCCCGCTGAACCTGGGGGGAAACTATAAACAGAATTCAAAATGGTACGTGCAAACACCCCCGGTCCGGCAATGGGTTTATTATAAAACCGGCGGAACATCCTTTCATTGGCCCATTCTGCCGCCGCTAGGATGCTGTCGAGGGGCACGTCCATAGCCCTTGCTGCCGACGTTGATACAGCCCTGGTGGAGTGAGGTTTGTAAATGTCAATATCTACTCCTGCAACTGCCAGTAGCTCTTTTAGCCATCTGGAAATGGTTTGTGTTGACACCCTATGGTGTGGCTTTTTGTGGCTGATTAGGACAGCTAACTCTGAGCCTTTAAGACTCCTGGTGACTGTAATATACTGGTGCAAGTGATTGACCACACATAGTCGTGGATCTTCGTGGCATGCCAGGAGCTCAAGCCTGGGCCCTGGCACCCGACCCTGCTCTGTTTAACTAAATCATAAATGATGAAAGTTATGGTGTTGGCAGTGGTGTGCATGTTGTCGAGTCGCATTTTGTGCAGAGTCTGGACTCGTTGCGCCATAATGAGTGCCATTAGCATGACCATCTTTAGGTGGCTGGGGCCCACTGACGGAGTAGTGTTAGCACCATGCACGACACATCCCATGTGTCGGTATATCATGGCATGGGGGGGTGTATGCCCTTCATGAATTTGGTAATAAGGGGGTGCTTTCCCACCGGTAGGGCCCCCGTTCCCAGTACTAAATATGAGGACTGTGCACTCCTGGCACTGTTGATGGCACTATAGCCTAATTTCTGGTCATGATATAAGGTAGACAGAAATTCCAGTATGTCCGTGATGCACACAGTGTCATATGTAATGTTGGATGCCCGGCAATACATCTCCCATTTCTTGATGTGGGAGACGTACTGCTTTTATGTGCTGTCCCTCCAGGCTGCTGTAATTACATCCACCGTTCGATCAGCCAGTCCGAGTCCCAGGAAAGGTCTCCTCAGAATCTGTAAACCAACAAATTGATTCGGTCATGTAGCGGATGATGGCTCCCCAATACCTGGTGTACCAGGAGCTCCCTGCTGTTGGGGACAGCCATCAAAGGCTGTGCCATTATTCCCATGACAAGTGGGAACCAAGATTGCGTAGGCCAATCTGGCACTACCAAAATGCCTGTGACATTCTCTTGCTTTATTTTGACCAAGCATCGGCTGATGCGGCAAAAAGGAGGGAAAATATACAAGAACATTCCTCCCCAATACAGTGTGAACGCAACGACAGCTACTGCCCCAGGGGCTGGCTCCCATGAGACATATTTGGGTAACTGGTGATTCAACCTGGAGGCAAACAAGTCAATATCCAGCGTGCCTTATCGGGCAACAATGTCAGTGAACACGACATGATTCAACATCCATTCCGTGTTATCATTGAATTTCCGTGATCTAATGTCCGCCACCATATTATATCTACCTGGCAGTGACCCAAATATTCCTTACAATACACCAATGCCAAAGGAGGTTTGCCAATTTATCATATGATACAGATTATATTCCACCCATGTGATTGACATACGCCACTGTCGTGGTGTTGTCAATCTGTAGTTGAACATGCACATGATGCATACTGCTGCAATAACCCTTTAAGCCATAGAGTACTCCCAACAACTCTAAGTAGTTGATAACATATTGCTGTAGGATTACGGACTCCTGCACATTCCATCTGTCCCACAGCTGGAGCTGGTGTCTGGTATCCCCCAGCCCAGGCCACTCACATCGTTTTGTATTAATACAGATGATGTGTCAATTTGAATTTTCTTAGAACAGTGATGTATATTGGTGGCCCACCAGTGTAATTCCGCAATGGAGTCTGGTGGTGAGTGCATATGTTCCCTGAATTGGCCTGCGTGAGATTTGATGGCCCGTTCCTTTGCACGTTGTAAATTTTGGTAGTGCAAAAATTCGAAGTGTACAGCTGCAAAGGCTGCCACAAGCTTGCCAATTATGCTTGCTACTTGTCTGATTGTTGGCTGCTGGTTAGCAATTAGCTTATTGCAGGCTTCCATCAAGTCTGATTGCTTGCCACCTGGCACAGTCACAGACATTTGAATTGCATTGATTGTGAACCATAGGTAACCAATTACCCTGATTGGAGTCAATTTTTACTTAACTGGATGGATTACGAATCCCAGCCTCTCAAACATTAGTTGGGTAGCTGAAACGGATGCTATTGCTGATTCCTTTGTGTCCCCAAGTATTAGAATGTCATCCAAATAAGCCATCACAATGTGGTTCTGTGCTCACAGCAGCCCCAGAACCGGCATTAGTAATTTTGTAAAAAGTATGGGAGCTGAAGTCAGCCCATTTGGCAACGCCTTGAATTGCCACATCTGCCCCATCCAGTTAAATTTGAAATATCTCCTGTGTT
This sequence comes from Raja brachyura, assembly GCA_963514005.1. Next base: position 29,940,669 of record OY740797.1, on the reverse strand, counting down.
CCTTGTGTATTGGTACGGAGTAGTAAGCATATTTTAGATCTATGCAAGCCATATAACATCCGTTGGAAACCAGCTGGATAGCTGTTCCAAAGTTGTCCATTTTAAAATGTTTATACTGCACATGGGTATTGAGTTACGTCAAGTCTAGGATAATATGACTTCCTCTATCCTTCTTTTGCTTGGGAAACATTTTGATACAAATTGGTGGATTTCTGGCGATACCTCTGAATCACCCCTTTTGCATGTAAAGCCTGAATTTCAGCTTGTATCTCAAATCTTTCCTGTTGTGGAAACACATATGTACGATTTGGTGAATTTTGAGTGGGTGGTGACAAGTCAAGAAGGAACTCAATTTTAAACCCCTGCACTGTGCAGTGTGAATGGGTCTGCTGTAATCCAAATCCATTCATTCAAAAAATGATTTAGCCTCCCCCCTACATACAAGTTAGAAGTGTGTAAATTGTCCCACAAGGGACTAGAATGTCCTACCTTGGGCGTTACTGCCTGTGTGGTCCTGGCATCCGAACTCCCGCCTTGGGACAGCTGGAGTCTGCCTCCTGTCCCTGAGCCCCCAGGCTGGTTGCGCCTGGTGTGGAAGGCGGCATAGGGGTGGCCTCATAGCGATGAGCCCCTGGGTGGAGTTGAGGCTCGGCTCATGAGGCGGAGAGCCTTGGCCTCGTCATCCAGCTCCCGAACCTGCTTCAACAGGTCTGCCCCAAAGAGGTAGTTGGCCGGCTGTACATTGCTGGCTTTGCACAGCACCGCAAATTTTGGGTTGAGTGCCGCCGTATTGCGCTCTTGCGCAGACAGTTTATCTCGAACAGGGCATTACAGAGGAGCCCCACAGCATCCTGCTGTGTCTCCATCAGTGGCCTGCCATCGATGGACCTGGCAAAAGCCGTTACCCCTGAGGCCAGTAATTTTAGAATTTTCTGGAGTTTAACCACCTGGGCTCTTACCCCTGCTACAATATTGCCCCAGATGGCGTGGTTGATGGCTGGCACACTGAGGGACGCACAGTTGACAGGTGTACTGTAGCGGCTGGTGGTCACCTCCATTACCTGGTCCTATCACTGGTGCAAGGCCAGGTAGTTTATGGTGGTGGCCAGCTCTTCATCCAAGGCCACTCTGGTTGGGGTAGGTATGGCAAACGTAGACACCAATAGAGGTACTGTGGTCCCTCGCACCCTAGGCTTGCTTCAGACGTAATGACGCGCATGACGACTGACGGCCCTCTTCACGTAGTCACTCACGTGACTCCGAAGTAAAATTTATTGTACTGCCACCATTATGCAATTCTCCTTAAGCATTGAGGTTTGATAACAGCAAAGAGCGCTCAGAGGGGATAATTTAAAAACATATATTAATGGTCTTACCATAGCAAAACTGTAATAAAAAATTACGCTGACCTTTCCCGCAGCCCAGTCGTAAAGCTCTGTCATCAGTCATAACCTTATATGTGTCTTTTCCTGTCAGCCTCCAGTATAGGGCAGCCCAGTGGTACAGCTGCAGCCTTCCAGCGCCAGAGACCCGGGTTCGACCCTGGCCACAGGTGGTGTCTGAATGGAGTTTGTACATTCCCCCTGAGACCACGTGGGTTTTCACTGAGTGCTCTGGTTTATAGACAATAGACAATAGACAATAGACAATAGGTGCAGGAGTAGGCCATTCAATGTGATCAGGCCAGCACCACCATTCAATGTGATCATGGCCCAATCAGTCCTGCCTTCTCCCCATATCCCCTGACTCTGCTATTTTTAAGAGTCCTATCTAGCTCTCTCTTGAAAGCATCCAGAGAACAGGCCTCCACCGCCCTCTGAGGCAGAGAATTCCACAGTCAGTGTGGTTTCCTCCCACACTCATTAAATGTTCATTAATTGGCTTCTGTAAATTGTCCCTAGTCTGTGGGATAGAACTAGTGTACAGGTGATAGCTGGTCAGCACGGACTCGGTCGGCCAAAATACCTGTTTCCAAAACTAAAATCTAAAACTAAAATAGTTGAGCTGTTTCTTCTAAATCTTAATTGTAAGTTCTTCTGAAGATATTGTATGTGGTCTGACTTGAATGGGGTGTCTTGCAGCACAAACAATTCCAGTCTGAAGAAGGGTTCCAACCTGAAACATCAACCATTCCTTTTCTCCAGAGATTCTGCCTGACTCATTGGATGGCCTTATATTGTGCTGTAAGATTCTAGAGAGGACCTGGAAGGAGTTTAAGCTCTAAACCTATCCATGTACCTGTCCAAATGTCTCTTAAATGTTATGATAGTATCTGCCTCAAATGCCTCCTCCAGCAGCTTGTTCCATATACCCACCACCCTTCACATGTTACCCCTCAGGTTCCTATTAAATTATCCCCCCTCACCTTAAACACATGTCGATTCCTCCACACTGGGCAAAAGACCTATTCCTCCCATGATTTTGAACATTTACCTAATGCACGTTCTGACCAGTCATTTTAGGGAAGGTACAGAGTGCTGCATTAGCTTAGCAGGACAGGCTGATCTGAGGAAAGCATGGGTAGGTGACGTTTCATGTTAGGAGCCCACTTCAGACTGATTCAGACTGATCAGTCGAAAGAAAGCTCCCGACTCAAAATGTCACCTATCCATGTTCCCCTGAGATGCTGCCTAGTGTGTAGGATAGTGCTAGTGTACGAGGTGATCGCTGGTCCGTGCAGACTCGTTGGGCCTGTTGTCGGGCTGTATCTCCAATCTAAAGCTTATTTAACCATTAAATGTAGGTTCTGAGAAAATCACATGATTGAAGACAAACTAGGAGACATAGAAAATCAAATACTTTTTCTCAGAATGGAAATATCAAATACCAGAGGGCACAGTTTAGTTTAATTTGATTAAGTGACACTGTGTGGAAACAGGCTCTTCAGCCCACTGAGTATGAGCCGACTAATTGCCACCCATACACTAACGCCATCCCACACACACAATTTTACCAAGCCAATTAGCTTACAAACCTGTACGTCTTTGGAGATTGGAAAGTTGGAGGAAACCGGAATTCCCGGAGAAAATCCAAGCAGGTCATAGGGAGAATGTACAAGCTCCGTACTGACAGGTGTGCAGATCCAGTTTATTTATCCAGTGGTGGGTACCTGGAATGTGATGCCTGGGGGGTAATGGAGGCAGATATAGTACTGTCATTTAAGAGATGTATGGATAATTATATGGATATGCAGGGAATGGAGAGATATGGACCTCGGAGAGGCAGATAACAGATGGTCTTGACATCATGTTCTGCACAGACATTATGGGCCGATGGGCCGATGGGCCTCCTCCTGTACTGTCTTGTTCTATGTTCTATGTATTATGTTCTATGTTCTATGTTCCAGTTTTCAGCCATGATACGGGCCGAAGTCCAAGCAAGGATCTGCAATCTTGTAGATGACAATTTAGAGTGCTCTAAGTGTGCAATGGTTGACATCTATTCTTCAACAAGCTCTTAGTGACAGATTCATTATTGTTAGTAACTACCCAGATTAAACTTGTCTTGAAGCCTTACAAGTGACGCGTGAGTCCCATTCTTTAAGTTGAAAGGTCACTGTCCTCATTTCACTTGAAGCACCTTCACTTGTCAGTTCTCATCAGCTGGTAAAATGAAGACACCAGGCCCCCGTGTGCGGAGTGAGACCAGAGTAGAAACAAGGTTGAGTACATATTATAGAGTGCTCTTAACATGAGGAATCAAGCCTTTTCTATTATTCACTTAAAAAGGTGAAACAGCCATTAAGTACATAACGTGATTTGGCAAGGGATTATTTGGTGACTCTGAGGCCCGATTCCATGAAGGAGAGGGCCACAGGTTCAGACGATTAAACACAACTCTTTTGACAAACATGTAATTGGAATTTCTCTCTGCCTGCTCTAATTAAATGGTATAATATATTGCATTTTGCCTGATCATTTACAGTGAATGGTAAAAGTATTTTTTGTGTGTACCAGGAAAGATGTTGTCAAGCTGGAAAGGGTGCAGAGAAGATTTGCGAGGATGTTGCCAGGACTTGAGGACCTGAGCTGAAGGGGGAGATCGAGCAGGCTAGGACTCTATTCCTTGGAGCGTAGCGGGATAAGGGTTGATCTTATAGAGGTGTACAAAATCACGTGAGGAATTGATCAAGTAGACCCACAGCTTCTCTTGCCCAGAGTTAGGGAATCAAGAACCAGATAACATTGGTTTAAGGTGAGGGGGGAAGGATTTAACAGGAACCTGAAGGGTAACGTTTTCACACAAAAGGTTGAGGGTGTAGAGAACTAGCTGTTGGATGAGGTAGTTGAGGCAGGTACTATCACAATGTTTAAGAAACATTTAGACAGGTACATAGATAGGAGAGGTTTAGAGGGATATGGGGCAACATGAGGGATATTTTCCGCATCCAGGCTATTAAGATCGAGACACAAGAAAGAGCAGATGCTGCATTACAAAGAATAGCACAAAGTGTTGGAGTAACTCATTTGGTCAGTCAGCAACTCTGGAGGACATGGATAAGCAACATTTCAGAGCAGGACCCTTCTTCAGACTCCAGACTTGAAATGTTAACTATCCATGCCCTCCAGAGATGCTGCCTAATCCACTGAAATCCACTTTGTGCTTTACACAGAATTCCAGCATCTGCAGTTCCTTGCGTCTTAATTATCTGTAAGTCTGGTAAACTATTCCTGGAAAAACACAACATACTGAAGAATACAATGGGTCAGGCGGCTTAGGGGGAGGGAAATGGGAGGTGACATTTCAGGTCGGGATCCTTGTTCAGGTTGATCGGAATACCTGTCAATCTGAAAAAGAGTCCCAACCAGAAACATCATCTATCCACTCCCTCTTCAAATGCTGCCTAAGACGTTGAGTCCCTCCAGCACTTTTTTTCCCTCAAGATTCCACCATCTGCAATTCCTTGTGTAACCAATATCTCTCGGTTTAGGTTTTGGTTTATTATTGCAACGCATGCCCTAGGTACAGAGGAAGGCTTTTGATCACATGTTATCCAATTAATTCCGATAATTCAAAACATAAATACAATTAAGCTAAACACAAGAACAAAAAGTAGAGTGATACGTTTCTCAAGTTGTAATGCACTAACAAGCTGGTAACCAGTCCATTACAAATTACAACAAACACTTCACGAGTCTTTATAGATTACAATGCTATATATATGGTCCTGTCCCACTTAGGAAACCTGAACAGAAACCTCTGGAGACCTTGCGCCGCACCCAAGGTTTCCGTGAGGTTCCCGGAGGTTCCGGTCACTCTCCATAAGTCACCAAAGGTTTTGGTCAAAGCCTCGACCGAAGGGTGAACTGCATCTACTGATCAAAGATCCTATAGGATCTTTGCTACCGACCGCACACACAAACGCAAACACATCGCGAAGGTGGGGGCCAGGGGCAGCGGAGGAGCGCTGTCTGCGCGATGAAGAGGAAGGTAAACGGCTGCCACAGTGCACGGTAAGTCCTTTAGAGAGCGCAGGAGGGAGGGAGAGTAGGGGAGAGGATAGGGAAAGGGAGAGAGAAGGGGAAGAGAAGGGGGGAGAGAAGGAGGGAGATGGGGAGAGAGCAGGAGAGAGAAGCAACCCCCCTCCACTGGCTTTGACCAAACGGCAACCTATTTTTAGTCGAGGCCGGTTTTGTTTTTTTTGAAATAATTGCAGGAACATAGAAGAAGCCTCGACTCCGCGGAAACCTCTTTCCACCCTTAGGGAGAGTGACCGGAACCTCCGGGAACCTCACGGAAACCTTGGGTGGGGCGCAAGGTCTCCAGAGGTTCCCGTTCAATTTCCTAAGTGGCACAGGGGCCATTGGTTTTCATTTCCTACTTCATCTCTTGTTTTCCTTGGCAATGGAAGTTAAACAAAGAACAACAGTATTTTAGACCCTCAAGACATCTTAAAATAGGTATGTTACAAAACTTACCTTGAGCAGCGCTGCAGTTCTGCCGCTCCCCGTGTGTGCGACTTTGGCGCCTTTCAGAGGGGGGGGCGGGCTTAAAGTGCCGTTTTTCCACAGGCAGGAAAAATCGATGAATGTCGGGCGATTTCGTTGCGGAAGAAAAATCGCTCCGACATTTCATGAATGGAGGTATTTTTAAATTACTCTAAATTATTTGTTAACTAGAGTAATTTAAAAATCACCTTCAAAAGCCGTGAGAACCGACAACCGGAAGCATTTTGCGTAGGGGAGAAAAAAAGGTAAATAGTTTATTTTTATATTAAAAGTTGGTTTTTCGGGAGGCTTTAATAATATTTTCATGTTGCGAAATGGGGTTAAAAAAAATGTATGAACAAACAGTATTTTTCCTCCCGACTTCACCGCTAACCGCAACGTTCCAATCCACCGCATTCTACTAAAACCCACTCGCTAGTTGATTTAAATGGCCATTAATTTACAGGAATCAAACACTAAATTCCTTCCATTTGGCCTAGAAATTCATGAAAATGAGATTTAAAAATTATGTTATATTGTGGATTATTGTGTGAATGTTATTTGGACATGTAGGCAATTTAAAAAAAGTTTATCTTTTCTTAAGAAATGGATAGATGTTTAGATCTACTCATTGAATTTTGTAATTAGCTACAATTAGATAACTAACTAATTATATGCTTTAATTTCAGGTCATCCAAGTAAGATTGTTTCATATTTATTTCAGAATGCTTCAATCTATAATAAGTGAACATTTCATTGAGTTCTATTAATTTTTAAGAAAGTTATGGGCTTTTAACTGATCCAGATCACAGCTTTTGAGTTAAGTCAATTGAAAGGCAATGGGGAACAAGATGCTAATTTCAGAGTATGAAAATGGCCATAACTTTCTTAATACTGAAGATATGAAAGTGAATTAGGTGTCAAAATTAAACTTCTTTTTATGCTTTATCTGAGGGGATAAATTGCAGACTTGATTTTTAAGATCTCAAAATTCTGTAACATTGCTACTTAAAACACTGAACATACCACAAAGTACTTGAGGAACTCAACAGGTCAGGCGGCATCTGTGGAGGGAATGGACAGGTGACGATTCATGTCAGAGTTGAAGACTGGTCCTGACCTGAACATCAGACTGAAGAAGGGTCCTGACCTGAATTGTCTTCTGTCCATTCCCTCTACAGATGCTGCCTGACCCGTTGAGTTTCTCCAGCACTTTGTCCTTTTGCTCAAGATTTGAGCATCAGCTGTGTCTTGGATCTCAAAATTTTGGAAGTTGATTAATTACTTTTGAAGTGCAGCCAATAATTAAATTTACAATACTCTACAGGCAAATCGTACAAGTGAAACTCCCACAAATAGCAAAGTGATAGTGACAGAGTCATACAGCATGGAAGCAGCAGGCCCTTCAGGCCAACTTGCATTGCATTGAATTGACTAATTGTTATTTCCTTTATCCTGCATCTGCACACTGTAGACGGCTTGATTGTAATCATGTACAGTCTTTCTGCTGACTGGATAGCAAGTAGCAAAAAGCCTTTTCATTGTACTTCGGTACATGAACAATAAACGTAACTGAACTAAACTAAACTAAACTAAATTAACTTGCCAATGCCAACCAAGATGCCCCATTTACTTGCATTTGGCCCATATACCTCCAAGCCCCTATCCATGTGCCTGTCTAAATATCTTTTAAATGATATAATAGTACCTGCCTCAACCACCTCACTGACAGCTAGTTCCATATACCCACCACCTGCTGTGTGAAAAAATTGCCTGTCAGGTTCTATTAAATCTTTCTTTACTCACTCTAAACCTATGTCCTCTGGTTCTTGATTCCTCTACTCTGGGTAAAAGACAGTCAGAACGTCAGGGTGGGAATAACAAAGAGTAGAGGACTTAGCAGTCAGGTGCGAGGAGCAAGGTTTAAAGGAGATGTGCCGGGCAAGTTTTTTATACAGTGAGTGGTGGGCACCTGGAATGCTTTGCCAGGGGTGGAGGTGGAGGCAGATACGATAGTGGCATGTAAGAGGCTTTTCGATGGGCACTTGGAATACAGGGAATGGAGGGGTATGGATCAGGTGCAGGCAGAGGAGATTAGTTTATCTTGTTATCATGTTCAGCACAGACATTATGGGCCGCAGGGCCTATCCCTGTGCTGGAATGTTCCATGTTCTATGCCCCCAGATTGATTAGACAGGACACCTCATATTAATTGCAGCAGCTTTGCCCTGAAATCAGTCAGAACAAATATATAGCCAAACATGGACTGATTTAGTGATCTCTAAACAGTGTACATTAATTATTAACAGAGATGTAACCTGGTCGACATAAAAGATATCCTGCTGTTAATTCGACTCCTGTAATTCAACCGTTGGGAATCTGCATCAAAGATTGACTGAACATTGATGGATGAACAGAGCGATGGGTCTGTACATTTGTCATGGACTTTCCAGAACACTTCGTAATCGCTTTGCCTGACGACAGTCACTCGCTCTTCACCGGCGCTTGTAATTGAACGTTTGGGAATTTGCATTATCTGGAGCTGCGCCGCTTTTTCTGGTCATGAATGTCAATGTAGTGTGAGTCGGTGCTATTACATTCAAGGGTACTGCAGAACGCATGTCTAAACGCTGATAGATGTTTGTTGAGAAGGAATGGAGAGGCTTGCAAATTCCGCAAAACAGGCTCATCATTATTTCAACAAGGTCAAGTTCCTTGACAGAATAGCACATTAATATCTATTATGAATATTTATAATAATTTTATTCCTTGGGGTTGCAAAGATACGAGGACAAATCCCAGATCATCAGGAGTTAGATAGTTGGTTCATTTATAGCAGGCTCCACACGATGTGCTTCAATGATATCTCATCTCCTCAGCTCTGTCTAGATTTAGATTTATTATTGTCACGTGTATCAGAGTACAGTAAAAGATTTGTTTTGCACGCTCGAACAATGTTTGTGCTGAACATAACGCCATGGGTTTAGGTGGCGGTGACCTGTACGGCTGCCAGTTCTGCAGCTGTCCACCTCTTTCACTTCTTTTTTTAGTTGGGGGTCTAATCTTTTATGTATGGGGGGTGGTGGGGGGGAAGGGGTAAACTGCTTTTCCACCTGGTCGGAGCGGCTGCTTTCCTCCGGGCAGCACCTTCGACCCGATTTCGCGCCCTACCAGCGGGGCCTGGAGCGGCGTTTCCCGAGGGGACCTGGCAAGAACCTCAGCTTCGGCGGCGGCATAGCGCTAGTGCACTATCGCGGAGAGAGCGATGCCTTGCCTGGGACGCCACGCTGGAACTCCGGTACGCTGGGATCTGCTGATGGAACATCACGGAGCTGTGGGTCTGTGGAGCGGCCAGCAGCGGGCGGCGGCTCTGAACTTTACATCGGGAGCCTGGGATCGCTCGCCGAGATCACCAGTGGTGGAGCTCCATCCAGCGCGGCCTGTTGGCTTGGAAGCCGCTGTCTTCGGTAAGGAAGTGGCCGTTCAAGGCATCCAAAGCCGCTCCCGACGCCGGAGCACCATCACCCGGTGAGAAGGCCTGAAACATCGGGCCCTGTAGCGGCGACTGCGGAGGCCTCAATAGGCCCGACCATGGGTGGACAAGAGGATGGGGACTGGACTTTGTGCCTTCCCCCACAGTAGGAACCATTGTGGGGGGACGTTTTTATGTTTTAATGTTACATTTCTTCTTTAATGTTTATGTTGTATTTTTATTAGTGTGCTGCAAGGACATCTGAATTTCCCCTGAAAAGGGGATTAATAAAGTTTTTATTATTATTATTAAGTTAAACTGATCTCATCAGACTGTACATGAGCCATATCTCTTTATTTCCTGCACTTCCACGTCCCTAAGTAAAAGCCCCTTAAATGCCACATTTATTTTCCAAAACAACCAACAATCAAGAAAACCAATCTACTCTCTTAGATCATCTCTATGTGCTTTACAATCCCTAGTCATAGTCATGCAGTACAGAAACAGGCCCATTGGCCCAACTCACTCATGCTGGCCAAGATGCCCCATCTAAGCTAGTCCAATTTGACCCCATTTGGCCCAAAGAACACAGAACAGTATGGAGGAATGGGCCCTTTGGTCCCACAATGTTTGTGCCGAATATTGATGCCAAGTTAAACCGATCTCATCTGCCTGTACGTGATCCACATCCCTCTATTCCCGACACTTCCACGTGACTATCAAAAAGACTCTTAAATGCCACTTTCTATCTGCCTCCACCACCACTCCAGGTGATGCATTTCAGGCCCGTATGACTCTGTGCCCCGCACATCTCCATTAAACTTTCCCCCTTTCCCCCTAGACTTTATAGCTAGGCCCTCTTCTATCATTTCACCCCTCAGTCTCCACTGTTTCAGAGAAAATAGTCCAAGTTTGCCTGACCTCCCCTAAAGCTAATGCTCTCTAAACTAGGCAATGTCTAGGTGAACTGCCTCTGCACTCTCTTCTTAGCCTCCACGTCCTTCCTGTAATGTGTAAACCGATGAATTAATGACAAATATGAAACATGGAAACTAGAGATCCACCACCGATTTTCCAGCACCCTGGTTCAAGATCCTTGCCGTAATATCTGTTTTGCCGGACCTGTGGTGGTCATGGCCTTGGGAAGGTGGCTGAGATACCTGCCCGCAAAGTTGGCCGCGGTAGGCGGCTATGGGAACTGATCTGCTGGCTCCGCCCGGGCCGTAGTTCCAGTGCCCCGGCAAATTCGACCCACCGACCCACCGCGGAAGTCCCAATGAGGTTGAGATTGGCTGCCTCACCCGGCCTATGTGCCACATTTTCAGGGGTACTTCGGGGGGGGTGGGAGGGATTTTGTCTGGATTAAAGTAGTGGGGGGGGGGGGGGGGGGGCGGGGGACCAGTTATCGTAAAATCGGTGATGGACCTGTAATGAGTCCATAGTAAGCTTCCACATGGAAACACAGGGGAATTCATCAGGCAGGAGCTTATAAGAACAAAAGTGGAGGCACAACTCGATGACATTTCCTGTTCTCGATATTTGCAACAAAATGATTGTCCTCTCGCAACCAGTAGCCTTGATCCCTTTCACAAAATAGTGCCCCACTGCTGATGGATAGCTCAGACTCAGATTAATTTATTGATTTAATCACATCTTCCCAAGTGGATCTCCACTGAGATCTTAAGGATTAGAGGACAAACGCACTGTACATCATTTGTACTGTAGATAAACACCATTTATATGATTACCAAGTTGTCACATGTGCAGAAAGATCCTTTACACAACCCCCAATATTTTTTTCGATTGTAAATGTCACCTACATTATTTTTCTCTCTATTTATGGGCTGAGTGACTGAGGATTTATTACAATGATATTTGACATGGAGAGTTCAGCTTGTGAATCTTTCACAAAAACTTTGCAGTTGAAGAACTGGGGTGAATTTATTAATTGGAACTACCCCAGAAGTTGCCACCTGCATTCCCAGACTCATGCGGTAAAGAAGGAATAAAGAAGGACGTTTGCCCTCATCGGTCGAGGTGTTAAGTATAAATGTCTAGGGGCGGCACGGTGGCACAGCGCTAGAGTTGCTGCCTTACTGTGTCACAGACCCAGGTTTGATCCTGACTACGGATGCTGTCTGTACAGAGTTTGTACATTCTACCCGTAACCTGCTTGGGTCTTCTCTAGGTGCTCCGTTTTCTTCCCACACTCCAAAGACATACAGGTTTGTAGGTTAATTTGTTTTGGTAAAATTCAAAATTATCCCTAGCGTGTAAGATAAGAGTTAGTGTGAGGGGATCGCTGATCGGTGCAGGCTCAGTAGGCCAAATGGCCCATTTGCATGCTGCCTCTCTGAACTAAATTAAAAACTAAACTAAATATATATAAATATACACACACACGTACACAAAAACATATAAGTGTGTGTTTATGTTTGTGTGTATGTGAGTATTATAACATCTATGTCAACTATAGATGTCACATTTTTATAAAACGTTAGTTTGGACACATTTTGATTATTGTGCGCAGTTCTAGCCACCTCATTAGAGAAAGGATGTTAAGGCTTTGCAGAAGGTGCAAAGGAGGTTTCCTGGATTAGAGGATGTTAACTGAAAGGAGAGGTTGGACAAATTCAGATTGTTTTCTCTGGAATGTTGGAAGTTGAAGGGAGACCTGATAGAAGTGTATAAAATTATGAGGGACATAGATAGGATAGAAAGTCAGAACCATTTTCCCAGGGTGGAAGTGTCAATGACTAGAGGACTTGGCTTCAATGTGAGAGGGGTAAAGTTGAAAGGAGATCTGCAGGGCACGTTTTTTTACACAGAGAATGTTGGGTGCCTGGAACGAGGTGCAAGTGGTGGTGGTGGAGGCAGATGCGATGGTGGTCTTTAATAGGATTTTAGATAGGTACATGGAATGTACGTATATGGATCACGCACAGACATTGTGGGCCAAAGCTTGTTCTTGATTTATGTGCTCTATTCTCCATCTCCTCCTCCTTATGAGCAAGAACATACAAACTCTGTATTCTGGATTGAACCCGAGTCGCTGGCACTGTAAGGCAGCAGCACTACTGTTGTGCCACCCTGCTCATTGTTGTATATTTTTGTTCAATATATTTAAGAGATAGATAGATAGATAGATAGATAGATAGATAGATAGATAGATAGATAGATAGATAGATAGATAGATAGATAGATAGATAGATAGATAGATAGATAGATAGATAGATACACAGACAGACAGACAGACAGACAGACAGACAGACGGACAGACGGACAGACGGACAGACGGACAGACGGACAGACGGACAGACGGACAGACGGACAGACGGATAGATATAGATAGATAGATAGATAGATAGATAGATAGATAGATAGATAGATAGATAGATAGATAGATAGATAGATAGATAGATAGATAGATAGATAGATAGATAGATAGATAGTATCTCAGTCAACTGACACCTTATGCTGGATGATGGTGGAGGTGCAGTCAGCCAGACAATTACAGAGCATTCCATCTGATTTTGTGAGACATGATCTGTGCAATAATTTGGTATGAATGCATGCATTCATACATTCATGGACACAGATTAAATAATGACTTTGAGAAAGGAATTGGATAAATGCTTGAGGGAGTGAAAAATTGCAGATAGTGGGGTAAGACAAGGAGGAAAGTGGCTCAAGGTAAAATAAGGTGCTTAAGGGACAAGTGAAGGCCAGACTCGCGAAACAGTGGAATTATTATCTGAGAGTTGCAGCCATGCTTGGCTGTCAGGATGCAGATGAATTTAAGCCTTGTTTGCTGCATTGACTTTGCTTTGAACAGAAAAGAAAACAAACATGAAGAAGTGCTTCACAGCTCGATTGTGTTGCTTTGAAAATGCAATCGGATGAAAGGGAAAATTCTGCCGTGCAAGTTTAATTTTCATGAGCATTAAATCTAAGCATAAACCATTGACCAAAATAAATTCATATCACACACAGCCCCAGAAGATGCAGCAATAGCTTAAATGAAATGTGCCTTTCGAACAGAACAAATGTTTAAGACAGCTGCCTCCTATCATGGTGGGTAGCAAGAGAATCCCAAGCAAGTATAACCATCCGACCTGGTAAAAGGTCTCGACCCATATTCCTTTCCTCCAGAGCTGCTGCCTGTCCCGCTGAGTTACTCCAGCTTTTTGTGTCTATGTTCAGTTTAAACCAGCATCCGCAGTTCCTTCCTACACATACTATCCGATTGACAGCCACGAACTTACAAGATGACCGTGGTTCTAACCAATCGGCGGATCTCACAATGCGCCAGCTCAACGTCAGGGGATGGGACTGGGAGGTAGAGGACTCCGGGAATGTCAAGTTGCATTTGGACGCAGCCCCTCTGACTGACAAAAATGTCTTCTGTAATATGATTTGAAATGTTACATGCAGGAGTGGCTATACCTTTCATTTAAAGAGGACTGTGTATGAAGAAACTGCAGATGCTGGTTTAAACAAGAGATAGACACAAAATGCTGGAGTAACTCAGTGGGACAGGCAACATCTCTGGAGAGAAGGAATGGGTGACGTTTTGGGTCGGGACCCTTCTTCAGATTGAAGAGTACTGCCGCTTGATCTGTCAAAGTCCAGAAGCATTTGAAGTACAGGCAGCTTTTATTATGTATTTGTTACTATGGTGTACCACACAGAGAAGGATTGTTCAGCCTAAATGTAACCATTGACCAAAATGTGTTATTCCAATAATTATTTTTCTTTTACAGAAACTTTTTGTCAGGCAGAAGGTTGCTTCTCGGGCTAGAGGCCTGTGACAAGTGGTATACCTCAGGGTTTGGTGCTGGATCAATTGCTGTTTGTCATGTGTATCAATGATTTGGATGAGAACATACATGGCATGGTTAGCAAGTTTGCAGATGACATTAATCAGCCATGATCATATTGAATGGCGGTGCAGGCTCGAAGGGCTGAATGGCCTACTCCTGCACCTAATTTCTATGTTTCTATGTTTCTATTAAAGTGGGTGGTATGGCAGATAGTGACGATGGTTGTCAAAAATTGCAGCAGAATCTTGATCAGTTGGGCAGTTGGGCTGAGAAATGGCTGGTGGAATTTAATACAGAGAAATGTGAGGTGTTGCATTTTGAGAAGTCTAACTTGGGCAGGACCTACACTGTGAACGGTAGGAGTCTGGGGAGCATTGAGGAGCAGAGAGATCTAGGAGTGCAGGTACATAGTTTGTTGAAAATGGCGCCACAATTAGATAAGGTGGTCAAAAAGTATTTCTGTGCATTGGCCTTCATCAATCTGAGCATTGAGTATGGAAGTTGGGAGGTCCTATTGCAGATGACTAAGACATTGGTGAGGTCACATTTAGAGTATTGTGTTCAGTTTTGTTGAGCATGTTATGGGAAAGATGCTGTCAAGCTGGACAGGGCACAGAGAAGATTTACGAGGACATTATCAGAAATAAAGTCCTAGCCTGCTCAACCTCTCGCTAAAGCTCAGGCCCTCGAGTCCTGGCAACATCCTCATAAATCTCCACTGCACCTTTCTAGCTTGACAACATCTTTCCTATAACATGGTGCCCAGAGCTGAATACAACACTCTAAATACTCTAATTGTACCAATGTCTTATACAACTGCAACATGACCTCCCAAATTCTATACTCTGACTGATGAAGGCCAATGTGCCAAAAGCCTTCCAATTTGACAATTGTTTGACATGGAAAATAATTAGACACAACAACAGTGAATTCCACCCCCATAAAATCCTAAGGCAGGATTACAACTCTTCCAATAAAAGACAAACAGTAGCTAGAGATTGAGTTTTCTTTTAAAATGTGGTGCCTCACATTAATTGCAGGCAACAGCAGATTAAATGGCATCAATGAGTGTGTAACTGGAAAATTAATTAAAGACTCTGTCTAAACTGTGCATCATACGACCCTACTCAGACAACCAGTCTCACTAATTTTATTCTGCAGTCTTCTTGTGAATAATTGAGAGGTTGGAATTGTACAAATATACCATTATCTGAAACCAATACACAGCAAGAGAAGTTTAAATCAATTGCACTGTAATCTACACTGAGCATTTTACCTTGTGGCTGGAAGACTTCTGAGTGTTCTTTAGGTTCAGACAGTGTGCTGCCTTCAAATTTGATGTTCCTTAAAGAAAAAGTGCAGAAGATTTTGCCAGGGAGACAATATATGAGTGGCTTGCAAAAGTTTTCATACCCCTTGAACTTTTCCACATTTTGTCACATTACAACCACAAACGTAAATGTATTTTATTGGGATTTGATGTGATAGACCAATACAAAGTGGTGCATAATTGTGAAGTGGAAGGAAAATGATACATGGTTTTCAAATTTTTTTACAAATAAAAAACTGAAAAGTGTGGCGTGCAAAAGTATTCAGCCCCCTTTACTCTGATACCCCTAAATAAAATCCAGTGCAACCAATTGCCTTCAGAAGTCACCTAATTAGTAAATAGAGTCCACTTATGTGTAATCTAATCTCAGTATAAATACAGCTGTTCTGTGAAGGCCTCAGAGGTTTGTTAGAGAACATTAGTGAACAAACAGCATCATGAAGCCCAAGGAACACACCAGACAGGTCAGGGATAAAGTTGTGGAGAAGTTTAAAGCAAGGTTAGGTTATAAAAAAAAATCCCAAGCTTTGAACATCTCACGGAGCACTGTTCAATCCATCATCTGAAAATGAAAGAGTATGGCACAACTGCAAACCTACCAAGACATGGCCGTCCACCTAAACTGACAGACCGGGCAAGGAGAGCATTGATCAGAGAAGCAGCCAAGAGGCCCATGGTAACTCTGGAGGAGCTGCAGAGATCCACGGCTCAAGTGGGAGAATCTGTCCACAGGCCAACTATTAGTTGTGCACTCCACAAATCGAGCCTTTATGGAAGAGTGGCAAGAAGAAAGCCATTGTTGAAACAAAGCCATAAGAAGTCCAATTTGCAGTTTGCCACAAGCCATATGGGGGACACAGCAAACATGTGGAGGAAGGTGCTCTGGTCTGATGAGACCAAAATTGAAGTTTTTGTCCTAAATGCAAAATGCTATGTGTGGCGGAAAACTAACACTGCACATCATCCTGAACACACCATCCCCACTGTGAAACATGGTGGTGGCAGCATCATGCTGTGGAGATGCCTTTCTTCAGCAGGGACAGGGAAGCTGGTCAGAGTTGATGGAAGATGGATGGCACCAAATACAGAGCAATCTTGGAAGAAAACCTGTAAGAGTCTGCAAAAGATTTGAGACTGGGGTGGAAGTTCATCTTCCAGCAGGACAACGACCCTAAACATACAGCCAGAACTACAATGGAATGGTTTAGATCAAAGCATATTCATGTGTTAGAATGGCCCAGTCAAAGTCCAGACCTATATCCAATTGAGAATCTCTGGCAAGACTTGAAAACTGCTGTTCACAGACGCTCTCCATCCAATCTGACTGAGCCTGAGCTATTTTGAAAAGAAGAATGGGCAAAAATGTCAGTCTAGATGTGCAAAGCTGGTGGAGACATACCCCAAAAGACTTACAGCTGTAATTGCAGCGAAAGGTGGTTCTACAAAGTATTGACTTGGGTGGGGGGTGGGGGGGGGGGGAGGATCGAATACCTTTGCATGCCACACTTTTCAGTGTTTTATTTGTAATAAAATTTGGGAACCATGTATCATTTTCCTTCCACTTCACAATTATGCACCACTTTGTGTTGGTCTGTCACATAAAATCCCAATAAAATACATTTACATTTGTGGTTGTAACATGACAAAATGTGGAAAAGTTCAAGAGCTATGAATACTTTTGCAAGACACTGTATATGGATAGGCTGGGTTTCTTTTCCTTGGAGCAGAGAATGTTGACTGATGTATCTAAAATTATGAGGAGCATTGATAGAATAAATGGTGGGATACATATTCCTACAGCCAAAGTACCTAAAAATAGAGAACGCAGAGTTAGGATAAAGTGTGAAATGTTCTCACAGCGCATAGAACAGTGCAGCACAGGAACAGGTATCCGATGAAATCCCACGCGGTCACAGGGAGAATGTACAAACTCCGTACAGACAGCACCCGTAGTCAGGATCGAATCCGGGTCTCCGGAATGGCAAGGCAGCAACTCTACTTATACTGGACTTGCTGAATGTCCCTATCCAACTAGCTGGCAAGTTAAACAATTAATCCAATAAAGACCCGTACACACGAGATGTCGTTGATGCTTTACTGTATTCAACTGTGAAACTGTAACATACAAACAGAAAAGGAAACAGAATATTTAGTTACGTTATACACTTGGTATAGGAACATAAACTATGCTCCCACCACCAAATACAGTGCTGTTATGTGAGAAACCAACCAGGCTATATGAAACATTCTTAACCTTGTTAAGAATAGCAATCCTGCTCAATAACGTTGATAACATATAAATATGCTGTTAACAAACATAATTACTCACAGACAGTGCATCTAACAAATTCTGTGGGGTAGGATGGCGATAGATTACACACTGAGAATTACACTGTCTACACCATCTGGGTTGGACTTCCTGGTTTATGGTACCTTCCTGTATAACAGGAAAGGTAACTCAGGGCTGTAGGAACCTGAATCTCCAGCAGGTGGCATTAATGCATGTAAACAGAATGTGGTCCAGCACACTACCACTGTGCCACCATGCTGCCCAATCTCACAAACATCTATGACCTTTTACTCCACTGACCTGCCTTGAGCTCCTTCAACAAATTCTGCAAATCAGTCCACTTAAAGAACACTGGCTGATGTATTGCAGGCAGGAGCAAAAAATGTTAAGTAGTCTATGACTATGACCGACTTCACCCCATTCAATGGCACAAAACACAATATTGCCAGTTGCAGTGTGTCGCACTCCACCTCTGAAATTCGGTCCTCTGTGGCTATTGGCATGACTTTAGAAAGGATTCTTCAGGATAGGATTTGCTCCCATTTGGAAGAGGCTAAGCTGTGATCTTATAGAGGTGTGTATAAAATTATGAGTGGAATGATAGAGTGATCGCACAGTCTGTTAAGCAAGGTAGGGAAATCAAGAACCAGAGGTTTTAATTCTGATATTGGTGGGTATATGGAATGAGCAGCCAGAGGAGGTAGTTGAAGCACGTATTATAAGTGCACTTAAAATAAAATTGTAGAGGGACATGGATATGAAATATTTAGATGAATATCAGTTCAGTTCAATTTTATTTGTTGTACGTAGGTTAACACCAGGTCAACGGTACAATGAAATGTTTTTGACAAGACATCGGGTCACCTCAGCAACACCTTACAAGGATAAAATTATGGTAAAAAAAAGATAAGATAAGAAGAAATAAGATTAGATTAGAAGATAAGATAAGATGGAAAATGTCGTGAATGGCTGGGAGACAGTTGCCAGTGATGTGCTGTGCCAAGTTCACCACTCTCTGAAGTGATTTGTGGCTGTGGGCAGAACAGTTCCCGTACCAGACTGTGATGCAGCCCTCACTAGAATTTAGAAGATTGAGGGGGAATCTTATAGAGACCTACAAAATTCTTAAGGGGTTGGACAGGCTAGATGCAGGAAGATTGTTCCCGATGTTGGGGAACTCCAGAACAAGGGGCCACAGTTTAAGGATAAGAGGGAAGTCTTTTAGTACCGAGATGAGAAAATCACCACTTCAGAGAGTGGTGAATCTGTGGAATTCTCTGCCACAGAAGGTAGTTGAGGCCAGTTCATTGGCTATATTTAAGAGGAAGATAGATGTAGCCCTTATGGCTAAAGGGATCAGTGGGTATGGAGAGAAGGCAGGTACAGGATACTGAGTTGGATGATCGGCCATGATCATATTGAATGGCGGTGCGGGCTTGAAGGGCCGAATGGCCTACTCCTGCACCTATTTTCTATGTTTCTATGTTTCTATCAGCAGACTCTCGATGGTGAAACTGTAGAAGTTTGTGAAGATGCTGGCGTTCATGCCAAACTTCCTCAGTCTTCTCAGGAAAAAGAGCCGCTGGCGGGCTTTCTTTGTTATTGTGTCCGTGTGCAGTGTCCAAGAGAGGTCCTCAGTGATGTGCACACCGACGAACTTGAAGCTGCTGACCCTTTCAACCTCAGCATCACCGATGTGGACGGGGAGGTGTCCACCCCCCTGCTGTCTCCTGTAGTTCACGATCATCTTTTTAGTTTTGCTGACATTGAGAGAGAGGTTATTTTTCTAGCACCAGCTGTTTAGTGCCTTTACCTCCTCTCTATAGGCCATCTCGTTATTGTCTGTGATGAGGCCCAGGATGGTCGTGTCGTCTACAAGCTTTAAGATGATGTTGGAGCTGTGCTTTGCAGTACAGTCGTGCGTGAACAGGAGAGGACTGAGCACACAGCCCTGTGGTGTGCCTGTGTTGAGGATCAGTGAGGAAGAGACGTGGCTGCCAATTCTCACCACCTGGGGCCTGCCCTTCAGGAAATCGAATATCCAGCCGCAGATGGAGGTCTCCACTCCAAGATCTAGGAGCTTGGGGGATGGGTTTTGAGGGAATGATGGTGTTGAATGCCCAGTTGTAGTCAATGAAGAGCATTCTCACATATGTATTCCCTTTGTCCAGGTGGGTGAGCGCAGTGTGAGTTGCCATGGCGATGCCATCGTCCGTGGCCCTGTTTGGTCTATATGCAAACTGAAGAGGGTCCAAGGTGTCAGGGAGAGAGGAGCAGATGTGAGTTTTGACTAGTCGCTCGAAGCACTTCATGATGACTGATGTCAGTGCGACTGGACGGTAGTCATTTAAACAGCAGATTAATCGTTTCTTTGGAACAGGAACAATGATGGATGCTTTGAAGGGAGTGGGAACCACAGACTGACTCAGGGAGAGGTTGAAGATGTTGGTGAACATCTCTGCCAGTTGATCAGCGCACGCCCTGAGAGCTTGCCCTGGAATAACATCCGGCCCTGGAGCTTTGCGGGCGTTGACCTTTTTGAAGGACCGCCTCACGTCTGCCGTTTGTATGGTTAGTGATGTAGTCCCCCTGCACACCTGTGGACTGATGGTGGACGCTGAGTTGTCTGCATCGAACCGGGCATAGAAGGTGTTAAGCTCGTCCTGGAAAGAAGTGGTAGGCTGGACGTACGGCGTTGAGGCGCTGCGTACAGCTCCGAGATGCTGCGTATGACGTTGAAGCGTGCATACGACGTCAAGGTGGCTGCAGGCCGACAGGCTGTTGACGCGCGGAATTTTTGAACACGTTCATTTTTTCGGAGCCCTGCGCGATGTCGGGATCAGCTCCGCACAACTCAATATGGCTCCGGTGATCGAAGTGGGACCGGCCCCGCGAGGCCGTACGGCTCAAGCGACCACGTTAGGTCGCGCTTGCCGCATGGAGTCGCATGCTGGTGGGACAGGCCCTTAAGACAGAGACTGTGTGTTTGTTGATGCTGTCTTCTGCTGCATCCTCAAACATCTGCCAGTCAGTTTTGTCAAAGCAGTCCTGCAAGACCTCATCAGCCTCATTGTTCCATTCGTAAATGTCCCTGGTAACTGTTTTTTCCTGTTTTAGTTTCTGCCTGTATGCAGGCAGCAATAGAATGGAACAGTGGTCTGCCTTCCCAAAAGCAGGGTGGGGGTTGGGCTTGCAGCAGTCTCTGAATGGGGTGTAACAATGGTCCAGGGTCTGCTCTCCCCTGGTGGTATGTTGGTAATATTTTGGGAGAACCTTCTTCGTGTTAGCTCTGTTGAAGTCTCCCAGAACAATGACCGCAGACTCAGGGTGGGAGTTCTCCAGCTCATTTACAGTCCTATACAGTTTGTCCAGGGCTAGGGATTTATCAGCCTGTGGGGGGATGGAAACAGCTGTAAGGAGGACTGAGCTGGAGGGAAAATGAAACTAGCTTTAGGTGGGGCATCTTGGTTATCATGGACGAGTTGAACGGCCCTTCCATGCAACATGTTCATGACAACTACGATGCCTCATCTAAAGCTAGTTTAATTTTCCCTCATTTGGTCCTTACTGTATAACACCATGCTGTATAATCCGATGTTCTGTGCTGTATAACACTATGACTCTTATGATTTTCAGTGCTGAGTACAAAGTGTTACGAAGTGTAAAATGAAGGGATGAATTTCTGGTGAACAGCACTCGGAAAAGTAAAGTTATAAAGTATCACAGGAAGAGCAAGGAAAAGGACGAGCAGGAGCTTGTGTAAATGGTGAACACAAACCGTGCAATGTTGGAAATTTGAAATAAAACCAGAAAGTACTGGCAAAAATGTCTCTAACCTGATGTGCTAACTCACAGATGATGTTCTTCACTAAGGAGAACACAAACAATCTTCCTGATATAGTAGTGGCCGGAGGATCTGGGGTGACAGAGGAACTGAAGGAAATCCACATTAGGCAGGAAATGGTTGGATAGGCTGATGAGACTGAAGGCTGATAAATCCCCAGGGTCTAATGGTCTGTATCCCAGGGTACTTAAGGGAATGGCTCGAGAAATTATGGATGCATTGGTGATAATTTTCCAATGTTCTATAGACTCAGGATCAGTTCCTGTGGATTGGAGGGTAACTAATGTCATCCACTTTTTAAGAAAGGCGGGAGAGAGAAAACAGGGAATTATAGACCAGTTAGCCTGACATCGGTGGTGGGGAAGATGCTGGAGTCAATTATAAAAGATGAGATAGCCAAACATTTGGATAGCAGTAACAGGATCGGTCTGAGTCAGCATGGATATACAAAGGGGAAATCATGCTTGACTAATCTTCTGGAATATTTTGAAGATGTAACTAGGAAAATGGACAAGGGAGAGCCAGTGGATGTAGTGTACCTGGACTTTCGGAAAGCATTTGATAAGGTCCCACATAGAGGATTAATGGGCAAAATTAGGGCACATGATATTGGCGTTAGAGAGCTGACATGGATAGAGAAGTGGTTGGCAGACAGGAAACAGTAGGGATTAACGGATCCCTTTCAGAATGGCAGGCAGTGACTAGTGGGGTACCGCATGGCTCAGTGCTGGGACCGCAGCTATTTACAATATACATCAATGATTTGGATGAAGGGATTCGATCATTAGCAAATTGCAAAGATGACACAAAGCTGGGTGACTGTGTGAACTGTGAGGAGGATGCTATGAGAATGCAGCGTGACTTGGACAGGTTGGGGGGGTGGGCAGATGCATGGCAGATGAAGTTTAATGCGGATAAATGTGAGGTTATCCACTTTGGTAGCAAAAACAGGAAGGCAGATGACTATCTAAATGGCATCAAGTTGAGAAAAGGGGAAGTACAACATGATCTGGGGTCCTTGTACATCAGTCTATGGAAGTAAGCATGCAGGTACAGCAGGCCGTGAAGAAAGCGAATGGCATGTTGCTCTTTATAACAAGAGGAATCCGATATAGGAGCAAAGAGGTCCTTCTGCAGTTGTACAGAGCCCTAGTGAGACCACACCTAGAGTATTGTGTGTAGGTTTGGTCCCATAATTTGAAGAAGGGCATTCTTGCTATTGAGGGAGTGCAGCATAGGTTTGCAAGGTTAATTCCTGGGATGGCAGGACTGTCATATGCTGAGAGAATGGAGCAGCTGGGCTTGTACACTCTGGAGTTTAGAAGGATGAGAGGGGATCTCATTGAAACGTATGATTGTTAAGGGCTTGGACACACTAGAGGCAGGAAACATGTTCCCGATGTTGGGGGAGACCAGAACCAGGGGCCACAGTTTAAGAATAAGGAGTAAGCCAATTAGAACGGAGACAAGGAAACACGTTTTCTCACAGAGAGTGGTGAGTCTGTGGAAGCCTCTGCCTCAGAGGGCGGTGGAGGCAGGTTCTCTGGATGCTTTCAAGAGAGAGCTAGATAGGGATTCTTAAAAATAGTGGAATCAGGGGATATGGGGTAAAGGCAGGAACGGGGTACTGATTGGGGATGATCAGCCATGATCACATTGAATGGCGGTGCTGGCTCGAAGGGCTGAATGGCCTACTCCTGCACCTATTGTCTTTTGTCTATTGTCTAATGGGCTGCTGAAACTTTCTTGTACTTTCTCTACCACTTTCAAGCATTATCTAGCCCGCATCACCTTATACACGTGGGGACTTGGTTGCTGTGTTTCTTACATTACAAGAGAGTACACTATATTGACGGTGAAGCACTTTGGAATGTTCTGAGGTCATGCCATGTAAAGTCAATTCTTCTTCTCAACACTGCATGTGCCCTGGGCTCCTGTAATCCATGTTGTGAATTGGCCATAATGCATATTATTGATGGGTAGAAGAAGTAACATTGAACGCACAGATCCCTCTCAAGCCACACAAAGCAAGCCTCCTTAGTCAGTCATTAAGGCAATGAGGATCATTATTGCAGATTGAGTGGTGGAAGGAAATGAATTTAATACCAAAAGGTCACTGCGTTCATGGAAATGTGTCTAACAAGCATTTCCTCTTGTTTATCTATTCCGCGATTCAGCACGCCTAGTTTGCAACCATTAGTGACATCGATCCTTGCATTTAAATCGGGGAAATTCAGCAACAACCACACTCAGCCCTAGAACACACTGATTCCAACTGATGATGTGGGGACTCTGTAAGTTCAAGAGAAAGGTAGAGGGCCCCTGGATTTAAATGGAGCACAGGAAGCAACAGAATCCTTGAATTTCAAGAGTCAAGAGCCAAGAGTCAAGAGTGTTTTATTGTCATATATCCCCAAACAGAACAATTAAATTCTTACTTGCAGCAACAAAAACAGATATGTAAACTCAGGACTCTGTAGACATCATAATTATCAACAAAAAGATGTTCAGTATATTAAAAAAAACCTGACAATAATAGTGCAAAGACAAAAACAATAACAATGCCCCCCCGCCCGCCCCCCCCCCCCCCCCCCCCCCCCCCCAAGTCATTGTAATTCAGTTTTGTTGGAGGTTGTCGAGTTTAATAACCTGACGGTTGTTGGGAAGAAGCTGCACCTGAACCTACGTTACAGTTTTCAGGCTCCTGCACCTTCTTCCTAATGGCCGGAATGAAATGAGAGCATGGGCAGAGTGCTGGGGGTTTGTGACTCCCTTTTTGAGGCAGCAACTCCTGTAGACCCCTTCTATGGTGGGGAGGTCAGTACCCATGATGGACTGGGCAGTGTCCCTGAAATTAAGAAGGAGGCAGAAGACCCTCAATGTAAGATGGAGCAAGAGGACCCCTAAATAAAGACAAAGACTCACTGAACTTACAAAGGATGCATGTGGCTATAATATTAAGAGGAAAACAATGAGCCCTGATGACGCTAGAGAAGCATCTACGGTTATAATGTTTAAAAGACTCTTGGAGAGGTAGATAGATAGGAGAGGTTTGGAGGGATCGGGGCCAAGTTTAACCTAGTAGAACTAGCCCAATTGGCCAACATGGTTGGTATGAACAAGTTGGGCTGAAGAGACTGTTTCCATGCTGTATGGCTCCATTTTGTTTTTGGTTTTGATTTATTATTGTCACATGTACCAAGGTAGACTGGAAAGCCTTGTTTTGCATGCTATCCAAACAGATCAGATTTGCCATATCTAGATACAATCAGTTCAAACTCAAGTACAATGGATAGAGCAAAAGATACAGAGCAGAATATATAGTTCCCAGCATTGTAGCCCGTTGTAACTCATCAGTTCCTTAGAACCTATGATTAATAAGTTCATAAGTTATAGGAGCAAAATTAGGCCATTTGACCCATCAAGTCTACTCCACCATTCAATCATGGCTGATCTATCTTTCCCTCTCATTCACATTCTCCTGCCTTCTCCCCATAACCCCTGACACCCATACTAATCAAGAATACATCGATCTCTGCCTTTAAAATATCCATTGATGGCTTCCACAGCCTTCTGTAGCAATGAATTCCACTGTTTCACGACCCTCTGATTAAAGAAATTCCTCCTCATCTCCTTCCTACAAGTACGTCCTTTTATTCTGACAGTATGGCCTCTGGTCCTAGGCTCTCCCAACTAGTGGAAACATCTTCTCCACATCCAGGCCTTTCAGTATTCGATAAGTTTCAATGAGAATCCCCCTCATCCTTCTAAACTCCAGCGATTACAGGCCAGTGCCGTCAAACGCTCATCATATGTTAACCCAATAATTCCTGGGATCAATGCCTTGATGACTAAGATGAGGATGACTTTGGAACTGTCGTTTACCTCTGATATTCTGCAATTACTTTGCTGATAAATGCTGTAAACTCTGCTCTGCCAGACTTTCACCTTAGCGTTTGATGGGTCTCCGACAGGACGCTCTCTCAGCACTAAAAACTAGCTTCCTTCTGCTAATGCCCCAATATGTGTGTCCTCAGCTGTCATCAGTTCAAGGACCTTGTGCTTCAAGTGTATAATCTGGAGATATGAATGCCTTCATCTTAATAAGGAGAGATGTGAAGCGAGGAAAATCAGGGACTCTTGCTCTGAAGGGAAATCAGAGCCATGTGTGAGAGGTAAAACCTATTTAGAAATTCACTCAACTCTTTTGGCACGATACTTGTAAATGATTTCTGTTGATGGAATGCAGCGGCAAAGGCATTGAAGGGCTTTAAGGAGAGTGGCAAAGTTTAAAGGAGAGGTGCAGGGCAAGTTTTTTTGCACAGAAGGTGGTGGGTGCCTGGAACTTGCTGCCAGGAGCAGTGATGGAGGCAGATATGATAGTGGCATTAAAGAGCTGTTTGGATTGATATGCAGGGAATGGAGGAATATAGATCATGTGCAGACAGATAAGTGTCATGATCGGCACTGACATTGCAGGTCTAAGAGGTCGTTTCTGTGTTGTGCCGTTCTATGATCCAGTCTAAAGGGTTTTATTGCCATATGTCCCAAAATGGAAGAATGAAATTCTGACTTGCAGTACAACAACAGATATCTGTAAATACCAAAGTAAGCAACAAAAATGTCTGTATATATGTATATATATAAACATAGAGATAAATAATAAATGCAAATAAAGAAACACACACACACACAAACACACACTCACACACACAAACACACACTCACACACACACACACACACACACACACACACACACACACACACACACACACACACACACACACACACACACACACACGCGGGTCAGGCAGCATCTGGAGAAAAATAATAGGTAACGTTTCGGTTTCGAACCCTTCTTCAGACTTTTTGTCTGAATATTTTGTATCTATCTTCGGTATAAGCCAGCATCTGCAGTTTCTTCCTAGACATGCAGTCTCCCCCATCTCTATATTACTGATGCTTTCAATTTTCCATGTTCCCTCACCTCCTGTGAGTGCTGTAGAGACAAAGGAAATGTATATTAATGTTGCAATAATGAGGAGAGTCCTAGGTCTGGAGTTCCAATGTGAACATGTGTAGGACAGGTTTGGAGGGATATGGACCAAGACTTGGCGTAAAATCTGGGGGGGCCAGGGGACACACGTTCCCCCCCATGTTTTGAGAGGTGGGGGACATCCCCCCCCAAGTGTTTGTCATCCGGATTTTAAAATCTCCACTTTCCTTAGACAGTGGAGGTGGGACTGCTGATCGTGGGTGCCGATTGGACGAGAGAGATGTCAGTCAGCAGGCAATGGGGCGGGATATGATGATTAAGCGCGATGATTGGAGGAGGGAGACGTGGCACAGGCATGCGCCTCATCCACAGCCAGGATCGATCGCAGCCGGGTCTCCGGCGCTGTCCCGTCCCCACCCGAGTGCCCCCCCGACACGGGTGGCCAGAGAGGTCAGGAGTCAGATGGGCGTGGCACCCCCAGGCCCACAGCCAGTACAGAGAAGCAGCGCTAAACCCAGCTCAACTCTGCCTGTCCCGCCAGATCAACCTGCCTGGGCTTGCGGGAAATATGGCCAGTGCGGAGAAGCAGTGCTGGTATCCCGTCAGTTCATTCAGGGCTGTAGTTAATCCGGCGAGATAGGCAGAGTTGAGCTGCATTTAGCGCTGGATTGAGCCTCCGAAGCCTCGCGCACGTGTGTGAGTGTGCGCATGCGCGCGCGGCCGCCAAATAATTCTGTACCCCCTGTCCCCCGGTCCCCTCCATATTTTGATAGCAAGTTCCGTGCCCGGACCAAGTGCAGGAAACTGGGACATTCTTGGCTAGTGTGGTCAAGTTGGGCCGAAGGGCCTGTTTCCAAACTGTAACACTCTATGACTCTAAGATAACAAGAATGCATCTCTCTCTTTCTATTGTCTTCATGTACACGATGTGTCAACCTATTTTACATATGACACGTAAATGAGGCGCAAATGACGGCCAAGTGGGACAGGCCCCTAACATTGTATCGTAAGACTCCCCCACCCCCTCGCACATCCCACCTTATTCTGCTGCTCAGTACATGAATAGGAAAGGTGTGGAAGTATATAGGTCAAACGTTAACTAGCTAAAGGAAGCTCATGTGAAGAAGGGTCGCGACACAAAACGTCATCTGTCAATGTTCTCCAGAGATTACACCTGAACTGCTGAGTTACACCAGCACTTTGTGTCTTTTCAAGGTTACAGGGATTATCCTTACGTGCATTAACCAGCTTCTGCAGTTCTCTGGTTCTACAGGGAAGCAACTTGGTTGGCAGGGACAAGCTGGGCCGAAGGGTCTGTCTTGGCATTCTATAACTATGCCTCAGATCTTACGGTCGATCCCTATTGCCTTCTGTGTAATGCCTGTCACATTCACGCTGTATTTATTCATTACCACATTTCAACGTTTTGTCAAGTGTTAAAGGAATTTGTCGATGTTTTTATTGGGGAGAATGGAATCAGTTTAGCGCATTTAATATCGATTTCTATTGCTACCATAATTTATTTAAACTCTCCTGAAACTTTATTCCTTTTACTAGGCTGTGGAACCTAATTTTCAACTTAACTTTTTCTGACCAGATGAATCTTTCATTGGAAGTATAATGCCTTCACCGTGCCAATTGAGTCATGGCTAATTAAATGGGAACAAAACATGCCTGGTTATTAGATTATATGGTTTCCCCACCTCTCTACAGCAGACAATGTAAATTGATTATATCCGCTGGCTCCACTTGACAATAAATTAACAGTCTTTTCGAGAAGGACATTCAATTGTGTTTGTTGCAAAGGGAACAGAAACCACTGGAACACACAGTATGTGGGGAAAGAGAAACAGTGTTAATCTTACGAGTCGCAAACAAAGGATCCTAATGCTGTCTATCCAGATTTCCCTCAGAGGGTGGTGAGTATGAAGTGCGATCAGCCAGAGGTGATAGTCGAGGCAGGTACATTGAGACACTACCCGACCCGCTGAGTTACTCCAGCACTTTGTGTACTTTTTTTTTGATAAACCATCATCTGCAGTTCCTCGTGCCTATCACCTATCTACTGTTAGTGGGACTGTTAAACTGCCAACCCACCAGGAGTACTATGGAAGGGATAAATAGTTCACAGGAGCAGAGCACACATTGCTGGAGTAATTCAGCAGGACAGGCAGCATCCCTGGATAGAAGCAATGGGTGACGTTTTGGGTCAAGACCCTTCTTCAGACTGAACTCTCAGTTTGAAGAAGGATCTCAACCATAAACGTCACCCATTCCTTCTATCCAGAGATGCTGCCTGTCCCGCCGAGTTACTCCAGAATTTTGTGTCTATCTTCGGTATAACACAGCATCTGCAGTTCCTTCTTACACAAAGGAGAAGAGCAGTTGGGATATTATCTATGGCTCAGTTCAAAGATACTATGTAAAAAGAAATTTGCATCAGCGATATGTAAATACAGCTTAGAACAGATGGTGTGGAGAGGTCTGTAATTTGTAGAATTAATGTTTATGTTAAATCCCTGCTCTTTGCCCTTTGTTTCTCCAGCAGATCCTGAGCTTGGAGAACAGTGTTGCACTCTTTAATTTCTACCTATATCTAAAAGCAATACTGCAAGTCAGCTTACAACCTGTTTCTGTGGGCGGCACGGTGGTGCAGTTGAGAAGGTGCTGCCCTACAGCGCCAGATACCTGGATTTGATCCTGACTGTGGGTGCTGTCTGTATAGAGTTTGTATGTTCGCCCTGTGATGATAGTGGGTTTCTCCGGATCATATGTGATCATGTGATAGGAGCAGAATTTGGTCATTCAGCCCATCAAGTCTACTTCGCCATTCAATCATGGCTGATCTATCCCTCCCTCCTTATGCCATTCTCCTGTCTTCTCCCTGGATGTTCCAGTTTCCCCCCACACTCCAAAGATGTGCAGGTTTGTAGATTAATTGGCTTTGGTAAAATTGTAAAATGTCCCTAGTGTGTAGGATAGTGCTAGTATACGGGGTGATCGCTCGATGACGTGCACTCAGTGGACCGAAGGGGCTGTTTCTACGTTGTATCCCTAAACCAACCTAAACTTAAAGGACAGCTTGAAAGGGATCAGTGTACAGGGCTCTGCGTCTCTTGACCTTAAAGGCCTATTGTCCTGGTGACAACACTGCATCAGTGATGTAGGGGTTAACCTCACCTGTTTCGCTAAACTAAACTAAACTATACTAAACCTAATGGTATAAACATTGAATTCTCCAATTCAAGATGGCTAACCAACATATACACCCCAACCCCAATTTTTTCAGCGTTTTCATTTTTGTTTCTGATATTCCCCCATCTGCAGTTTTTCATTTAAATTTTGCTCATGATTTGAAATAAAATCTTGAAAGCTTTGTTGGATTTTGATGACACTTGAGTTCCAGAATGCTACACTGGACTTCACTGACTTTATAGTCTGTTGGAAAATGCAATCTAATGCAAATAAAACCTAGGCAAACCTTGAGGATGCAATCGTAATTTTTTTTGCTGCAGCCATCACAAGCTCATCGCAAACAGTAATGTTTAATTTTCCTGACACTACATACATTACATGCCTAATTAAATATTATTTGGTGAATCTCCTGTTCAGGCAAAGATATGCATCTCCCCTGATGAATCATTGCTTGGGCTAAAATATAGTCAAGATTATTTAAGTACTTTTAAATCCCAATTGTACAAAGGCAGAGCAGATTAAATTGCCCCTGATGTCAATACTACTGTAATCCCTATCGGTACGAAAACACATCACAGTAGTTTGCATTAATCTACAAAAAAAATGTTTCTGGAGAGATATTTAATTTCTAAATTGCATTTGAAGAATTGTGTTTCGACATATTTGTTAGCAATGGGGAAACTCGTCTATTCTATTACTAAAACTCTCGTCTTGACCACTTCCGGTCTGTGGTGTTTTTAAATTTGTGTAAATACGGTACCCTATATTGCTAGGATTTTTTGGCCACCTTACTCATCCTTCTCCTCTGCTCCAAGTGCAACATTTGTTTTGTTCCGATCGGTGGAATAATAGAAAAGTTATGCAAGTTTAAAAAATCAGCAGATTGGTCTTATCGCCTGTCGGTCACCATGAAGGTAATGCCCCTTCCGGCACCCGAGGAGAATAAAGTACAGCAGGCCGGGCGTGAGTCAGTCAGCCCGGAAGCCATGAGTGAGAGTTGAGTCCAGAACTGTGAGTGCACAAGCTGTGAGTAACTGAACTGGGAATCCACAAGCCATTAGTGAGTGAACTGTGAGTCCACAAGCCATGAGTGACTAAACTGTGAGTCCACAAGCTGTGGCTGAGTGAACAATGAGTCCTCAAGCCGTGGCTGAGTGAACTGTGAGTCCACCAGCCATGGCCGAGTGAACAGGGAGTCCACCAGCTGTGGCTGAGTGAACTGTGAGTCCCCCAGCCGTGGTTGTGAACTGTGTCGACCAGCTGTGAGTGAGTGAACTGTAAGTCCACCAGCCGTGGGTGAGTGAACTGAGAGTCCACAAGTCATGAGTGACTGAACTGTGAGTCCACTAGACGTGAGAAAATGAACTATGAGTCCACCAGCTGTGAGTGAGTGAACTGTAAGTCCACCAGCCATGAGTGAGTGAACTGTGAGTCCAAGAATCGATTCGGCCCACGACCACACTAGCCCTCTGGAAACCAGCCCTTCGGCCCACAACATCCATACTAGCCCACTAGAAAGCCCCCCCCCCCCCCCGCTGGCCACCTGAAGCTCCCCCACCGGCCCCCAACAGCCCTGTCTGAAGTTGTGTCCCTCCCCATGCTGCAGGACGCTCCCCCCCCCCCGGCCCCCTACAGCCCCCGCCTGAAGCTGACCACCTCCCCCGGTTGCAGAATGCTTCAAGAGGCGTAACAAGATATAATGGACTGAATAAATCTCCTCTTTAACATTTAAATTGGTGTTATATTTTAGGAGTTATTCACATTTTAAGCTTTAATAAATTCCTTATCCTGCATGTTCTACGTCACGATGGGAACCCAATGGGAGGGAATGGCTGCGCCGCCGGAGAGCCACTAGGAGTGGATGGTGGGGGGGGGGGGGGGTTTGAATAGAATAGAGTGCCTTTTATTTTCATTCAAACAGCTTGGTTTGAACAAAAGTGCATTTTCTACAGTCGTACATTACAAAAAAACCCAAGACCCACACTTAACACAGTTTACATAAACGTTTGAGGGGGGGGGGGGGGGGATGGAGTGAGTGCATGGGGGGGCGGGAGGGCATGGGGCAGATGGGGAGGGGAATGGGGTGAGGGGAGGAGGGGGGGATCAGGGGCGTCATAACGGGAACCCGTCAGCCGCGCTGCACTGTTGGGGACTATGTGTGAGTGGTGGAATATTGTAATTGGTGAAGAGGTGGAATATTGCATATGGGGCCAGGCCTCCCATGTGAGAATGGGGCCCAATGAGTCCCACTTAGTCTAGTTGTTTGTATAAAACTGGATGTGATCAATGATTATATAAAGGCTTGCGCCCCCCGATGATTGAGTCCTTTGACTAACCTTTAGACTTTATCTTCAGCGATACAGCATGGAAACGGGGCCTTCGACCCATGGAAACTCTGCCGACCAACGATCATTCTGTACACTCACACTGTCCTACATACTCGGGACAATTTACAATTTTACCAAAGCCAATTAACCTACAAACCTGTACATCTTTGGAGTGTGGGAGGAAAACGGAGTACCCGAAGAAAACCCACATGGTCACGGGGTGAACGTATATATTTTGTACAGACAGCACCTGTAGTCATCGTCAAACCCAGGTCTCTGGCACTGTAAGACAGCAACTCTACCGCTGCGCCACTGTGTCGCCCTAAAACACAGGTCTGCGCTAGTATTTAGTTTAAGCCTCTCCATTGATTAATTTATATACCCACCCTCTGTGTGAATGGTTGTTGCTTAGGTTCCTATTAAATCTTCCCACTCTCACTTTAAAGTCCATAAATTTTGGAATGACATTTTTGGAATTTTTACAAAACTATTCAACATAAAATTGAACCCCAATACAGAACTAATTATCTTTGGATCAATGGAAGATGGAAGAGGCAAGTAAACTAACTATATTCCAAGAAGCTTTTCTTAATTTCGGTCTAATAACAGCAAAAAAACATATTCAAATTTTGGAAAAACGCAACCACGCCAACATTCAAAATGTGGATGTCAAACATGTCTGAAACGCTACATCTTGAAGAAATGAGATTTCTCCTACTATGCAAAATAAACCAATTCTTAAAGACTTGGTCTCCTTTTATCAACTTTTTACTAGCATATGGTGCAACATAACATAACCTTAGAAATTAAATGGTTTAGAACCGGGTGACGGATGGGCAAAAATACGAAATAGGTAGATCTCTCCTAATCTCTCTTTTCTTTGCTTTCTCCTTCTATTTCAATCTTTTTAGCTTCTCTTCTATGCCCTTTATTTCTTTTGCTATCTGTTTCTACTCGCTTGTCTATCTATTCCGACACTCTTTATTTCTTTTTTCGCTCACTGTTTTTTTATTATTAAATTAAAAAAACAAAGTTGTACAAGAATGGAAATATGTATGTATGTATTAGGTACTAAAGTACCACACTATTGTACTTACTTCTAACAAAAATAAACAAAAACAAAAAAAAACCTAAGTCCTCTGCTTTTTAATTCCCCTACTCTGGGAAAAAAGATGAGTATTTACCATATATATTCCACCTGTCTGTTGTCATTTATCTAACTCTATAAAGTCACCCCTAAACCTCTTGCGCTCCAAAGTCTGCACATTTATCCTTTATCTGTACACAGTGGACGGTTTGATCATATTCATATATAGTCTTTTATTTGACTGGATAGCTTTCAAACTAAAGTTTTTCACTGTTTTGCAGTGCATGTTACAATGAGAAACTAAGCTAAACTAAACTAAACCAAACATCGCACTGTAATTTTTTCTGCATCCTTTCCAGTTTAACGACCTCCTTTCTATAGCAGGGTAAAGGGCACTGTGCATTCACCCAATCTATTATCCTCATAATTTTGTACACCTTTATAAGATCTTCTCTCATCCTCCTGTGCTCCAATGAATGGAGTCCATGAATGCAAAACCTCTTCCTTGCCTTCAAAACCACTGTATCGCAGTACACGAGGCAATGATAAATTAAGCTAAACTAAACCAACCAAACGTCTCCCTCTAGCTCAGGCCATCAATTCCTGGCAACATCCTCGCAAATCTTCTCTGCTTCCTTTCCAGCTTGGCAACTTCTCCCTATCGCATGGTGACCAACACCGAACACAATATTCCAAGCTTGGCCCCACCAACATCTTGTACAACTGTAACATAATGTGCCGTTTGAAGAGGAAAGAGGAAAGTCACAATGGACCGCACATTTTTAATTGGAACCAGCCTACTCTGTCCAATTCGCTGACTAGATGAACAAATATTGCCTTGCTTGGCACTATTCAGTTTTTAACTTCTACTTCATGTAGTTTCATTTCATTTAATGGCCTCACACTCTCGCCAGAGCAGCATTTTGTACTTTAGCAGTGCTCAGGATGAAAGAGCAATTTAAGGAATGTTATGTGCAGTGGTGTCACAAAGTTCATGTCTAATGTGCAGTAAAGAGTACGTGATTGAATCCAGAATGGATGCTGGGTGTTGCTGTTTATTCAAGGCCATGGCTGAGATTGTTGACTCTCTACATGCTTTCAAGTGTAAGGGAATATTAGGCTGAACATAAGGGCAATGTCCTTTGCAACCCACAAATGAGTTCAGTTTAGCGATACAGCGTGGAAACAGGCCCTTCGGCCCACTAAGCCCATGCCGGCCAGCGATCACTCGTACACTAGTCTAGTTTAGTTTAGAGTAGAGATACAGCTTAGAAAAAGTCCCTTCAGTCCATTGAGTCCACACTGACCAGTAATCATTGTATACCAGCACTATCCTACACATTAGGGACAATTTGCAAAGCCTGGTGAATCCCGACCTGGAATATCGCCTATCCATGCGTTTCTCAAGACATGCTGTCTGACCCGCTGAGTCAGTTGTGTTTAAAGTTAAATGGAGGATTGTGCCAAGACTGCAAGAAATTCCAGAGGATTCTGGGTGCAGCCCAGACCATCACACAAACCAACGTCCCTTCCATTTACTCCATCTACACTTCATACTGCCTAGGAAGAGTTACACCCCGGCCATCCTCTCCTCTCCTCTCCCATCAGGCAAGAGGTATAGAAGTGTGAAAACGTACACCTCCAGAGCAAGCTTTTTCCCAGCTGTTATCGGGCAATTGAACTATCCTGCCAACAACTAGAGAGCAGTCCTGAGCTACTATACCTCACTGAAGACCCTCGGATTATGTTTAATCAGACTTTACACAACTTTATCTTGCACTAAATGTTATTCACCTAAATCCTTTTATCCTATATCTGTACACTGGTGATGGCTCCATTGTGATCATGTATAAAGATGTTCCACTAACTGGTTAGCGCGCAACAAAAGTGTCACACTGTTCTTCGGAACACGTGACAATAAACTAAATTCAAGCTCAAACAATTTCAACAATGCAGAATGCATTGGAACGGGATAACTCTGCAACATGGTACAATGTATAACTTCATCCTGAAAATGCCTTTACATTGCCAAATCTATAGATGTTATTAGCTCCCACCATATCTCCAGAAAAGCCAAAAAACTAATTTGATAAATGTCCTCATATTTCAACACACATTTTTGATTGGAACTTTCCAAAGCTATTAATGAAATCAGCTTCACATTTCATTTATGGGTAACTAGACTAAGTGGGACCCGTTGGGTCCCATCTTCACACGGGAGGGCTGGTCCCCCAATGCAATATTCCACCTCTCCACCAATTCCGATATTGGTGGCCAGTGCCCCCCACTTTCTGGAGGGGGGGCTTTCTGGAGCGCTTGCATGTGTGTTGTGGGCCGAAGGGACTGGTTTCCAGAGGGCTAGTATGGACATTGTGGGCTGAATGGATTCTTGGGCTGGCAGCACAGTCACTGAGGCCTGGCAGCTCAGTCACTCAGGCCTGGCAGCTCAGTCACTCAGGCCTGGCAGCTCAGTCACTCTGGCCTGGTAGCCTAGTCACACATGCCTAGTGGTCTGGCAGCCCACTAACTCATGCCTGGTGGGCTGGCAGCTCAGTCATTCAGGGCTGGTGGGCTGGCAGCTCAGTCACTCAGGCCTGATGGGCTGGCAGCTCAGTCTCTCAGGCCTGATGGGCTGGCAGCTCAGAAACTCCCAGAAATTCTGTCCAAAACAGGTGGGAGGGTGTGAGAGAGAAGGGGGAGAGGGTGGAGAATCAATTTTAGACATTTTTCATCTTTTTCGACAGATCAAAGGAATGAAGGAGGAAAGTCTATCCTGGCGTGGATCTCACATGGAGCCAATGAAGGGAGGGAGAAGAATACTGGGGTGAGGTTTAGTACTTACAGGGGTATACTTACCGATGGGCCAAAGGGACTCCTCCTGTACTAGCCCAGGCCTGATGGGCCGAAGGGACCAAAAAAAAAGCAGCTGAGTGAAATCTAATTGAAAGGCACTTTTTCTGGACTTTTCCTGGCCTGACATGGGCCTTTTGGGCCAGAATGCTCTTTGTGGGCTAACACGGGCATTTTGGGCAAAAGGTACTGTTTTCTGGTCTAATAGAGGCCTTGTGGGCCAAAATGAGATGTTTCAGGTAGGTCAAAGGTGGGCTGGCAGTTGATTCACTCACCCACTGCTGGTGGGCTGGCAGTTCACTCACTCACTCGCAGCTGGTCGGCTGGCAGTTCACTCATGGCTGGTGGCTCACACGCACACACCCTCCATCACACACACACACCTTCCATCATGCACACACACCCTCCATCTCAAACATACACAAAATCCATCACACACACATTCACAGGCACATACACACCCTCAATCAAACACACACACTCCATCACACACACACAGCCACACACACACACAGCTACACACAAAGCCACACAGACACCCTCCATCTAACACTCACACAATCCATCACACACTCACAGGCACACACAGACACCCTCCCTCACACACACACACACACACACACACTCACTCACTCACATTCACTCACACACAACATATATATGACAGTAACACTCCCTTGAATCTACTCATGCTGCTGAGCGCGGCCTCTCCACTGAGCGGGACTTCCGGAGTGAGCGGGACTTCCAGAGTGGAGCGGGACTTCCAGAGTGGAGCGGGACTTCCAGAGTGGAGCGGGACTTCCAGAGTGAGCGGGGCTTCCAGAGTGAGTGGGACCTCCGGAGTGAGCAGGACCTTTTGACCAAGCACAGTGCAGGGCCAACGATCCAATCCATTCCATTTCAAGTCAAGCACAGTGCAGGACCAACAATCCAATCATTCCATTTCAAGTCAAGCACAGTGCAGGGCCAACAATCCAATCCATTCCATTTCAAGTCAAGCATAGTGCAGGGCCAACAATCCAATCCATTCCATTTCAAGTCAAGCACAGTGCAGGGCCAACAATCCAATCCATTCCATTTCAAGTCAAGCACAGTGCAGGGCCAACAATCCAATCCATTCCGTTTCAAGTCAAGCACAGTGATGGGCCAACAATCCAATCCATTCCATTTCAAGTCAAGCACAGTGCAGGGCCAACAATCCAATCAATTCCATTTCAAGTCAAGCACAGTGCAGGGTCAATAATCCAATCCATTTCATTTCAAGCTAAGCACAGTGCAGGGCTAACAATTCAGTTCATTCACGGGGCAGGCACAGTTCAATTCACTCACGGGGCAGGTACAGCTCAGTTCAATCAGCACGGGGCAGGCACAGTTCAATTCACTCATGGGGCAGGCACAGCTCAATTCACTCACAGGTCAGGCACAGTTCAATTCACTCATGGGGCAGAAACAGGTCAATCAGCATGGCACAGACACAGTTCAATTCAGTTCACACATGGCATAGAATTGCAGTTCTGGACTCACTCACAGTCTACCAGAGTGACTGACTCACGTCCGGCCTCCGGGGCTTTATTCTCCTGGGTGCCCAGAAGGGGCCTACCTTCATCATGGTGACTGACATGTGAGAAGACCAATCAGCTGATCTCATGATTTTTTAAACATTTATAACTTTTTTTTATTATTTCACCGATCGGAAAAAACCTGGGGGCAGTTGGAGGAGAGGAGGACGGTGAGTAAGATGGTGAAAAAAATCATAGCGATATAAGGTAGCGTTTTTTCTAAAATGTATTTACAATGTAGACAGGAAGTGGTCAAGATGAAACTTTTAGTAATAGTACAGATACTAGCTCTCAGTGTGGGTCACTTTTACAATTTTTCCCATGGTGGCTTTTGTATTGATAAGGCAATTTTATTGCAGTTGTGGTTTATTCCTCCTGAAACTTCAATTAACTGCAATGAAAAGTATTAAAACAGCTTTAGAGATATAGCGTTGAAAAAGGCCCTTCGGTCCACCGAGTCCATGCCAACTAGCGATCCCTGCACACTAATACTATCCCATTCACACTCGGGACAATTTACAATTATACCAAACCAATTGTATGTCTTTGGAATGTGGGAGGAAACGAGAGCATCCTGGAGAAAGCCCAGATAGGTTATGGGGAGAAAGTACAAACTGTACAGACTTCCCAAATCATGCTGTGATGTTTCCCGATAAAATGCTTTCTGCAGCAGTATTTGTAGAAATTGGTCACTTTGGAAGGCGATTCCAATTGGTGCGAGTGGTGCAATTGGTGGCCTCACAGTGCCAGAGACCAGGGTTCGATCCTGACCTCCAGTGCTCTCTGTGTGGAGTTTGAATGTTCTGCCTATGGCCCTGTGGGTTTCTTCAAGGTGCTCCGGTATCTTTCCACATCCCAAAGCCATGCAGGTTTGTTGGTTAATTGCCCTCTTTAAATTGCCCCTAGAGTGTAGGGAGTGGATGAGAAAGTGGGACAATATTGAACTACTGTGGGCAGATGATTGATGGTCAGTATGGACGGTGGTCTGATGGACCTGTTTTAATGCAATACCTTCCTATTAATCATAAAATGTGATTTGTGTAAAGATAAACACAAAGTGCTGGTGTAATTCAGCAGATCAGGCAGCAACTCTGGAGAAAAGGGATGAGTGACGATTTGGGTCAAGACCATTCTTCAGACTGTATAAATCAGCATCTGCAGTTTCTTGTTTCTACTAATGGGATTAGTGTTGATGAATACTCAATGGTTAGTTCATAACTTCATAAATCCATAAGTTGTAGTAGCAGAATTATGCCATTCAAGACATCAAGTCTACTCCGCTATTCCATCATGGCTGATCTATCTTTTCCTCTCAACCCCATTCTCCTGCCTTCTCCCCATAACCTCTGTACTAATCAAGAATCTGTCAATCTCCATTGATATCGTCCACAGCCTTCTGTGGCAATGACTTCCACAGAATCACCACCCTCTATCTCAATAAATTCCTCTTCATCTCTTTTCTCTCTTCAACAATGTCCATTGTTTCTGAATCTATGCCCTTGTGGGTTTGTAGATTAATTGGCATCTGTATAGTTGCCTCTGGTGTGTAGGGAGTGGATGAGAAAGTTGGATAACAGAATCAGAGGCTATGGTCTCTGTCCTAGATCCTTTAGTCGTAGCTTGGATACGATGGGGTGAAGGGCCTGTTTCCATTCTGTATGACACTATGACTTTATGTTAAGGTCTGAAAGGAGAGAAAGGTAAAAGGGAAATAGTAAAGCATGGTTCATCCAAGCTTTAAGTTAAGGACAAGCAAGATATAATTTTCATGACTCCTGATATCTAATCACCATTTATTTAAGGCTAATGGAGATGATCCTGTGTCAGTTTCTGTGGAAAGGAGGATGCTTAGCTGACCACAAATAAAATCATTTCACCATCAACCCATTAACGGAACCAATGAAGAGACAACTAAAGCACTTAAATGCCGACATGATCCTTGTTTGAGAGTCTGTGGTAGCCTTTCCTTAACCGATGGAAAGCAAGCCTTCTTATTTTTAGCAGTCATGTAAAGCTGATCCACAAAATCAAAAGTATGGAGTAACTTACAGGGGTCCTTGTAACAAAGCAGTATAAGTGGACCTATAATGGTATTCTGTTACCCAATATGTGGTTACTTAGCACGTCATGTTAGCTGAGTATGTTCTGGCCACAATTGATTTTTAATTTCTATTATGCAACCCAATGCCATTCAGAATCTAACTGAAACATTTCCCTTGTGTCTACGAAGAGTCATAGAGTCATACAGTGCGGAAACAGGACCTTCGACCCAACTTGACCATGCCGAACAACATGCCCCATCCACACAAGTCCCATCTGCCTGCGTTGCTGCACAACCTTCTAAACCTATCCTATCCATGTACCTGTCTAAATGTCTCTTAAATGTTATGATAATAACTCCCTCAACTACCTCACCGGTAGCTCGTACAACATACTCTACACCCTTTGTGTAAAAAAAGTTACTCCCCAGGTTCATATTAAATCTTTCCCCCTTCACCTTAATCCTACATCCTCTGAACTGTAACATAACATTCCAACATCGATACAATACTCTGACTTATGAGCAAGCCATTAAGCGAAGTGTTTGCACCAGAGAGGATAAACAATCTCAACTGCTGGACGCCCTGAATTTCTGTTCTAATTTCTCATTCAGACCAGCTCTGTGTTAAGGGCCTGTCCCAGTTAGGCGACTTTTTAGGCGAGTGCAGGAGACTCATGATCGTCACATGGTCGCCACAAGTTCGCTGATGGTCTCTGGTGAGTCTCCTTCATGGTCGCGAGGAGTTCCCACATTCTGGAAACTAGCCGCGGCCTCAGTATGGTCGCCGCAAATTATTCAACATGTTGAAAATTTTTCTGCAACCAAAAATTGGTCGCCATGGAGAAAATCAATACTTTTGTAGTTGTAGGTGCAGTGATAGTGGGGTCGCCATGTCGTTGTAGGCAGTCGAGGTAGTTGTAGGTAGTTTAAGTTCATCTCCTTTGCTGACCAAGTATTTTCATTGGCTCATTGGAGAAAAAAAAAACGTAAGCACGAGTTTTCAGAACCAAGAAAAGTCGACTGGTAATGTTAAATTACCCGCTAAACTTCACAGCTGTGTATCTCTGGCTTATTAAAAGTTGTATGGCTTCTTAAAAGTGTTTCCACTCCTTCTCCCCCCCCCCTTCTCCCCCCTTCCACCCCCTTCTCCCCCCTTCTCCCCATTCCCTCCCCTTCTCCCCTCTCCCCCCTCCCCGCTCTTTTAAGGGACTTACCGAACACTGTGTTAGCCGTCTTAACCTTCCTGTTCATCGCGGTGTGTGTCTGTATCACCTTGGCTTTGCACCTTGTGAATTTCAGACAGCGCTCCCCCGCTTTCCCTGGCCCCTGCCTTTGCGATGTGTTTGTATGTGTGTGTTCAGGCGAATGCCGCGAGTTTGAAGGTCGCAGGCAGTCCACTGAAAAGTCGCCTAAGTGGGACAGGCCCTTAAGGCATTATGTTAGGCACTGACATCGTGTTCTTGTACTGTACAGTTCTAAGTTCTATGTTCTATGTTCGCAGGTTGTTAAGTCACTGGGATTGATCCACAGTTGAGGGATTGGGAAAAAACCACAAAGTGCAGAGGTTTGGCCGGCACAGTGGCACAGAGGTAGAGTTGCTGCCTTAAAGTGCCAGAGACCCGACTTTAATCCCGAATACAGGTGCTGTCTGTACAGAGTTTGTACATTCTCCCCACGACCGCGTAGGTTTTCGCCGGGTCTCCCACATTCCGGTTTCCTCCCACAATCCTAAGACGTGCAATTTTGTAGGTTAATTGGTTTCTTTAAATGATCCCTCGTGTGTAAGAGAGAACTAGTGCATGGCTGATTGCAGGTCGGTGCGGACTCGGTTTGCCGAGGACCATCATGTTCGACACAGACAGTGTGGGATAAAGCGTCTATTCCTGCCCTGTACATTTTTGTCTTCTACCTTCTGAGACAATAGATAGGTGTTTTGACACGAAAGAGTTTGAGGAGTAAGTCGAGAGATAGTAAATCCCATAATGTTTTGCATGGTGGTGCGGTCTGAAAGGGGGAAAAAAAGTATGTTTAAATGATATTGTTATTCAGCAAGGAAGTCTCATGTTTAAAATTGTTGTTTATTTCCATGTACGTGTACATAATGCAACGATCTTACTGCAGTACCTTAATGCTTTGAAAGAATTGTCATTCAATGAGAGATGCATTTGATCATTAATAAGTCAATTAATGTAACAAAAAAATCCAAATATTTTAATCAATAAATTATAAGGGATTTCATAAAGCCTTAGGGACAGCTAAATACTGTATCTAGGATGAAGAAAATACGTTATATTTGGATTGGATAAACTTTTCTATATCTCCGTTCCTGTCATCAGATTTGAGCATGGCCCATATACCTAGAGTCTAGGAACATAGTGCAGTACAGCACAGGAAGAGACCCTTTGGCCCACAATGTCCGTACCGATCCAAATTAAGGTAATCTTATCAGACTGCACGTCCATTCCCTGCTTATCCATGTGTCTATTCAAAGGTCTCTTAAAATTAATATTTGAAAACAATTATAAGACATTTAGACATGGATAGGAAAGGTACAGAGGGGCAATGTAGATGCAAGGAACTGCATCTGCTGGTTTACAAAATAAGACACAAAATGCTGGATTAACTCACTGGGTCAGGCAACATCTCAGGATGGGTTAAAGAAGGAACTGCAGATGCTGGAGAATCGAGGGTTACACAAAAAGCTGGAGAAACTCAGCGGGTGCAGCAGCATCTAAGGAGTGAAGGAGATAGGCGACGTTTCGGGTCGAGACCCTTCTTCAGACTGGGTAATGTTTTGGGTCGGAACCCTTCTTTAAACATCCCTGTGCCTTCCTGTAAGGGATGATAGGTTCTGAAAACACAATAACCATCTCTTCCCAACATAAAGGGTCCTGCATAAAGGAGTTCCATATTTCCTTTACTTAGATGATTATCTATAGTATCACCCAATAATAGCTGAAATCTGGTGGAAACTGCCTGAGAGGGTGATTGACTCAGAGACTCTCACAAGATTTAAGTAGCATCTAGAGGGACTTATTTTCCTATTGTAAATTGTTGCATTCGCATCTTGTTTTTTTTGTGCACAGTCTTTTTTTTTCACTGCCTTGTAGGATCAATGTGCAATTTATGTATAATTCAACAACCAAGTGCACTGAGGTACAGGTACAATGGAAATCTTGCTTGCATCTGTATCATGGAACATATTCTCAGAAACAACACATTAAAACAAAAATTCTTCATGAATGATACATAAATCACACATTAATTGTCGAGTAGCTTTTGAATTGCCTGCAGGTCAAGTGTAGAACACAGAACATAGAACACAAAACATAGAGCATAAAGAACAATACAGCACAGGATCAGGCCCTTCGGCCCACAGTGGCTGTGCCGAATACAATGCCAAGACCAATCCAACTCAATTTACAGATTGTGCAGAGAGGAACTTCAGATGCTGGCTTAAACCAAAGTGCTGGAGTAATTCAGCGGGTCAGGGCAGCATCTCTGGAAAAAAAGGATGGGTGATGTTTCTGGTCGGGATCCTTCTTCAGATAAATTCACAAAGGGCACAACCGTGGTGGGCTGGATATCAAATAATTACAAGAAACATAGAAACATAGAAAATAGGTGCAGGAGTAGGCCATTCGGCTCTTCATGACTGATCATCCAAAATCAGTACCCCATTCTGGCTTTTTCCCCACATCCCTGGATTCTTTTAGCCCTAAGAACTAAATTTAACTCCCACTTGAAACATCCAGCGGATTGGCTTCCACTGCTTTTTTGTGGCAGAAAATTCCACAGATTCAAAACTCTCTGGGTGAAACACTTTTTCCTCAACTCTGTACTAAATGGCCTACCCGTTATTATTAAACTGGGAGCCCTGGTTCTGCACTCTCCCAACATCGGGAACAGTTTCCTGCATCTACCCTGTCCAATCCTCTAAGAATATTATATGTTTCTAGTAGATTCCCTCTCATCCTACTAAATTCCAGCGAATACAAGCCCAGTCGACCCATTCTTTCATCATGTCAGTCCTGCCATCCTGGGAATTAACAGCCCTGCACTCCCTCAATAGCAATAATGTCCTTCCTCAAATTATGAGACCAAAATTGCACACAATACTCCAGGTGCGGTCTCACCAGGGCCCTGTACAAGTGCAGTAGGACCTCCTTGCTCTCTCAATTCCTCGCGAAATGACACATGGCATTGGCTTTCTTCACTGCCTGTTGTACCTTCATGCTTACTTTCAGTGACTGGTGTACAAGGACACCCAGGTCTCGTTGCACTCCCCCCCCCCCCCTCCTAATCTGACACCATTCTGATAATAATCTGCCTTCCTGTTCTTGCCACCAATGTGGATAACCTCACATTTATCCACATTATACAGCATCTGCCATGCTCCTGCCCACTCTCCCAACCTATCCAAGTCACCCTGCAGCCTCATAGCATCCCCCTCACAGCTCACACCGCCGCCCAGCTTGGTG
Organism: Raja brachyura; assembly: GCA_963514005.1. The sequence goes on along the minus strand of OY740797.1, from coordinate 29,896,446 downwards.
TTATCCGCAAAATTAAATATGTTACATTTAATTCCCTCGTCTAAATCAATGATATATATTGTAAACAACTGGGGTCCCAACATCAAAACAGAGTACGGGAAGTAGATTGAGAACTTCGTAACCTATTGCCAAGACAACAACTTCTCCCTCAATGTCAATAGACAATGGGTGCAGCAGTAGGCCATTCGGCCCTATGAGTCAGCACCCCCATTCACTGTAACCATGGCTGATCATCCACATTCAGTACTCCATTCCTGTCTTCTCACCATATCCCCCGACTCCACTATCTTTAAGAGCTCTATCTAACTCTCTCTTGAAAGCACCCAGCCAATTGGCCTCCACTGCCATCTGAGGCAGCAAATTCCACAGATTCACAATTCTCTGGGTGAAAATGTTTTTCCGCAAGAGTTCTTCAGCAAAGGGAATGTGATTGTAAATGTAGGAAGGATCTACAGATCCTGGTTTATACTGAAGATAGACACAAAATGCTGGAGTAACGCAACGGGTCACACAACATCTCTGAAGAACAGTAATAGGTGACGTTTTGGGATGGAAGCCTTCTTCAGACTTTCAGAGATTGTGATCAACTTCAGAAAGTGAAGCAGCACAGTTACCTTGGTAAACATCGGTAAACATTTATGGCACCGAAGTAGAGTTGGTTGATAGCTTCAAATTCTTAGGAATAACTATCACCAGCAACTTGTCCTGGACCAGCCAATTCAAAGCAATGGCCAAGAAAGCACACCGACTCTTCTACTGCCTTAGAAAGCTTAGGAAGTTTGGCATGTGCCTCGTAACTCTTACCAACTTCTACACTTTTTCCTGCAGAAAGCATTTTATCGGGATGCATCACGGCATGATTTGAGAACAGCTCCATCCATTCTCCATTCCAAGATATTGCATAGAGTTGTGGACGCTGCCCAGACCATCACACAGTCCAACTACCCATCCATTCAATCTATCTGCCTCGGCAAGGCCACCAGCACAATCAAGGGCCAATCTCACCCTGGTCATTCCCTCTTCTCCACTACCATCTGGTAAGAGGTACAGAGGCATGCAAGCACACAGTTCCAGATTCAGGGACAGTTTCTTTCATGCTGTTATCAGGCAACTGAACCATCGTCTCACCTACTAGAGAATGATCCTGACTTATCATCTACTTCATTGGAGACATTTGAACTGTCATTAACTGGACTTTTATGGATTTTAGCTTGCACTAAACGTTATTCCCTTAATCCTGTATCTGTACAGTGTGGACAGCTCGATTGTAATCATGTATAATATTGTGTGTTGATTGGATACTATGTGACCGAAAAAAAGCTTTTCACTGTACATCAGTACTTGTGACAACAATAAACTAACCTAACTCTTTCCATTTCTCCAGAGGTGCTGCTTGCATTTTGTTTCTATCTAAACTAATTAATGTGCCTGCACGTGTTCAAGATCCCACCATTCTCCGCATATCCATGTGCCTACAGCCTATCCAAATAGTTCTTTAATGCCACTACCATAACTTCAAGTGAAAAAACTGGTGAATTGGTGAGGTGCATTTTGTAGATGTTGCACATTGCAGCAACTATGCATTGCGAGTGAAGGATGCTATCATCGTAATAGTAATAGTCCACCATTACACAGTCCAACTACCCATCCATTCAAAAGTGCTGGAGTAACTCAATGGCTCAGGTAGCATCTCAGGAGAACATGAGTAGGTGATGCTTCGGGTCAGGACTCTTCTTCAGTCTTACCCAGAACCTCACCTATCCATGGTCTCCAGAGATGCTGCTTGACCCACTGAGTTACTCCAGCACATTGTATCTTCTTTTTTGTTTGCAAACTAGTATCTGCAGTTCTTTGCTTCCACACTTTTACAGTAAGTTCTTGCCCATAACCACCCCAAATCCAAAGCTGAATATTAGTCATAAAATGGTTCAATTGTTCACTAGCACTTTATTAGTCACCTATGCAACTAATGCGCACTCAAAGTCTTTTTGCAAACCTAAGGCGCCAAATTGTCTTTATGTTCAGCACAGATATAGTGGGCCAAAGGGCCTTTTCCTGTGCTATGCTGTTCTACATTCTATGTTGGTACTCAGTGGAAACTAATAGGAGCAGAAATGGGTCATATGTGATGGGAGCGGAAATAGGCCATTCGGTCCATTAAGTCGACTCCGCCTTCCTAAAGGAGATGAGGAGGAATTTATTTAGTTTGAGGGTGGTAAAACAGTGGAATTCTTTGCCACAGAAGGCTGCGGAGGCCGTTCATGGTTAATTTTCAGGCAGAGATATAAAGATTATTGATTACTATGGGTCAGGGGTGATAGGGAGAAGGCAGGAGAATGGGATTATGAGGGAGATGTATGATCAGCCATGATTGAATGGCAGTGTAGATGTGATGCATCTAATGGCCTAATTTTGCTCTCATCACTTTCCAGAGTACCAACATAGAACATAACACAGTACGGCGTAGATACAGGCCCTTCGGCCCACTATGCATGCACTGAACATATTGACAATTTGGCGCCTTAGGACATTCAGACCAATGTTGCTTTGTATCGCTCTCCAAGCAAGGAAATTCAGACCTCTGTGCTTAATCTCGGATTTAATAGCAAACGGGTGATGGGGAGGATGAATTTTAATTATTCCTTGGTCCTCATGTGTGGACATGCATCTCACGGTGCCAGAGCTGGTAAATCTGCTGCCTTGTAGCATCAGCGACGCTGGTTCAATCCTGATCTTTAGAGCTGTGTGCCTGTCGTAACTCACGTGGTGTGGACTGAGAGTTAGGAAATGGGGTGGACCTGAAGTCCATATATGGAAAGAATAAAAGGTTGGAAATCTGAATGAAACCTGCTGTATAGCATTGCTTTACAAGATGCAGGAATGAGGATGAGTTGATTGGTGCCTGAATGCATTATCCAAATCAGAATCAGAATCAGAATCACACATTATTTGGCAAGTATGTTTTGCAATATACGAGGAATTTCATTGCCCAGGTCAGTCATACAATTAAAAGTTACAGATCACTTAAAAACACATTTTAACATGAACATCCACCACAGTGACTCCTACACATTCCTCACTGTGATGGAAGGTGAAATAAAGTTCAAGTCCTTCCCCTTAGTTCTTCCTCAGTCATGGGCCTCGAGCCCCCTTTGCCGGGAAGATCTTAACTCTTGTAGCCAGCGGCGTTCTGGCCCTCTGCATCGAGGCGATCAGCTCCTGCATCGGGGGGATATCAGCTACCTTGCGCTGGACGATCGAACCTCGCGTCGGGGCTGCTGAACCTTCTGCGACGTTGGAGCTCTCCGACTCGGCCTCACCCGACACTGCGAGCCCTTGGTGTTGATTCCGCTGTGGGAGCGATCCCAGGCAAGGGATGACCTCCAATGTTAAGTCCGCGCCCCGCGATAGGGCTCAAAGTCAGTCCGAGGATTCTTCCAGCTCCATCGATTGTAGGCCGCAGAGCCCGGAGAATGTGATTCGAAAATTGATCACATCTCCGGGAAGGTAAGAACCTGAAAAAAAGTTTACCCCGATCCCCTCCCCCCTCCCCCCACATAAAACAAACCGAAGAACATTGAAACAAAAACTTTTAACAAACTAAAAAATAACAAAAAGAGTGAACAGACGAACAGACTGCCGGCAGGGCTGCCATCTCCCCGGCGCCCCTGGTGGTCAATGAGGGCTTTATTCTGCTAATGTTGTTGTAAGGCCTTGTTTCACCTAACTGCTGTTGTCAAGCCAATTCATTGGCAAGAGTCACCTTGAGATGAGTAACCTATCAGGAAGGAGCCCTGTAAAAATTGTAGAATTAGAATCACATCCTATCTTATCTTGCAATAGAAGTGGCAACCCAGAGAAAAGCTCTCAGAAGGTACTGACAATTAAGTCGACAATACAACTGATGCAGCTATGTTCAGTACTGAATTACCCAAGGCAAAGGATGATGATAAAATATCTACCTTTATTTCCTCCTTTTTTAAGGAATCTTTTTTTTTTTTTAAATTTCTTATTATCATCTGCGTTCTGTCCTTTTATATCTGTAGGTGTTTCGCTGCTGAGTCTGAATTTCTGGCTTTTACTTAGATAACATGGATGCAATGAGGGAGGGTAAACTTATACTTTAGAATTAGACTTTAGACTTTAGAGATGCAGCATGGAAACAGGCCCTTCGGCCCACCAGGTCCGAGTGACACACGATCACCCCGTACACTAGCTTCACCTACACAGAAGGAAACAATATTTACAATTTTAACAAAACCAATTAGCCTACAAACCATGTAAGTCTTTGGAGTGTGGGAGAAACTGCAGCACCCGGAGGAAATCTATGTGATCACAGGGAGGAATTTCAAACACGATACATACAGAACCCATAATCAATATAAAACTGGGGTCATTAGCACTGTAAGGCAACAGCTCTGCCGCTGCGTCACTGCGCTGCCCTCATGAGATCATAAGTGATAGGAATAGAATTAGGACATTTGGCCCATCAAGTCTACTCCGCCATTCAATCATGGCTGGCCTACCTCTCATTCCTATTCCCATTCTCCTACCATCTCCCCATAATCTCTGACACCCGTACCAATCAAGAATCTATCTATCTCTGCCAAATATATCCACTGACTTTGCAAACACGAGCTTCTGTGGCAAAGAATTCCACAGATTCACCACTCTCTGACGAAAGAAATCTATCCTTCCTAAAAGAGCGTCCTTTAATTCTGAGGCTATGACCTAGAGTCCTAGGCTCTCCCACAAGTGGAGACATGACCTGAGAGAGAAAGGAATCAAGGCAACTGCTCCCTCTTGACAAGAAACTAATTTCAAAGTGACCCTGTCAACAATTTTGTTCGGCAACAATGGCTGGGTGTAGCAAGTGACAGCACAGTGGCGCAGCTGGTAAAGCTGCTGCTTCACAGTGCCAGAGACCAGGGTTTGATTGTGCTCACCCCGTCAGTGTGGAGTTTGCACATTCTCCCTGTGTCCATGTAGTTTTCCTCCAGGTGCTCGAGATTTCCTCCCACATCCCAAAGACGTGCAGGCTTGTAGATTAATTGACCTTTGTAGAGATGGCCCTAGTGTGTAGGGGGTGGATACAAAAGTGGGACAACACTGAACTAGTATGAACGGGTGATCGATAGTTGGATAGTTGGCATGGACACAGTGGGCCTGTTTCCTTGCTGTATCTCTACATTAAACTGTTGGATTAGGTGATATAAACAAGAGCACCTGATGCATAAATGCTAGCAAAAAATAACAAAAAGACTGAATGGCATGTTTCCACGATGTAATTGTTTATAATTCCATCATTCAATTGCAGAGGAAACTATCCTTTAGGCCAACTGGACCACACTGGCTATTTAGAACATTAGACCATAAGACATTGGAATGGAATTTGGACATTCATCCCATCAAGTCTACCCTGCATTCAATCATGGCTGATCTATTGTTTCCTCTCAACTTCTGGCACAGTGGATAGAGCTGCTACCTCACAGCATCAGACACCCGGGTTCGATCCTGACCTCGGGCGATGTCTGTATGTAGTTTGCACTTTCTCCCCGTAAATTAGTGGATTTCCTCCAGGTTACAGGTCCCAGGTCCCCAATGACGTGCTAGTTTGTAGGTTAATCAGCATCTGTCAATTGCCCCTAGAGTGTAGGACATTGAACCACTGTGAATGGGTGATCGATTATGAAACAGCACTTGAATTTGGTGGCCTTGCACCCTGCTTGAAGTGGTAGGAAACTGAACCTGAATTTGGTGACTTTGCACCCTGCTTGAAGTGGTATGAAACTGCACTTGAATTTTGTGGCCTTGCACCCTGCTCGAAGAGGTAAGAAACGGCACTTGAATTTAGTAGCCTTGCACCCTGCTTGAAATGGTAGGAAAATGGATTTGGATTTGGTGGCCTTGCACTCTGCTTGAAATGGTATTTCAAGGAATAGCCATGAGTCAACTGCCAGCCCACCAGCCGTGAGTGAGCTGCCAGCACATCATGCTTGAGGGACTGAGCTGCCACCCCAAGAATCCATTTGGCCCACAATGTCCATACTAGCCCTCTGGAGACCAGTAGTCCCTGCAGCCAACAACACCCATACCAGCGCTCCAGAAAGCACCCCGCTCCCTCCCTGCCCCCCCCCCCCCCCCCCACTGGCCACCAAGAGGTGGAATATTGCGTCAGGGGACCAGCCCTCCCGTGTGAACATGGGACCCAACGGGTCCCACTTAGTCTAGTATGTATCTAAATCCCACTGTGTCCTTCATTTGCACTGAGATGGGTGACGGACTATTGGTCTTTGAGAACTCACAAGCTCTTTTATTCCTTCAGTGCTTATTTTACTCATTGATCCACAGAATTTCATTCACTGGGGAAATCAAATTTGTCAGATATGGGCAACTTTTCATCCAGATCAGAAATGTATTCACAAGTTTAGACTTTAGAAATACGGCGCGGATATAAGCTCTTCATCCCACTGAATCGGTGCCGACCAGCAATCACCCATACACTAACACTGTCCTAGTGTTGTGACAATTTACAATTATACTGAAGCCAATTAACCTACAAACCTGTACGTCTTTGAAGTGTGGGAGAGAACTGGCACACCCAGAGAAAACCCATGTGGTCATAGTGAGAATGTACAATCTCCGTACAGATCCAACCCGTAGTCAGGATCAAACCCGGGTCTCTGGTGCTGTAAGGCAGCAGTTCTATTGCTGCACCACCATGTAGCCCAAATTATCCCCTGTCATTTGCATGTTTAGACTCATAGAGCCATACAGCACCTTGACCCAACTCGTCCATAGAAACACAGAAACTTAGAAATTAGGTGCAGGAGTAGGCCATTCGGCCCTTCGAGCCTGCACTGTCATTCAATATGATCATGGCTGATCATCCAACTCAGTATCCCGTACCTGCCTTCTCTCCATACCCTCTGATCCCCTTAGCCACAAGGGCCACATCTAACTCCCTCTTAAATATAGCAACTATATTGCCAACTAAGATGCCCCATCTACACTAGTCCCACCTGCCTGCGTTTGGCCCATATCTTTCTGAACATTTCCTAGCCACATACCTGTACGAGTGTCTTTTAACTGTTGTTATTGTTTAGTATAGTTTGATTTAGTATCGTTTAGAATAGTATCTGCCTCAAATATTGCCTCTGGCAGCTCATTCCACATACGACTGGCCAATTCCAGACTGCAGGAGTACGTGCTGAGGGACCCACTGAAGCTTGGCGCATCCAACGACAAGACTGTGGGAGAGGACCACAGTCTAGGGTCCTTCCGCTGCTGGACATTGAGGGGCAGAGGTTAGTGTGGACGCCCCTCACACAAGAGAAGGGATAACACCAGGGAGCAACATGAGAGGCGAGGGTATAATTATATTTCTCTGAACACTACCAAACATAATATTAATGAATGAATGTACAGCTGCTGAGAATGTCAGAAGAGATTTTGCTCAGTTCTTGTTTTGTATATAGTTTTTATTTTGAGTAAGTTTGTTTTGGGGGAAAAAAAACCTCAGAGTGAAAAAAAAGCCCCTCAGGTTTGCATTCATATTTTGATTCCACAGCCCTGGATAAAAGACTCTGCATTCACACTATCTACTTCCCTCATGATTTTATACATATCAATAAGATCTGCGCTCCAGGAAATAAAATCCTAGCCTGCCCAACCTCTCCCAATTGCACAGGCCCTCAAGTCCTGGCAACATCCTCGAAAATCTTCACTGCATTCTTCCCTGCTTAATGACATCGAACATTGAATGTGCAGGGAGGAACTAGCAGAGGCTGGTTTACACCATAGGTAGACACAAAATGTTGGAATAACTCGGTGGATCTGGCAGCAACTCTGGAGAAAAGGAAGATGTTTTGGGTCGAGACCCAGACCCGCTGAGTTACTCCAGCATTTTTGGTCTATCACGAACAATGAATCAGCAGACATTTAAATATTGGTGAAGTATTAAAAAAAAGAGGTTATAAGACTCATTGAATGGTTTGAGTGCAGCACGAGTTTTGCACTGATCACTGATGCGAAGAATTCCTTTTTCAGGTATTCCACCACTTCTAATGAATTATCCTGTCAAAACCGTGAGCAAGAATGGAATTAAAACTCAGACTTTTTGACAAGTTATTTGACGGCTCTTTCTGTAGCCATCATGATTTTGATTGTACAACTCAACTGTTAAGGCCTTAAATTGATTGATATATTATTTGGGAGAAGGAGAGAAAATAAATGATAAGCAGAACACAGGTGCTGTTTGAAGTTGTGTTATTTAAAGCAAGCAGTGAAAAAAAAAATCTTTATGAATAAGAATTTAAATCAATTACGCTGATGTGCAGTTCCAAAGGTCTATTCTGGAGGATTGAAAGTGAAAATGAATTACAATCCCAATGCTCCATTCTATTCCACTCATCTTGTTAGTTGTCAGTGGAGTTCTCAGATGAGATGTCCATATCTAGGATCTCTCTGGATTTGATTTGGAGCCTCAGGCAATGGAGTGGCTGCAGAACGAAAGTCTTCTGAATATGCTCCAGTTAAACTCACAGAGTCACACAGCACAGAAAGAGGCCCTTCAGCCCAACTCGCCCATGCTGACCTTGATAGAAACATTAACATAGAAAATAGTTGCAGGATTAGGCCATTTGGCCCTTCAAGCCAGCACTGCCATTCAATATGATCATGATTGATCATCCAAAATCAGTATCCCGTTCCTGCTTTTTCCCCATATCCCTTGATGCCGTTAGCCCTAACTCTCTCTTGAAAACATCCAGTGAATTGGCCTCCACTGCCTTCTGTGCAGAGAATTCCACACTCAACTCTCTGGGTGAAAAACATTTTCCTCATCTCAGACCTAAATGGCCTACCCCTTATTCTTAAACTGTGACCTCTGGTTCTGGACTCCCCCAACATGGGGAACATTTTTCCTGTACCTAGCCTGTCAAATCCCTTAAGAATTTTATATTTCTATTAGATCCACTCTTATCCTTCTAAATTCCAGTGAATACAAGCCTAGTCGACCCATTCTTTCATCATATATCAGTCCCGCCATCCCGGGAATTAACCTGGTGAACCTACGCTGCACTCCCTCAATAGCAAGAGTGTCCTTCCTCAAATTAGGAGACCAAAACTGCACACTATACTCCAGGTGAGTTCTCACCGGGGCCCTGTAGAAATGAAGTAGGGCCTCCTTGCTCCTATACTCAAATCCTCTCGCTATGAAGGCCAACATGCCATTTACTTTCTTCACTGCCTGCTGTTCCTGCATGCTTACTTTCAGTGACTGATGTACATGGACACCCAGGTCTCATTGCACATCCCCTTTTCCTAATCTGACACCAATCAGATAATAATCAGCCGCCTTGTGCTTGCCTCCAAAGTGGATGACCTCACATTTATCCACATATATGTGCACATTTATGCACATGATGCCCCATCTAAGCTATTCCCATTTGCCTGCATTTGCCTCATCTCCCCCTAACCCTTTCCTACCCATGTGCCTGTACCTGTGCCTTTTAAATATTGTTACAGTATCTACCTCAACTCTGTCCTCTGGCAGCTTATTCCATGTAACCACCACCCTCTGAGTGAAAAAGTAGCCCTTCAGGTTCCTTTTATGGGTGAAATCCCCAGTAAGTGTCTACTTTTAAGTTTCTTGAAACCCAAAAATAAAACTTAAATTTTGCAACTTTGAATGTTGTTTCACATAGATGAACATCTCTAATATAGGAAAAATATGTTTGGCGCAATCTTTTAGAGAACTTAATTTATTTTTACCTCTTTTTCCCGGTTGCCCATTGCATTCAGCCATATCGGTCATATTTTTATGATGAACAACACTGCAAAATATAACTGATTTAAGAGTGTAAAATTCATCAAATAAACCACCACAAAAAAAAACTTTTTCAGTCTAACGCATTGACTTAAAACCTTCATAACAATTTACTGCCAATAAAAATGGGGATTTTCAGCAAGAATGGTAACCTTCACATAACTTTTCACCAACTTCCTCTAAAACAATATTAACCAGGTGAATAGGCAGAAGCATACTGTTCATTTATCAATTACAATTGATAATTATGGTCATTGTTGTATTATTTTACACATTATGAACATAAAATTCACATATGACGGATATGACTAGGTATGTTACAAAACTTATCTTGAGCAGCGCTGCAGTTCTGCCGCTCCCCGTGTGCGTGACTTTGGCGCCTTTCAGAGGGGGGCGGGCTTAAAGTGACTTTTTTTGCAGACTGGGAAAATCGATCCATGTCGGACGATTTTGTTGCGGAAGAAAAATCGCTCCGACATTTCATTCATGAAGGTATTTTTAAATTACGCTAGATTATTTATTAACTAGAGTAATTTAAAAATCACCTTCAAAAGCCGTGAGCGCCGACAACGGGAAGGATTTTGCGTAGGGGAGAAAAAAAGGTACACAGTTTATTTTTATATTAAAAGTTGGTTTTAGGGAGGCTTTAATCACATTTTCATGTTGCGAAGTGGGGTCCAAAAAAAATGTATGAACCAACAGTATTTTTCCTCCCAACTTCACCGCTAACCGCAACGTTCCAATCCACCGCATTCCACTCGCTAGTTGATTTAAATGGCCATTAATTTACAGGCATTAAACACTAAATTCCTTCCATTTGGCCTAGAAATTCATGAAAATGAGATTTAAAAATTATGTTATATTGTGGATTATTGTGTGAATGTTATTTGGACACTTAGTCAATTTATAAAAAGTTTATCTTTTCTTAAGAAATGGATAGATGTTTAGATCTACTCATTGAATTTTGTAATTTGCTACAATTAGATAACTAACTAATTATATGCTTTAATTTCAGGTCATCCAAGTAAGATTGTTTCATATTTGTTTCAGAATGCTTCAATCTATAATAACTGAAAATTTCATTGAGTTCTCTTAATTTTTAAGAAAGTTATAGGCTTTTGACTGTCCTAGATCACAGCTTTTGAGTTAAGTCAATTGAATGGGGAACAAGATGCTAATTTCCAAGTATGAAAATGGTCATAACTTTCTTAATACTGAAGATATGAAAGTGAATTTGGTCAAATTAAACTTATTTTTATGCTTTATCTGATGGGATAAATTGCAGACTTGATTTTTAAAATCTCAAAATTTTTAACATTGCTAATATGACTCAACATGGTGGAGATGATCAAGTTTGGGAGCGTCGCGTGATGGAGATGACTAAAACTAACTTTAGGGCTAGAGTTCGGGCTGGGGTTGGAGCTGGGGCTAGGGCTGGGGCTGGGGTTGGAGCTGGGGCTAGGGCTGGGGCTGGGGCTGGGGCTAGGATTAGGATTGGAGCTGGGGCTAGGGTTACTTACCCCCATTCTCCAGCTCCATCTCCATCTGCATCTCCAGCCGGACACAAAGCTGTCACATCCTCCCGTGACCCGATGTCCCTCTCCACGCCCTGGCCCTCTTCAGCCCTTTTTACACGGTGGGCGGGGAAACAAGGGCTGAAGAGGGCCAGGCGCGGAGAGGGACATCGGGTCACGGTAAGAGGCGACGGCTGCAACAGGCGTTTGCTACGAGCTCCAGCCGGACACAAAGCCCCGTTGCAGCCGTCGCATCCATTTGCCTGCATTTGCCTCATCTCCCCCTAACCCTTTCCTACCCATGTGCCTGTCCCTGCGCCTTCTAAATATTGTTACATTGCCTACCTCAACTACACCTTCTGGCAGCTCATTCCATGTAACCACCACCGTCTCAGTGAAAAAGTAGCCCTTCAGGTTACTTTCCTCCTCACCTTAAACCTATGTCCTCCTTTTCTTGATTCACCTACCCTGGGTAAAAGACCCTCTGAGAGAAGGAAATCGTCCCCAACTCCTCACTAGTTTATTTTCCTGAGATCATGTCCTCACCCATTTCCAGATTCCCCTTCAATGGGAATTCATCCTCTCAGCTTCAAAACCTTATATTTTTAACGAGGGGATTCCAGTGATGAAGCAAGTACAGCACAACCTCATATCTCCAGTGACCCAGGTATAATCTGCCATTGGAGTTTACCCGTTCTGTGCGGAGTTTACCCGTTCTTCCTCTCGCTGTGTGGGTTCACCAGTGCGCTCCACTTTCCTCTAACATCCCAAAGAAACATACAAGCAGGCCACAGTAAACTCCTAAATACTCTGGTTCTTTGAGTTTAGTTCAGTGCTTCTGAAACTGGTGAATGGTTCACCCAAGGGTGAATTAAATTTTTTCGGGGTGAATTAAACTAGAGGGGTGAATGAAGGGTGAATGACTTAATTTATTCAGATATATATATATATTTTTTAGTTTTCTTAAAAAAGGCATTACCATTAAAGTGGATAGTAAGCTCATTGGTTTTAATGGCAGTGGAGTGGAAATTTGATGGGGGTTTTTTCTCTACCTATGGTTTTCTAATTTCAAAATAGCAGGATATATCCCAAATTTACAGCAATATAACCTTTTAGGGAAGACCAGACGACCTAGTGGAATTATAAATTTATAAATGGCAACATTGGAGGATTGCCTGAGGCAACTGTTCAACTGTAATACTTTGTGTAGCAATTTAGCTACCAAAGTTGATATTTGGTGGTATTGTGAGCTTTCGTCGGGGAGAGATATAGAAAGTTATATTAATTGGATACTACTATATTAAATCACATACTCCATGGTTGTTTGAATCTATTTTCTAAGAAAAAAACCATAGGAATCAAAGCCCAAAAGGGTAGGATGGGGCTGAAGCCCAGTGTTTAGACGTTGGAATGTTTTTTTATCATTCTAATAGAATGATTTTGCAACTTCAGTGCTAATTAAACTTTTTTTTTACTCCTAGTTTTATTTACATATTTTTAGGATATTCAAAAAGTTGAAAATTAGTTAAATTATATTTTTTGCTCATGTGACAAAAATTATATATAAAATTGTACACAAGGAAGAATAAGGCTAATATTACCAAAAAATATAAGAAAATTTAGTCGCGTGTGAATGACATTTTGTGATAAAGACTCAATGGTGAATGACACTGAAATAGTTTAAGAAGCACTGGTTTAGTTTGTCACGTGCACCAAAGTACAGTGAACAGCTTTTGTTGCATGCTAACCATTCAGAGGAATGACAATACATGATTACAACTGAGCCATCCACAGTGTACAGACAGAGTTAAAAGAGGGGAGTTGTTGTAATGCATGATTGCAGATCCACTTCTATGACCAGCACACAAAGAGTTACCTGACTTGGGCGCCATCATGGATCAATGTACATATGCTGGGTTAAAGACTGTGCATTCACTATCAATTCCCCTCATAATTTTATACTTGTCTATAAGATTATCCCTTAGCCTTAGATCAGTGTAGACTGACTTTGTAAATTTGGGGCTGCACAGTGGCACATCAGTAGAGTGGGGGAAATGGTGTCTGTTATTGCTGATTGTCCGCTATAATCAAGTAAGGGATTTGTTCCAATCACCTAGTGGTCACTGCATGAAGGAACAAGTTGTTAACAAATACAAAGTTCTTATTAACAAATAAAAATGGATTTTTGATACCGCAAGTTAAAAATACTATAGGTTGGTCACTAAATGCTGGAGTAACTCAGAGGGTCAGGCAACATCTCTGGAGAAAATAGATAAGTGGCCTATTACTGTTGTGCCACTGTGCTGCCACAAATGATACAGCACTCCTTGTAGAAAGCAGAATTAAATTCCCTAGTACCTTACAAGCCTCTTACAACTGAATTCCCCTTTCCTGCTCACAGTTCCACTAAACCCTTTCCGGGTGCCCCAACATCGTTTCACGTTGACAGTGGCCACCGCCGAACAAGCCTGCTCCCTCCCTTCATCTCTCAGCTAATGTCTCCAGTGTGCATTAGAGGGATTTACCATTTCTTAACTGCTTTGGAACTCAATGCCCTTGCTCAGAAAGTCCTCAAGCCTTCCGTTAGCATTAACAGTGCTTGTCGTCTTGTCCTGCCAGTTCCCAAGGCTTAAGGAGCTTTTAGCTTGGTTAAACTGCACAACGCATTTTGCTCAAAATATTTAGTCATAAATCTCCTGTTCTGATAATGAACTGACCTTTGAAGTTTCAGTTCACATAGACGCTCCCTCGTGTCTTGAGAGCCTCCATCACTTTGTGACTGCACATATTACACGGGCTCCCGAAAATGTAATCTGCAAGTAAGTACGTAGATTGATGTTTCAACGTCCGCATGTCTGTGCCACTGTTCCTGGGTGATTTAAAATAGGTGAGCAACAAGGAAGCAGAGCGAGAATTCTATTTGTTTCAATGACTCTCAAGGAAATCCTTGATGTTCAGATCTGCAGCTCCACTGCTAAATATTTTATTACTTTCCCTGAGAGATTTTGAGTGAGGCAACGAAATGCAACAGTAAAACTCAACACTGGGGAATGGTGGCAAAACCGGATAAAATTATCATGGAATTTCTGTTAATGACTCTGGGAAGATTACAAGACGAACTCTGTCAATCTGTTCTTCCCTCCAATGTCTGAGCTCGTCCTAATCCCAAGAGAGCTGACAATTCAGAAACCGACCAGGGAACACATCTCAAACTTCCCCACTGAGTATACCCCAGCCTCACTGAAGCAAATGGTTGCAGCTACTAAGTCATCATGGCTCACATGTCCTCTTCAATTCCACCGTGACTTCCACTATTCTCTTTGCCTGATGCCTCACATTGATTTCAATCCCTTCTCGCGTTCTCTTATTTATGACAGAGATGTCCAAGAATCACCAAATTCAATAACAATATTCTGCTTTGCATTCACTCCAGCAAAGGCTGAACTTGAAACCAATTATTTACTTAACACACATGTTATTTGCCACTTTGTACATGTAGGATTGTACAGGCACAAAGGGCTTTCAAAGCATCTTGCCAGTCAAAGTGTTGAAAGAGTTGTAAGTCATATGCTGGTCAGGCAGAAGAAAAGGTGGTGAGATAATCTTAGATTATTAGGTTTAGGTTTAGAAACATAGAAACATAGAAATTAGGTGCAGGAGTAGGCCATTCGGCCCTTCGAGCCTGCACCGCCATTCAATATGATCATGGCTGATCATCCAACTCAGTATCCCGTACCTGCCTTCTCTCCATTTAGTGGGGCAGCACAGAAGGTGGGGGGTGGGGGGGTGGGGGGGGGGGGCACACAGTGATGCAATGGTAGAGTTGCTGCTTTGGCAGAGTGGCAGAGAATTGGGTTCAATCCTAACTATGAATGTTGTCTTCATGGAGTTTGCATGCTCTCCCCGTGACCGCGTGGGTTTTCTCCGGTTTCAGCCACCATTGCGAATTTGTGCAGCTTTGGAGGTTAATTGGCTTCTGTAAATTATATCTAGTGTGTTGGATAGCACTTGTGAACGATTGATTGTTGATTGGCGCAGGCCCGGTGGGCCTAAGGGCCTGTTTCCACACTGTCTTTAGGTTTATTATTGGTATATTTACTGAGGTACAGTGAAGAGCTTTGTTTTGCACGCTATCAATGCAAATCAAATAATACTATGCATGAATACAATCAAGCCAAACTCAAGTACAATAAGTATAATGAAGGGAAAAATACAGAGTGCAGAATTTCGTTCTCAGCATTGTAGCTTAATAGCTCCTAAATAAAAAGTCCATTGTCAATAGTTCAATGGTACTTTAATTTCATGTGTACCAAAGTATATATATATATTTTGCATACAGTTCAGTAACAATCCTACCATACATCAGGTACAATCATATTAAGTAAAAGACTGTAAGATAGTACACCACACTGAGTATGTACACAAGAGTTGCCATGTTTTATGCACCAACTTGCACCCTTCATACCTTTTTCTTTTTAAACCGGTAGAGTCTTGGCCATGACCTGTTGTCCTGGCAGCAGCACTGGGTCGGAGGTGTTGGGCCGCAATGATGAGGATGAGAATAAGACAGTACTTTAGCTTATGTCCATTCAGAAATCTAATAACTGTGGGGAAGAATCTGTTGCTGAATGTGGTGGTGCACACTTTCAAGCTTCTGTATCTTCTGCCTGACGGGAGCAGAGAGAACCAGCAGGAATGACAAGGGTGAGACAAGTCTTTGATTAATCTTAGCCGCTTTACTGAAGCTGCGTGAAGTCAATGGATGGAGTCAATTGTGGGGAATCTGGTCTGTGTGATGGACTGACTACATCCACAACACTCTGCAATTTCTTGTGGTCTTGGGCAGAGTTGTTCCAAAACCAAGTACTGCTGCAACCTGAATGCAAGAGTTGCAGCAAATTTTGAATAATACTGTATTTGGAGATGTAAGTTATAGTGACTGATCAAAGGGGAGCTTTATCGCTAAATAAAGAAGGAAGTCTATAAGGGTCAGATAGAAGAAGAAAGAGGTTGATCAGATGGACAAGTGGTAGAATTTTTCACATTGCTTTCAATTGAGTCAAAGTGATTACCTTGGTATGAATTATGTGTAGGCAGATATGAGTTGGTCTTGGCAACATGTCCAGCACAGATATTGTGGGCCGAAGACTCCGTTCTTGTGATGATTCAGTCTACCATACCACTGACATGCAGAATTAGTTTGCTTCTTGTAATTGATTGATTCAATGATATAGCAAGAAAAAAGGCCCTTCATGTCCACACCGACGATCGATTTTTTACAGAGGCCAATTAACCTACATCATTGGGATGTGGGAGAAAATTGGAGCACCCGGAGGAAGTTTCACATGGTTACTGGGAGAACACGTAATCTCCACACAGACAGCATCCGAGGTCAGGATCGAACCCACGTCTCTGGTGCTGTGAAGCAGCAACTCTACCTCTGCGCCACTGTGCCGCCCCTTAACTAAATAGATCGCTGGGCTATTTTCCGTAACAGTTGAGTATACCCCATTGGATTCTAATGAAGAGTTTGCAACTTGAAACATTGATTCAATTTCTCCTTCAACAGATGCTGCCGTCAAGTCAAGTCAACTTTATTTGTCACATACACGTACAAGATGTGCAGTGAAATGAAAGCGGCAATGATTGCAGGATTGTGCAAAACAACAGAACAGAACAGAACCAGTATTTACATTTTTTTTAAAAAGAGGACACAACAGTATTTACTCCCTGGTGAGATCAGAGTTTACAGTCCTGATGGCCTGTGGGAAGAAACTCTGTCTCATGCTGAGGGTTTCTGGCAATTTCTGTCCTTATTGATATTGTGCTGGAGTCACTTGAAAGGCCAATATGGATGGGAAGAACAGGTTTCATTCCACAGCGGGCCATGACCAACATGTGTGACCTTTACACCACAATACAACCACTTAATTGGTGCTCTTACTGGCCTGAAAATGTTGATATTTTTTCAAATTCACTTTGCAATGAAATGGTTGAGCCCATACAGTTGGCACTGGAGAAGGTCCAGAGGAGGTTTCCAAGAATGACCCCAGGAATGATTGGGTTTGTAGGGGTTTTCTCGTTTCCCACAAAAGGGATTCCCCTAGGTTCTATACCTCGGAATTATGGTGGGATATGATAAAAGGTTGAATTGACCAGAGTGTGCTGATGAGAGAAAACAGAAACCAAGATGGACTCAAAGCAAGTCTAAATTTACAGGCTTTATTAAACAATTAGAAATCGAATCTCACCAACACTACATAATACGTGGTTAAACTTATGCTTTAAACTAAGACTATGGAAGGAAAACTATCGGGCATGTCGTAAAGCTTACTTTAACAATATTTTACTCCCCTTTCCCCTTATTTACTCAACCTCCTATCCTATTTCGGGAATTTCACCAAATCACCGGGATACTCACAGCTAAGTCGATGCAGGCTCACGAGCGGTCCAGTAGAGCAGGAAGAGCAGGAAGAGCCGAAAAGAGCAGAGAGCACAGAGAGGGGCCGAGTTCTGGCTGGACTCCTGTTTTATACCTGAGATTCCTTTGAACCCCCCAGGTGGTCCTCTGGATAAAAGGGCTTCTTTTGATGTTTCCCAGTTTCGATCTGGCATGAACAATAGGCTTCCGATGATAAGGGGTTTGCTGATGTCATGATCCCTCAGCCTGATCGTTATCCCATCCCCTGGATGGGCTCCTATTGTCTCGATGGATGGGTCATCCATGATGGTGATTGTGCTTGTTCCTGGCCTGTTTACCATCGTCTGCTGAGGCTTGGTTCCTTCCTTTGTGTATCCAAGAAAATCTCGTTATCTCCTTCTCTGCCTTTGTTCACACCGTTGTGTGATGTCCAAGTCCACGGACCAGACGGTTTGAAACTTGAAACTGAGTCTTTCTGTGGATTGCGGGTTTTTCCGTTGCAGCCAGCAAATCTGTCTTTTTAAAAGTTCTTCCATAATTTTGGAGGATTTGCCCCAATAACTTACATGCCCCTACGATACGTCCAGGCTTGCACAGACCGTATCGATTGACAAAGTTAGTGGGCAATCCTCCAGCCTCAAGAGCTGTAAACACTCCTGGTGAGAAGGTGAAACTATGTACCCCGAAAGCCCCCTTAATCACTAAACTAGGCCCTCGAAGCACATTAACTTACACTATACACCTTTTACTTTACATCAATCCCACGAACCATACAGTACCCTCACGACCATTCCCTGAAAATGCAGGGATTACAACATATGTACAAAACTACTGCACTAGAGTACAGATATTTTACAGTGATGGGGTGTTGTTCCGGTGACGTCGTGCGGCTCGATTTACCAGCTGTTGTAATTTGGCCTTCCTCCTCCGCCTTTTAAATTTGCAATTAATGCATAGCAAATACACCACAATTATCATCTGGCAGATGATCAGAACATGGGACACGATGCGGACCCATGCTGGAACTATGATCCAGGATTCCAGGTCCCACCAACTTGGAGACTTGATCTCTTCGATCTCCCTGGCGATATCCAGAGTCTTTTGTTCCAGGGAGAAGAAGTGTTTGTGCGACAACTCGACCTTCACCAGCAACTCTTTTAATTTTTCATTCACTGGGGGAATATCATACCCAAAATGGGCAACATAGTTAAATAAGTCAGTTACATTTTCTCGTACCGAGAGGTGAACCGAAGATGGTTCCGGGATGGGTAATATTCGCTGCTGTGCCACATGGACTTCTGCCCTGGGTTTAAAGCAGAAGCTGCTGTGCGGTATCGGGCACCACAGCTGTGATCCGTACTGATACCGCTGGGCACTTGTGGTGACACAGTACGTCCCACTGCCTATATACGCCACCTGTGGAGGGACATGGTCTGCCGCCATCGCCTCCATGGTGCAGTTTACAGGCTGTGCCCCAACAGCCCTGAACCCACACTGAGGCCTAGCCTCAGCGCCCATGTGCTGGGGACACAGGATTACCTGTGCTCCCCGGCTCCGACAACCCAAAAGGTCAATGCCTGTCACAGCTTGCTCCCTTACTATGACATAGGGCGGGACCTTCCCATAGCGAATATGCACCCCCTCACGAACAACCCCCACGTTCTCCACTCGGTACAGAGGAGCTGGTCGTACCGAGGTTCCCATCACCGGGATTCTTACGACCACTCCCATTATGGTGTGATTGGATTTTCCGCAATCCACCGGTACCGGGTAGGCCTCGGAGGCCACACGAAGCTGACAAGGACTCAAAGTGCTGTTATAAGGGTGTAGCGCTGCTAGGTGCTGGTTGCTTATCCAGGAGGGGACCCGACCTTGCCTCAGGTCTTCCAGGTTGCTCCTCCCCTCCCCCAACAACCACGCACCATACAGCCCACACACCTCATTCTGTGCAGCCTGATCGGACGCATTCCGGTCCTCTTTAATCAAAGCGTTTATAGTTTTTGCATGTGTCTCCAATTGTGCGATGATTTCCTTTAGATGTAGAGTCATTGCCACCTCTTCGTGCAGTCCCGATCCTACCACCGCATTTTCCTCCCCCAGAACCTTTCGTAACTGGCCCTTCAACTGATTGATCTGCAGGGCCAGTTCTACGTTGTCCATGTTATTAATAATGGACGTCCCCGTGTTAAATGCTGTAAAACCATCGTTAACCACCCCTCGTCTTTGCCTACCGGACCCCAAACTGAAATCCCCTCCCCCGCGGTACATCTCTTCTATGTCTATGTCCCCAAAATCCAGGTTGTGGAATTTCTGGAACATGTCTCTTAGCAGGGCCTGATATAATAATTCTGTCTCGCGGGGGCACCATGCAGGTAACCGCACTTCAGTCAAATTTAATACTACTGAGGCCACAGCGTAATGCACTCCCTGGTACAGCACCCTTTTGGTTGGGACAAGTGCTAATCCATTCTCCGGTCCTTTGGTGGTGGTTGGACAGTTGTGAGGGTCGATCGGTTGGGCTGTGGGTAGGGGCTTCTTCACCTGAACCAGCAATTCGGTGGCTTTTACTGTCATCCCAGCCCTGGGGGCCACACATGCCTGCCCACTGCGGTCCCAATCTATCCCGTTCCCGGGGTTCTGCCACCACTTGACGAAGGTGATTGATGCCCCTACCGGACACACCTTGGCAGACCCCCATAGACATAAATAAAGCCCCTGGTCATAGGCCCACCATTTGTCCCAACATACAGTGATCCCTCCCGGTGACCCTGTGATGGTCCGGTAGGTATCATTGTCCAGTCTTTCCCAGTCCGAGGATCGATCCCTCATGTCCGAGCTCAGCTTCCTGAGCCACCACCATCTCCCCAAAGGAACGTCCCCCTTACAGGTTAAACACGCCTGCCCTCAGTCACCCTAACCCGGTCGGTAGCCATCTGTATCTCGGCACAGGGTATGGATGCTTCCCCGTAGGCGAAGCTCCTGTGGCTGGAGAACCTGGTCGAGTTCGACCCCAGCCATCCAGGCCATCTCCCCTCATGGGAGTATCCGGCCTGGCTATCCGCTACCAGGTTTCCTTGCCCAGTAGACACGAGGGGTGCTCTGTCCCCTGAGCACCCATATACGATGGACTCCTCCGTGTCCCCGCGACGCGCCACGCACATCCGGAGGCACATCGTTGCCATCATCCATACGGCGGGGCTACCCATCTGGAAAACAAAGCGAAACACCTCCTTGCCTCTACAAAGCTATCTGCCCAATAATGGCATTTGGAGCTTTGATTTTGTCTGTTGTGGTCCACTTTTCCACAGCAAATCCCTTCGATCCCGTACTGTCTGTCCCTGTACTCCCCTGTAGCTATACAAAACCTTATCTCTAGTTATGCTAACTACATCTACTTACACACAAACCACTGCTATATACACTGCCACCCGTCTCCGGGTGGCCAACTCATAACTGGTCCCCGTCACGTTGGGGCCACCCCTCTGGTGGGCCCACCCGTGCAGGCCAGAACTCCTCCTGTCGAGGGGCCTGACTGCCCCTCACCTCCCTTTGTACTACGGGGTTTTGAGTTACCCCTACGTTCCCTGTGGAGCCTGGGCTCCCTCCAGCCGCACTCCGAAGTGCCCTGTTTCGGCCACTCTCCTTCCCGGCCCTCCTGTGGCCGGCCCTAGCCCTAGGTTTAATTAGGGATGGGGACCACCTTATTGGGGGTTTAGTGACCCTGTCACTCCTACGTCTGACCGGGGGTTCCCAAACCAGAGGTGATACCACCATCTCCTCTGTTTCTGCTACTTCTTCCTCTTGTAGGCAGTCTACGGTACCTGCCTGCGGAGGGCTGGAGTCAGCCTCCTTCTCAGCTGCTTCCAGTCCTCGCCCTGGGACACAGTCGGCTACTTCAGGCTGACTACCTGTGGACTTGCCTGGCTCCCCTACGGTTTCCACATCAACCCGGGACTGTTCCTGATCCTGTTCCCTGACATGTACCCCTTTCTTGGTGACCCAGGGTCGCCCACATGGGCCATACTCGAATGGGCATAGGAATGTGGGCTGTTTCGCTGCCAGTCATAAAGGGGCCGGGGGTGCGGATACGGGCGCGCCCTGGCCTGTTGCCATGGCTACCTGTCCGGACCCTCCCGCCTTTGACTGCAAATAGGTAATTAGATCTCTTACATCTATTGTTACCCCCGGGGCTGGGTTAACTGTTACCGGGGTCCTATCCCCCACTGCTCTACTTGGGTTTCTGCACTCCCTCTTGTAGTGCCCGGGCTTCCCACACCTGTAGCACACCAGCCTCATCTCGGAAGAGGTCCGGCTGCCTTCCTGTTTCCACTGCCTCCCTTTGGGGGGTGCCGGTACTATTTTGTGCACCTTGCCCTTAGAGGGCGTCTCCTCACTTCTCTCCCCATTGCGGTGTGCAAGGGTGAGCTTCCTGATCACCTCCGCCTCGTTAAGGTTTGGGTCAGCTGGGTCGAACCAGTGCTCGGCCTTTGCCCTAACTCGCGGGAGGCAATTCGCCACCAGAGTCTTCAGCCAGTGAGCTGTTCTCTCATCTAAATTCTGCCTATCTAAAGGCATCCCACACGCTCCCTCATACACTGCCCACAGCCTGTCTGCGAACATGTCCGGGGACTCAGCTACCTGCTGCTTCGTCTCCCCGATCCTGGTGAAAGGACTACCCTGATTCAACCCCATGGCCTCCAGAACCGCTGTCTGTGCCGCTACCCATGTTTCAGGTCTTCCCCCTTCCCTGGAGGTCACTGCCTTGCATAGGTATGAATCTAGGGTCATCAGTAGCAGCTTTACCCGTTCTACCTCATCGCAATCGTTTATGTCGGCTGCCTGCTGCACCTCCATAAAATGCAATGACGGGTCTCCCGCCCTGGTTAACCTGGGAACGTGAGCCACCATCCCCCTCAGCACATGTGCCCCATGGGGAATGATGATATCACTCTCTATGGGCCCCCTATCTGCCTGCCCTACCGGGGGACCATATTTCCTTTGCCGTACCGGGCACATCTGCCCTACCCGGGGCTGTTGCCCCTTTACCCCCGGCTCTCCCACCATGATCGGTAAACCCACCACCTCGTGGTGTGCTACACATGGCGCGGATCACAGGCCTTCGCCTCAGAATAAAAGGAAGTGCCTTTAGAAAGGAAATGGAATCTGTTGAATTAATTTCAACAGAATGTTTTGAAGGCCAAATCAATGGATTTTTTTAAGACGGAAATTGATAGATTCTTGTTTAGTGATGGGGTCAAGGGTTATGGGAAGAAGGCAGGTGAATGGTGTTGAGAGAGAGAGAAAGAAAGATTAGACATAATTGGATGGTGGAGTAGACTTGATGGGCCGAATGGCCTAATTCTGCTCCCATAACTTACGAATTTATGAACTTATGAACATGAGAAGATTGCCACAGGAACTGGTGAGTCTTTGCATATCTCCACCCCAGAAGATGCTGTGGAGGCTCAATCATTGAGACAAAACTGAGACTCAAATCAAAGGATAATGACAATGTGGGAAAGAACGTAAGGTAGCACTGACAGCCATGATCACACTGCATCTGGAGCTGACACATGGGCTGTTTGACCTACATTTTGGATACATGGTTAGGATGGTTTAGCCCACTATGTCAACTTAGTCAGCATGGATAAGGCGGGCCGAAGGGCCATTTTCCGTGCTGTATAGCTGCATGACTCTAAGACTATTCCTATTGGTTTTGTTTCTATTTATTCAAGAACACAGAGTAAATAGTTCAGTTACTATTACAATTGGGCTTCAAGAAATTCACGACCATAATTGGTTAAATCCCATCTGAAGAGGGGTCCCAACTTGAAACGTCACCTTCTCATGTTCTCGAAAATGCTACCTGATCCACTGGGTTTCACCAGCACTCTGACTTTTCAAAGTTGTTGAAATGTTACGCATGCATGTTTATTCCATAGTACATACATCTTTATTTTGTGCACTACACAACAAATAGGTTTCTTTGGAATTCCTGATTGGATTGGATTGGACTATTACACATTTTTATCACATTTGATTGAGTCAGATTGGTTTAGTTTAGTTTAGAGTTACAGCGCGGAAACAAGTCCTTTGGTCCACCGAGTCCACACTGACCAGCGATCCTGTACACTAGCATTATCCTGCACACGAGGGACAATTTACAATAATTTTACCGAAGTCAATTTACAAGCCTACAAGCCTGCACGTCTGTGAAATGTGGGAGGAAATCTGAGCACCCAGAGAAAATCGACGCGGTCACGGAGAGAACATACAAACTCCATACAGACAGCACCCGTAGAAAGGATTGAACCCGGGTCTCTTTAGCTGTAAGGCAGCAACACTACTGCTTCACCATCATGCTGCCCTGTTCATGAATTAAAACCTTTACCCTGGAACTTTGGTTAGGCTGCATTTGGAGTATTGCTTGCAATTCTGGGCACCCCATTAATGGAAGGATGTGGATGCTTTGGAGAGGGTGCAGAGGGGATTTACCAGAATGCTGCCTAGATTAGAGGGGTCAGCTCCAGGCAGAGGTTGGACTGACTTGGATTGACCAACCAAATCTCCTCAATTTTCTTAGTAAGTTAAGACCTTGTGATTGCATCAATGTGCTGGACAGATCTTCAGAGATATACATCGCCAGAATAAGATGTGCTTAGCAGAACAATATAGTGACAGAAAGTGAGCTTTTCAGTTCCTTATAGTTGATCCACAATCTACAGTAACTCCATGTTCTAATCTTGTTCAATTTCCCTTTCTCCCTGAATAGGCAAAAATCATCCAAATTGTGCGATTTAAATTTACCAGTTCACCTGTTGTGATATGAGACCCAGAAACTATTTAATAGATAGTGTTAACTGATGGAATGAAAAATGGAATTTGCAAAGGCAATTATATTCAGATATATTAACATCATTCAGTGCAGATCTCCCAGTGAGGTGTAAACCTACATCTTAAATCAAAGTCTGAGTCTGATATATGATGATCATGAATGGAATGTTACAAATGTTTCCAAAAGTTACACAACCTTTTCCTAATGAGCTGCCCCAGTTGTCTCCTTGCCATCGCAAAAACTCTTGATAGCAGGATATTCCAATGGACTATAAATTCCTTCACAGATCAGGTCTGGTCAGGGTGGCGTAGTTTAATTCCATGTAATCAAAGCCATTATCAGATGGGAATGTTGCCGACTGGCCCACTCCAGACTGCAGGAGTACATTCTGAGGGACTCACTGAAGCTTGGTGCAGCCAATGCCAAGGCTCTGTGGGGGAGGACCACAGTCTAGGTTCTTTCTGCTGCTGGACATTGAGGGGCAGAGTCCAGTGGGGACACCCCTCAAACGAGGGAGGGGATATCACCCCAGGGGGCCACAAGAGTGGCAAGGGTGCTGGTGTCATGATAGCATTGTGAACACTACCATATAGAATGCTAATGAAGCTAGACACAAAGTGGTGGAGTAACTCAAAGGAACAGACAGCATCTCTGGAGAGAAGGAATGGGTGACGTTTTGGGTCGAGACCCTCCTTCAGACATTGAATGTATGTATAGCCTCTGAGAATATCTGAAGAGCTGTTGCACTGTTCTTGTTTTGTATATATATTTTATTATTCTGAATAATTTATTTTTGGAATAACAAAATGTCCTTATTTCCCAATTCAAACTTAATACACCTTCATGCCAGTAATATTATCTGCACTGGGTGGATTAAATCTTATTTCATAGATATTCTAAAAGCATGCAGCCTAGTTTAGTTTTAGTTTAGAGATACAGCATGGAAGCTGGCCTTTCAACTCACCGAGTCAGTGACACCACCGATCAGCACTGGGCCCCACAAACCAGCGATCACCCCACTAACACTATCCTACATACAGGGGACAATTTACAATTCTTACCGAAGGTAATTAACCTACAAATCTGGAATATTAGGCTCTCACCGCCCATCCTCCACCCTAGACGTCCTACTAGTTTCACTGTCGTCCTGCTTTGTTTTATTGTTTAAATCACTCGTTATCACCTTATCCACAGCCAACAATGGACCATTGTGGGCTCTACCATTCTTTGATCATCTATGCTGGCTTGGATTTGTCCTTTTCCATACCTTTCATTCATTTGTTCTATGTGCCTTAACGTATCTCTCCATTCCCACTTCCACGACTCTCAGCCTGATGAAGGGTCTCAAATCAAAACGTCATGTATCCCTTTTCTCCAGAGATACAGCCTGACCCGCTAAGTCACTCCAGCATTTTGTGTCCATCTTCTGTGGGCTGAAGGGCCTGTTTCCAAGCTGTATCTTTCAATCAATCAATAAAATAATCTAAATTTATTCCTCACCACTAAATTATTCTCAACCGCAGAATACCCTGTTTTACATTTTTTTTTCTATTTTATTGTTTTCTTTTAACCACATTTTTAGAATCCATCAGAGTTTAAAAAAAAGTAACTTTTCTTTTCTCCGGTTTGAATGCATTCTCTCTGTGCCCTTAACTCTCAGCTTTAAATATTGCTAATGGATGGACTGTTGCTTCAGATTTATTATCTAATCAATCACATGCCACTCCATAAGCAGCTGAGGTTCAATCTGCCACACTGAGATTAAAATTAATCAGAGACTAAAGTAAATTGCATTTTACGTGGTTTGCCTGCAGGATAAGAGGTACCGAGAAAGGAAGTGAATTTACAGTGTTCAATGGCCGACTTTGTTGAAAGGGTGGGCGATCGTTTTGCTAAACACCTCCGCTCAGTCTGCCTAGGCCTACGTGATCTCCTGGTTGCCAAACACTTTAACTTCCCCTCCCATTTCCACACTGACCTTTCTGTCCTGGGCCTCCTCCACTGTCAGAGTGAGGCCCAACGCAAATTTGAGAACAGCACTTCATATTTCGCTTGGGCAGCCTACACCCCAGCAGTATGAATATTGACCTTTAACCTCAATTAACCCTTGCTTTCCTTCTCTCTCCTACCACCCTCCATCCTAGTTCTCTGACTCATTTCACTGTCCTCCTGATTAAATTTTACTGAATGTATGCCTCGTTGCCCACTTCCCCTCAGCTAACAATGATCCATTCTTCATTTTCCTTGACCCTTGTCCCCTTTGATCTCTCTTTTTCACACCTTACCCTTCAATTTCTTTATATCTCCCTCTCCTCTGACTCTCAGTCTGAAAACGTGAAATGTCACCTATTCCTTCTCTCCAGAGATGCTGCCTGTCCTGCTGTGTTACTCCAGAATTTTGTGTCTATGTTCGGTGTACACCAGCATCTGCAGTTCCTTCCTACACGGGTTTAAATGTATACTGGATTCCATGCAAAGAGGCAGAGAATGCTAAAGCAGGAATGTAGACACAAAGTGCTGGAGTAACTCAGTAGGTCAGGCAGCATCTCCAGAGAAAAAGAATAGGTGACCTTCTGTGTCAGGACTCACCTTCAGACTTAAACTAGGGTTTTGGGGGGGTGGTGGGGGGGGGGGGGTGAAGAGCTGTAGGCAAGAAAAGACCAGGACCATTCAGAGCCAGCCACAAATGGCCTCAGGCAGAGTGTTGCCTGGTAGGTCCGTTGTTGGCTAGGGAAGGTGTGATCTCAAGAGAAACAATGTGTAGAACTGTGGAACTAGTCAAATGACGCAAGAGGAAGAAGATGGTCATTTATGGCTGGCCCTGGTCCTGATCCTTTCTTGCTTCCAGCTGTTCATCTTATTTAGTGTAGCACACTAACCCCTGGGGGACACTTGGAGATTGCATGTTGAGATACCTGCTACTGTGATTGCCTATGATTAAGGAAACATAAAAAAACCAACTGGAGCTTGATTAATACCCACAGCCCAGAATGACTTGAGCAATTCAACCCCTAAAACCTAGGGTTCCAGAGTCATAGATCTGTACAGCATGGGGACAGCCCAACATGTCTATGCCGACCAAGTTGATATTTTGCAATAGTCCCATTTGCCTGTATTTCACCGATAACCCTCTCAACCCTTCCCTCTCCTTATATCTATCTGAATGTCTTCCAAAAGTCATAACTGTATCCACTTCTGTAGCTTCCTCTGGCAGCTCATTCCAGATATGGATTACATTTAGAGTGAAATAATGGCCCACGAGTTTGTTCTTATGATTCTCCCTCAATCCAGCCCCTGCCCGCTAGTTGAAGAATCCAGTCAGCCTACAAGGCAAATTAAGAGCAGTCGTTTCAAGTTGGGGACTTTCTTATAACACTTACATTACATGTTTCTCTCTCTTAATGCACCAAGTTAACATGGAACATAGAAAAGTACAGCATAGAAACAGGCCTTTCGGCCCACAATGTCCAGACTGAACAAGATGCCATGTAAACTACCTGCATGTGACCCAGACGCCTCCATTCCCTGAAAACGCATGTGCCCATCCAAAAGCCTCTGAAACGCTACTATTGCATCTGCACTACTCTTTCAGGCACCCACCTCCCCTCACGTAAAACCTACCACACACATCTATAAACTTTGTCCCTTTCACCTTAAAACTATGCCCCCAAATCATTAACAAGGCCAATCCCCTTCTTGCAGGATTTATTTAAATTTGCCTGTTATTGCAACATTTCTTCAATTGAAGACACACAGAGATAAATTGTCTAATCCTGAAATGACTGTGATAATCCACAATCTGTCCTGGTTCAGACAGCGACCTAATGACCTTTAAGAAGATAATATCAGATAAAAGCAGAAAGTACAAACAAATACAATACCCAGTTCTCACTTAAGAATATGGGAACAGGGAGAGTTATTGAACCCTTTGAACCTGTTCAGAGTTTCATTTAGATCCTGTCAGATGTTCTATGTCCACAAACCTACCTCTTCTGCATACCTAGCAGTACTGAAGATAGAAACACAATGCTGGAGTACCTCAGTGGGTCTGGCAACATCTGTGGAGAAAAGGAATGGGTAATGTTTCGGGTGAGAACCCATTGGGCTGAAGAAGAGTTCTGACTCGCAGCATTACCTATTCCTGTTCCGCAGAGATGCTGCCTGACCCGCTGAGTTACCCCAACATTGTTTGTCTATCTTCAGTTTGATCCAGCATCTGTTCATTCCTTCCTATACCTTTCAATACCTTTGGTTGACAGAAGTAGATTGAGTTCACAGTTAGGATCAGTGACAATTTTGGAAGCAAAGTCCAAAATTAGAGTTATAAAGGAGTTAGAAAGTAAGAAGACAGCACAGTGGTGCAGTGGTAGAGTTGCTACCTTACAGAGCAAGAGACCCGGCTTCTATCCTGAGTATGGGTGCTGTCTGTACGAAGTTTGTACGTGCTCTGTGTGATTGCATGAATTTTCTCTGAGTGCTCTGGTTTCCTTCCACATCCCAAAGACGTTCAGGTTTATAGGTTAATTGGGTTCTGTAAATTGTGTCTAGTGTGGTAGGATAGAACTAGTGCATGGGTGGTTGCTGGTCGGCATGGGCTCGGTGGGCTGAAGCCCATGTTTCCACCTAATACAGCAATAAAACAGCCCAATGAGAATAGACTAAACACCAACCATCCATTTTTACTACTTGGACGCTAATCTTCTCTCCACTTTCCCAATAAACTCTTCCTGAGTTTCTACCATTCATCTATGTAGATGCTGAGTTTACTGTGGCCAATTACCAACCAAAGCATCCGAGGGACATGTTTGTGGTCAGGGGGAGAACACGCAAACCAAGCAGAAAGTAGTCATACAGCACGGAAACAGGACCTTCTGCCCAACTTGACCAAGACGAACAAGATGCCAACACAAATCCCAGCTAGCCTGCATTTGGCTCATATCCCTTTAAACCTTTCCTCTCTGCGTACCTGTCCAAATCTATATAACTAAAAGTCTCAGCTTGACCACTTCTTGTCTGCGCTGTATATTGAGGGGCAGGACTATAAAACCCCAGATGCCTGGAAATGAGTCAGTCACTCTGGAAGAGTGAGGGAGAGGCCACAACTGTGATTCTAAGCTGTGAATCAACTGAACTGTGAGTCTGCAATGTACTTGCAATAAATGATTTGCTAGCACTTAATGACAATGCAATGAGCTGCTTCGCAATTTGGTGGCCTGCACACTGCTTGAAATGCTATGAAATTCAGTTTGGTGGCCTGCACTCTGCCTTAAATGCTATGAAATTGAGTCAGGTAGCATCCACTCTGCCTGAAATGCTATTTCAAGGAATAGCCATAGTGAACTGCCAGCCGACCAGCCCTGAGTGACTGATCTGCCAGCCCACCAGCCCTGAGTGACTGAGCTGCCAGCCCACCAGCCATGAGTGACTGAGCTGCCATTACACCAGCCCTGAGTGGCTGAGCTGCCAGTCCACCAAGTCTGAGTGACTGAGCTGCCATCCCACCAGGCCTGATTGACAGAGCTCCTAGCCCACCAGGCCTGAGTGATTGAGCTGCCAACCCATGAATCCATTCGGCCCATAATGTCCATACTAGTCCTCTGGAAACCAGTCCCTTCAGCCCACAACACCCATCCTAGCACACCAGAAAGCTCCCCCCCCTCCCCCCCTCCCCCCCTCCCCCCCCCTCCCCCCCCCCCCTCCCCCCCCCCCACCCCACTGGTCACCAATATTAGAATTGATGGAAAGGTGGAATATTACATTGGGGGACCAGCCCTTCTGTGTGAACATGGACCCAATGGATCCCACTTAGTCTAGTGTCTTTTAAATGTTGTTATAATTAGAGATTATTAGAGATCTGGATCAAATCCAAGCCACAGTGGCAATGATACAGCAGTCCTATTTACTGCACAACTGAGCCAATCTATCACTTTCACCATACTCACTATGCCAAGTATTTTCTATTTTGACAAAGTAATATATTCTAACCTCTACCCCCTCTTTCCTGATTGTACCCCTTGGCCCCACTCTGGTGCACACCATTTCCATTATATACAGTCTCACCCCCGTCACTCCCTCTTCTCCCCACTCCCATCAGGCAAGAGGTTATTCTTAGCGGTTATCGGGCAACTGAACCACCCTGTCACCAACTAGAGAGTGCCACTGAGCTACTGTCTACCACAATGGAGACCCTTAAACTATCTTTAATGAGATTTGACAGGATTTTATCTGGCACTAAACTTTACTCCCTTTATCATGTATCTGTGAAGTGTTTCTGGCGCAAATGTTTAAAAGGTTAATTGAGCAGCCCTATCTTCTCCCTGCCACGAACAAGGCCTGGTGCAGCATGTGGCAGCAATTGGCCCACGCTGAGACCCCGTTGTTCTCTGCGACCCTCCTGCCGGGTTGCTCTCGGCTTCCCTCTTTTCTGTCAGAGGCCACCCTCTGTTGTTGGTGTCCCCCTGACAATCTCGGAGGTCATCATATGTTATCAGCGACCTCCCCGACACTCTCAGCAGCCCCTTCGACACTCTCGGCAGTCCCCGTACACCCTTCGCTGTCCCCAATGCTCTCGGTAGTCTCGTACACTCGCGGCAGTCCCCCTACACTCTCTGCAGCTCCCCAAATGTTCTTGGCTGTCATCCTACACTCTCAGCGGTAATCCTACACTCTCGGGGGCCTTCCTACACTCTCAGCCGCCCTCCCGACAGGTCGGTTGGCTCTGTGGTGCATCTCGCAAGCCTTCTTTCAGACCGCCATTCTGTTCATTGTCCAAAGTTTTTTTTATTCACTGATTTTGCATCACTTTATCTTTCTGACCTTACCTGTTCTTCCCAGATCGAACTGAATGAATCTCCACACTCAGCTCCCGCTGAAAGCATTCCCGTAGCAAGCAGAGATAGTGAACAAAACTGGCTTGATATTTTTGATCTGTCCTCGCCTCCCATAGCGCTACTGAGATTGGCACTGCCTGCCTCCTCACAGCCGTTGTGGCCATGCTTTGAACATCTGTAGCAAGTGGAAAGCATTTCTATAACAGAAAGCAATTGTGCATTGTGAAGTGTGAAATGAGATTACCTCCTGCGGATTGCATTTTCAAACCAGAAGAACTTCCAGAGAAGTCGAAATATCAGCTTTTTCCCCTCTTCGGAACAGTTGTTAAATTAAAAAGGATGGTGTTGCTTTTTTAAGGATAGGGGCTCAGATATATAAGGGAATCTGAGGGGCATTTTTTGTCACTCAGAGGGTGGTGCGTATATGGAATGAGCTCACACCTATATATCAGTGAGACCAAGCTCTGACTCAGCGATCGTTTCGCTGAACACCATCGCTCAGTCCACCTCAGCCTCTCTTCCTGTTGCCAAACACTCTAACTCAACTTCCCATTCCCATACCGATCTTCCTGTCCTAGGCCTCCTCCATTGTCGGAATGAGGCCAAATGTAAATTGGAGGAATATCACCTCATATTTTGTTTGGGCAGCTTACAACCCAGCGGTATGAATATTGATTTTTCTTAACTTCAAGTAACCCTTGCATTCCCCCTCTCTCTCCGTCCCTCCCCCACCTTAGTCATTGTACTAGTTTTACAGTCAGCCAGGTGAGTTACACTGTCTGTATAACTCATTTTCATCTATCCCACAGCCAACAATGGACCATTGTGAGCTCCATATTTCCTTGGTTATTGTTGCTTTTTGCATATCTTCCAGTCATTTGTCCTAAGTGCCATCAATATCTCTCATTCCCCGTTCCTATGTCTCTCAGCCTGAAGAAGGGTCTTGACCCAAAACATCACCTATATCTTTTCTCCAGAGATGCAGCCTTTGAGTTACATCAGCATTTTGTGTCTATCTTCCCAAAGGAGGTAGTTGAGCCAGGCACCATACGAACGTTTAAAAGACAGAGAGGTACATGGATAGGAAAGGTTTAAAGTAATAGGGGACAATCGTGGGCAAATGGGACCAACATAGATAGTGCATTTTGGTAATCCTGGATGAGTTGGGTCAAAGACCTGTTTTTGTGAAACATGACCTAATGATTCTGTGAACTTTTCTGGAAAGCAAGCCTTCAGACCAGAGGGAAGTGCAGTGGGACCAACCTGGAGTCAGAGTCCATAGCTCTCTGAAAGTACTGACACAAGTAGACAGAGTGGAGAAGAAGGCATATAGTAAATGTCTTTAAATGGGTCCAACAGAGATAGTGAATCTTAGCCAGCATGAACGAGCTGGGCCAAAGGACCTGTTTCCATGATGCATGACTCTATGACACTTTGCGCTCTTATGGAAAGCAAAGCTTCAGGCGCAAAGGAAGTACGGTGATATTCCCCAAGGAGTAGTGTCGGGACCTGACCATTTCTGGATCGGTGTAGGGACATTGTTTCAATGCTTGCAGATGTGAAAACGTCTACACTTTGTGAACAAAGAAGAAGATACTAAGGGACATCAAGAATCGT
This sequence comes from Raja brachyura, assembly GCA_963514005.1. Next base: position 29,863,400 of record OY740797.1, on the reverse strand, counting down.
CAGGACAACAATTTCTATACTCAATACTCTGACAGATAAAGGCCAATGTGACAAAAGCCTTTTTGATCTTAATTGCCATGTGCAATGACAATGGAACAATGAAACTCGTACTTGCGGCAGCACAGCAGGCCTGCAAACACAATACACATTGGCATGGCCTGAAGAAAGATCTTGACCTAAAACATCACCTATTCCATTTCTCCAGCGATGCTGCCTGACCCACTGATTTACTCCAGCATTTTGTGTCTATCTTCAGTGTAAACTAACATCTTCTGTTCTTTCCAACACATTGGTAATATATACTAAACAAAAAAAAATCAATCAATATATATGAGTGCAAAATGAAATCCAAAGTCCTTAGCGCAACTAAAATATTTCACGAGAACTCCAGTGTTGAAATGTGGTGAGTAATGTTTAATTCACAGAAGTGTGAAATTATTCATTTTCTTGATAGGCAATATTAACTTAGGGTGCAATCATAAAGGGATGTAACAGCATTAGTTGCGATGAAGTTTAGTTTAGGTTAGAGATAGAGCGCGGAAACAGGCCCTAGAGCCCAATGAGTCCATGCCGCCCAGGGATCCCCATACACTAGGACTATCGATACACTAGGGACAATGTGCAATTTTTACTGAAGCCAATTAACCTACAAACCTGTGCACCTTTGGAAAATGGAGAACCCGGGGAAAACTCACACGGTCACGGGGAGAACATACAAACTCCGCACTGACAGCACCCATAGTCAGGATCGAACCCAGGTTTTGGAGGTAGATTCATGGTGTACAATTGTAAAGAAGTTTGAGTTTCAATTTATTTCATTTAGAGATAAAGCATGGAAACAGGCCCTTTGGCCCATCGAGGATATACACAAAATGCTGGAGTCACTCTGCCATTCAGGCAGCATCACTGGAGAAAAGGGATTGGTGATGTTTCGGGTCAAGACTCTTCGAAGTCCACATCAACCATGATGCCGATCTGTTCATTCCCAACACACTAGGGGCAATTAACAGAGGGCCAATTAAATCACAAACCCGCACGTCTTTGGGATATGAGAGGAAGCCAGAGCACCAGCATAAAACTCACGAGGTCAGGGGGAGATCGTGCAAATCCCACACAGACAGCACCCAAGGTCAAGATCGAACTTGAATCTCTGATGTTGTGAGCTGGCAGCTCTACCAGCTGTGCCACTGTGCTGTTCAAGTGATAGCAATACGATAATAAATCAGCAGCAGTATTGTGCTGGCACCATTCTTGGAAAGTATGTGAACGCCTTAGGAGACAAAGAAAAGATGAGGGATTTCAAAAAGGTAGCAGAGCTATTTGTCTTATTACAGGGTGATGGAGGAGAAATTTAAGGGACGTCAACCTTTGAAATATTCTACATGGTTTGCAAACAGCTCCAACCAAGATTGTGAGAAATTGCAGAGAGTTGTGGATGTAACCCAGACCATCACACAACCCAACCTCCCTTCCATTGACTCCATCTACACTTCATGCTGCCTTGGCAAGGTCATCAACATAATCAAGTTCGAGTTTCACCCCGGTCATTCCTCTTCTCCCCTCTGTCATCAGACAAGAGGTACAGAAGTGCGAAAACGCACACAGCCATTCAGGACAGTTTCTTCCCAGCTGTTATCAGGCAACTGAACCATCCTATCACCAATTAGAGAGAGGTTCTGACATACCATCTACCTCGTTGGAGACTATCTTGTATCAGACTTTACTGGACTTTATCTTGCACTAAACTTTATTCCTTTTATCGTGTATCTGTGCACTGTGGACGGCTTGATTGCAATCATATATAATCTTTCCACTGACTGATAGCATGCTGAAAAAAGCTTTGATAGAACAAAATAGAGTCCAACATACAGGTTTCTAGGCAGCCAACAAAGTCAAAGTCCCTCAGGCTACTGATGACCCTATTACTGTTGACAATGTCGAAGAAAAATTGTAAACCAACATTTAATACAACTTAATCTTTATTAACACTCAAGTTACTCAGCATACTTGCAAACTATTAACTTTTAATAACTTCTCATTTTACTATTCCAGCTAATCACTTCTCAAACTAAATAACAAAACTCATGACTTTGACTCAGATATTGCGCCTATTAATGAATTGGCTAGATTTATTCTGTTGTTAGGGGGTAGTCTTCTCTGAGTTTTGAAATCAGGTCCCTTCTTCTTGCAATCGTTATTTTCGGGGTTGTTACTGCCAAAGTCTCGGACTGCCCATCTTTTATACTAATATTTCCTTCAATCTTCTTCCAAAGGAAGCCTTTGCTCCAACCCAAAGCTCTCATGATCCCGAAGTCAATCATTTCCACGTTGTCATTCATCCAAGGACTGAATAAACAAAAGGCTTCTTCGTTCCTTTCGGGCTAGCGAGTTCTTAATTATGTTCGCCTGCTCATATTTGCATTCTCACCATACAGACCCTTTGCAAAAAGGCTATATCCAGCCACCTTGTCTTCTCAAGGCCACATGACATAGCAATAAAGCTATCTTCAGCTCTGTTCTCACCAGATATCGATAGCTGACCATTTTCACTGTGCTTCTTTGTTCTCCTGGTCCTGGCGTTTATCTGCCTCTCTCTAGTTAGCAGCATAGGGCTGAAGCCTGCATTGGATAACAAGTCTCTGGCTATACTACCTAAAAAAATTAATATTAACAATTACTATAACCATATAACATATAACAATTACAGCACGGAAACAGGCCCTCTCGGCCCTTCCAGTCCGTGCCGAACATTTATTTTCCCCTAGTCCCATCTACCTGCACTCAGACCATACCCCTCCATTCCCTTCCCGTCCATATACCTATCCACTTTACTTTTAAATGTTAAAATCGATCCTGCCTCCACCACTTCTGCTGGAAGCTCATTCCACACAGCTGAGTAAAGAAGTTCCCCCTCATGTTACCCCTAAACTTCTGTCCCTTAATTCTCATGTCATGTCATATACGGAAGACATGCTTTTTAAATACAATATTAGATGCCTTCTCTCAACAAGGGATTATACAATTCTATTTAAGGTTGCACCATCTTATCTGAATTATTTTCCAACAATCATATATTTGAGGTTATATTTTAATTTACAGAAGAGTTAAGGCTCATTTGTAATTCATCAAAACTGAATGCATTTCCAGGAAGCCAGCATGAGGATTATATGCAATACACATGCGGGACTTCAGGAATATATTGTTCTAAAATAGCGCTGAGTAGTCAGCCTGCAAACCACAGCCTCCAGAAGGATGCCGGCTTTGGACAATTTATCTTGCGAGAAAGGTTAAACAAAACATGAATTACAATGCTCAGACATTGATTGATACACAGTATCTGCTGGCTTAGCTCATTTATGACTTTCTTGGTTTGCAGTCAAAGCCCGTGGTTTCAATGTCTTGGAGGGAAGGATGCTCCTCAAACTGAAGAGTATTTGGACAATACAGCTCACCATGACACACTGGTCAACCTGAGGAGAACCTTCAGCAACAGACTGGTTCCACCAAGATGCAGTACAGTACACCACAGGAGATCCTTCTTCCCTGTGCCTATCAAACTGTACAAGTCCTCTCCATTCTGCCATGGGGTTGACTGCACCCCCCCACCCCCCACCCCCCCCACCCCCCCAATCCATCCCCAGTCTTTGCACATCCCCAAACCTTTCCACTCGTCACTTTAATTTCATGTTTCATGTATCTTTTGATTTTTGCCTGCTGGCAGATCAATTTCCCTCCTGGGATAAATAAAGTTCTACCATATCGCATTGTATCGTATCATGTCCACCTCAGTTCTAAGCTGAGGGCAGCACAGTATGCTAGCTGGTAGACCCGAGTTCAATCCTGACCTCGGTGCCGTCAGCGTGGAGCTCAATGTGAATTTTCTCTAGAACCCGAAGGGTAACTTTTTTATATAAATGGTGGTGAGTGTTTGAATGAGCTGCCAGATGAGGTCATTGTGGCAGACACTATTGCAACGTTTAAGAAACATTTAGACAAGTACATGGATAGGATTGGTTTAGAGGGATATGGGCTGAATGCAGGTAGATGGGGAGTAGAGTCGATGGGACATGTTGGTTGGTGTGGGCAAGTTGGGCCAAAGGGTCTGTTTCCACAATGAATGACTATGACTCTATTCCATTCTTTCCCCAAATCCCTAAGTTCTACTGCAGTTGTACAGGGTCTTGGTGAGGCCACACCTGGAGTATTGCGTACAGTTTTGGTCTCCTAATCTGACATTCTTGCCATAGAGGGAGTACAGAGAAGGTTCACCAGAATGATTTCTGGGATGGCAGGACCATTATATGAATAAAGACTGGATAGACTCGGCTTGTACTCACTGGAATTTAGGAGATTGAGGGGGGATCTTATAGAGACTTACAAAATTCTTAAGGGGTTGGACAGGCGAGGTACAGGAAGATTGTTCCCGATGTTGGGGAACTCCAGAACAAGGGGTCACAGTTTAAGGATAAGGGGGAAGTCTTTTAGGACCGAGATGAGAAGATCATTTTTCACACCGAGAGTGGTGAGTCTGTGGAATTTCATTTCGGAGTCACGTGAGTGACTTCGTGAAGAGCCCGCCGGCGCGCATGCTCGACATATCGTCGTACCGCGTTGCTGCGACGGCTGGCGGTGGAGCGCGCTCCTCGCCAGCCCTTCATAAGGGGCCACGGAGGTAAGTATTCTACCTTTAGTTGGTGGTCCTTGTTGTTGGTTATGTCTTGCAGCAAGGACATGGATGGGAGTTCCAAGGGCCGGAGGACGTCAGGACGAGTTCGCCGGTCAACAGTTCCGGGGCCTTTACCATCGGCAGTACCTGCAACGCAGGCCGGGACTCAGGCGGAGATGTGGGTAAGCCCTGTGATTACAGGTCCAGATCCGCCAGCACACCACAGCTCGGAGGAGTTCGACAAGGAGGAGTGTGGTGTGCCGCCAGAGCAGGGGGACCCTGCCATGGCAGTCAGGTCGTCAGCAGGCTCGCTGGCGACCTCGAGCTGGGTGCGTGCGGCTGCACAGCCCGTTCCACTCAGCCCTCCGAGTAGGGGAAGGGCAGCAGCTCAGAAGCCTAACCCTGCCAGGGCTAAGGCATTGCCTGACACGGAGGAGCGGTCAGGTTCCAGGGCGAGACCCGGGGCGGCTGTGAGGTCCAGCCGGCACACCCCGACTCTCGACGCCGGGACGGGTCGGTTGAGTCGGGTCTCGTCACGGTCGCCGAGCCCCCCATGGATGGGTGGGCGAGACCATGCGTCGGCAAAGTCCACGATGTGGGCAGCCGGCAAGCCTGCGTGGGCTTCAGGCAGCCATGCTTCGGCTGGTGCCGACACCACGCCGCAAGTGCCCTTAGTGGCAGCGGCTTCAGCTCCCGCTAAACGGAGGCGGTTGAACACGCCCGCGCGGGAATCGCGCAGTTTCGCCTCGGCGGCTGTTAGCGACAACTACCGGCACCGGCTGGGCCTCGATGAGGTGCGGGCCGATGATAGGAGCCCGGTTTCTTTTCAGAGCCGGAGGACTCCGACCACCTGAGTGTTCAGGGTGAAGGGCGTATTGACCGTATGGAGCGGCTGCTGGAGCTCCTGCTTCAACGTCAACTACAGCAGGGCAGCAACAGGCACAGGGCGTCGTCACCAGCCTCTACCATCAGCCTGGAGCAGCAGGAGGAGGAGGTTTTGGTGGATTCCATACCACCTCCGTTGGAGGTGCCAGCGGAGGATCTTCTGGATGTGGCGACCAAATTTGCGGCCCCACATTCATCTGGACTTCCTTTAAACGCAAAGCTGGCAGCCACTGTGGACTTTCTTAACAACCAGCAACTACAGGAAGTAGTCCTCATTCAGGCAATGAGCCGTCTCAAGGCTCCATCCAATTGCAATTCCCTCAACGTGCCTGTGGTCAATACGTCGATATGGGGCAACATCAGTGCGGCTATCCGTCAACAAGAGGTAAAATTGCAAACCACCGCCGCCGCCACCGCCCCGTCAACTCTTTGGGTAGGACCTCTCGAAGAGAGTCAAAGAGCTTGACGAACAAGCCAAAACGGTGGGGATCATGCGCTCTCAGAGTGCCCCCACACCGTCAGGCTCAAAAGTTCCATACATTCTCTCACGAGGGTCTGCTGGTACCTCGACGAGGACCCACCCTCAAGCTCCACAACGACAGCAACATCAGACCCAGCACCAGGGGTCTTTTTTAGGACAGGGTCGGCAGAGACCCTGGTGGAAAACGAAGATGCCGCGCCCTCAAGCCAACCCAGCACCTCCACGTCCACCCACACGTGTCAAGGACCGCCGGTAACCACGGGGGTGAGGGGGTCTGGTTCTCTCTTTTCTCTTTGTTTAACTTCACATGTTGGTGGTCGCCTTCGGCTGTTTTTGGGTGCATGGGGTAATTTTACTGGTGACGAGTATGTGTTGCAGAATATTCAGGGGCATAAAATTGAGTTTATTAATGGTGACATTCCTCCATCCCCGCACATGCCCGGTCGAACGTTTAAATTATCTGCTGCAGAACAGGCAGCAGGCTACAAGGAAATTTTAAGGCTTGAACAGAAGGGAGTGATTGAGAAAGCGGTGCATGAGCCAGTTGAATTTGTTTCGAATATATTCACCAGACCTAAGAAGGATGGAGGTTGTCGTGTCATTATTGATCTAACCCGTTTGAATACTTTTGTAACATATACTCATTTTAAAATGGATACGTTTGAAACAGCCATATCATTGATTTCTCATGGTTGCTTTATGGCATGCATCGATTTGAAAGACGCATACTATTCAGTATCCATCCAGAAATACGACAGGAGTTTTTTGTTCTGGATGGGGCAAATCTGGCAGTACAAGGTTTTGCCTAATGGGCTCACCACAGCCCCTAGATTGTTCACTAAATTAGTGAAACCAATTATGGCTTATTTGAGACAGCGACATCATATAGTTATGGCCTATTTTGATGATATCTTAATTGTGGGCCGCACCCTGGAATTGGCTGAACAGGGAGTTGCAGCTGCTGTCAATATATTTGAACAATTAGGGTTTATTGTTCATCCAGAGAAATCAAATTTCTGCCCTGCCCAGGTGATTAATTACCTAGGATTCACGGTGAACTCTATGAGCATGAGGGTTACCATACCAATTAACAAGATTGAGGAGGTTACCCAGGTGTGTCAAGGTTTAATCCGCACCAATATACCATCGACTCGGCATTCAGCTACAGTAATTGGTAAGCTTGTAGCTTTGTTTCTGGCAGCGCGATATGGACCTTTGCATTATCAGAGTTTGCAAAGAGCTAAAATTGCTGCGTTAAAACAGGACGCTGGTCATTATGATCGATCAATGCAGCTGCCGTCCGAAGCGATAAATGAGTTGCAATGGTGGGTGTGCCACATTAGCAGCTCATTCAAGCCTATCAGGGAGGCTAATCCGGTGGTATATTTGCAGACTGATGCAAGCTCCAATGGCTGGGGAGCTACGGATAATTGCTCTAGTTGTGGGGGCAGATGGGACACCCTTGAGTCAACGATGTTGTTGACTCAAGGGATTAACTATTTGGAGTTGCTGGCAGCATTCCACGGACTGTGTGCGTATTGTTCCAAGCTTGTTGGAGCACATGTCCGTCTCCAAATAGACAACACCACAGCAGTGGCATACTTAAACCATATGGGTGGTACCAGGTCAGTTTCGTGTGACAAATTGGCTAACTCAATTTGGCTCTGGTGTGTTCAAAGAGACATTTGGATTTCAGCTACCTATTTGCCAGGTGAGCTTAATACTGTGGCGGACACCAGGTCACGCAAATTTAATGACAATATTGAATGGATGTTGCATCCTGAGATTTTGCTAAAGTCACAGCCAAATTTGGTAAACCGGACATTGACCTTTTTGCGTCACGGTTGAACCATCAGGTACCAACCTACGTTTCATGGGAACCAGATCCTGGGGCTATAGCGCTAGATGCATTCTCGCTGGACTGGGGGAATTGGTTTTTCTATGCCTTCCCCCCGTTTTGCCTCATCAGTCGGGTATTGCGTAAGATTCAGGCAGATGCTGCCAAGGGCATCCTTATTATACCCGACTGGCCCACACAGCCTTGGTATCCGGTGGTCTTTGACATGCTCAACGAACCTTGGGTCCTTTTGAAGGGTTGCCCACAATTGGTTACTCACCCTGTCTCAGGGGAGCCACGTCCCTGCCATGGCTATTTAAATTTGTTGGCTTGCAGGTTCTGAACAGGCCGTTAGTCCAATACGGCCTCTCAGCTCGGACCATGGATACCATCGGGGCGTCGTGTCGAGAGTCAACAAGGCGAAGATACCGCTCGCATATTAAGAAGTGGGAAGCCTACTGCAGCCGCTCTCGCATCACGTACGATGACGTGACAATAACCGACGTCCTGGAATTCCTCGCGGGGTTGCACAATGATGAACACTTAAGTTACAGTGCCATCAACAGCGCCAGAAGTGCGCTCTCATTCTACCTCAATATTGAGGTAGGATCCAACAGGCTAGTGTCCAGACTCATGCGGGGTATATTCAATATGAATCCGCCTACACCACGCTATAATATCACCTGGGATGTCAGGGACGTATTAAACCTGCTCAGGACGTGGTCTCCCATGGAAGGGCTCCAACTGGACAAACTCACCATGAAGCTGGTGATGTTACTAGCGCTGACTTCAGCTCAGAGGGTACAGACACTACACAAACTTCGTGTCGACAGAATGACATCTACCCCTACAGAAGTAGTCTTTTTCATTGACGAGCTACTAAAGCAGCATAGACCTGGGTGCACAGGGCTGCAGCTGAAGTTCCCGGCATACCCCGCAGATGCTAGGCTATGTTTAGCCTCACATATCCACCACTATGTCAAGGTGGCGGCACGCATCAGAGGAATGGAGAGATACCTGCTGGTCACTCATAAGAGACCTCATCATCGAGTGACAGTCCAGACGATATCCAGGTGGCTTCGAGTCGTCTTGGGTAAGTCAGGTATCGACACTAATGTGTTCAATTCTCATTCCACCAGGGCTGCATCGACGTCAGCGGCGAGGATTATGGAGGTGCCTATGGACCAAATTCTCGCCACAGCAGGATGGGCTAATGAAGCTGCGTTCCAGCGTTTTTATAACAAGCCTGTTGCTGCTCCTCTACAGTTCGCAGAAGCCGTGCTGAATGCAGGTCAAGAACGTGGAGATGTCCCCGCATGAGGGGTTTTTGATTTGTTATTCATAAATATGCTCTTGTTTTGCAGTATGAACTATTGAGCAAGTTTGTTCCTCCCATCCATCCCTGGTAGTGGTGTGTCAGCATGGACGTGGTCCAGGGCGTGTAATCACAGAAGCTTTGAAGTCTTCACGAAGTCACTCACGTGACTCCGAAATGAAATAGTAAGATTGAACGAGAACTTACCAGTTCGAAGGTTGATCTTTATTTTATGAGGAGTCGAAGTGAGGGATTTCGTGCCCTCCTCGCCCAACCCTCAATCACCTTCATCTGGTAATCTTAGTCACTTCAATCTTACTATGCGGTCATTTCTATTGTTGGTTTCTGTGATTCCACGCCGCTACTTTGAAGTATGTCGAGCATGCGCGCCGGCGGGCTCTTCACGAAATCCCTCACTTTGACTCCTCATAAAATAAAGATCAACCTTCGAACTGGTAAGTTCTCGTTCAATCTTACTATTCTCGGCCACAGAAGGTAGTTGAGGCCAGTTCATTGGCTATATTTAAGAGGGAGTTAGATGTGGCCCTTGTGGCTAAAGGGATCAGGGGGTATGGAGAGAAGGCAGGTACAGGATACTGAGTTGGATGATCAGCCATGATCATATTGAATGGCGGTGCAGGCTCGAAGGGCCGAATGGCCTACTCCTGCACCTATTTTCTATGATTCTTGGTTGGTAGGTTAATTTACCTAAATTGCCTGTTGTGTGTCGGAGAGATGTATAATCTGGGGAGTTTATATACGGAGAATGGGATTAATGTAGGATTTATGTAAATGGGTAGTTGATCTTCTTCTTTCGTGTGGCATGCACAGCCTAAAGGTGTTGGACAGCTTGTTCTATTTGATCTTCCGTTTGTGCATGTTAAGTTAATTGCATTAGTCGAAACAGGGCGGACCACGTGAAGGTTCCACCCCGGGTAGTTGATAGTCAGCACAGACTCATTAGGTTTTAGACTTGAGCCTTTTGACATTAGACTTTAGAGATGCAGTGCGGAAACATGTCCTTTCACCCACCGAGTCCACGCCGACCTGCCATCACCCCTACTCCTACACAACCCTCCACACTAAAGATAATTTATAATTTACCAAAGGCAATCAACCAGCAAACCTGTACGCCTTTGGGGTGTGGGAGGAAACCGGAGCAACCGGGGAAAATCCACACAGAAGATTTTATTTCCATGATGTACCTCTCTGTGACTCCATGATAATCTGAATGGAGTGCGCAGGCTCCTAAACTGGGAGCTTGGTCTGCAGTGACTTAATTTCACAGTGAATCGCGTATTGTCTCTTGGAAAAATGTAAGTTTCTTCCTCTCCTTTTGCTGGAGAGATTGTTTGGTTATGTTTTGTGATGGACTGGGCTGTATTTTATTTGTTTAGCCACTCACGATAGAACAATCTTTTCATTTCAGGAAATAACCCAGTGAATTATTTTTGCACCACCACCAATCCCAGTATATCCTTCCTTAAATAAGGGAATCAAAAATATTCACAATTTGGGCCCTGTCATCAGATTGATGTAAAGATTGGACGGTGTTGATTCAGCGATTTAGTGATTGTAGATCAGTGTCACTCATGTATGAGTCATGCTTTTGTAGTTACGCCCACTAGCTTTACAGTAACCCTCCCTGCCTGGTCCCCGCATTATTAGAAAAATGTGCTAGCATGAAGTTACCTATGCTATGTCGTTAATAAAGTCTTTGGACATAACCTCAGAAATTAAATGGTTTAGAACCGGGTGACGGATGGGCAAAAATACGAAATAGGTAGATCTCTCCTAATCTCTCTTTTCTTTACTTTCTCCTTCTATTTCAATCTTTTCAACTTCTCTTCGATGTCCTTTATTCCTTTTGCTATCTGTTTCTACTCACTTGTCTATCTATTCCGACACTCTGTATTTCTTTTATCTTCCACTGTTCTTTTATTATTAAATCAAAAGTATGAAGTTGTACAAGAATGGAAATATGTATGTATGTATTAGGTACTCAAGTACCACACTATTGTACTTACTTCTAACAAAAAAAAATAAATAAAAACATTTAAAAAAAATTTTTTAAATGTTTTTATTTTTTTATTGGTCCTATATCATGGTGTAAAGCTTCAGTTATTTGGACAGCCACAACACAACATTGATATAATGATTTTGTTTATTTATTGTCATGTGGTACAGTGAAAAGCTTTTTTGTGGCGTGCTGTCCAGTCAGCGAAAAGACTATGCATGATTCCAATCAATCCGTCTGCTGTGTACAGGTACAGGAAAAAGGGAATCATTTTTAGTTCATAAGTTCATGTTCATACGTAATAGAAGCAGAAATAGGCCATTCAGCCCATCTAGTCCACTCCGCCATTTAATTATATCTTTCCCTCTCAACCCAATTCTCCTGTGTTTTCCCAGTAGCCCTTGATATCTTTACTAATCAAGAATCGGTCAATCTTTGCTTTAAAAATACCCAATGACTTGGCCTTCACAATTGTCTATAGCAATGAATTCCACAGATTCAACACCCACTGACTAAAGAAATTCCACCTCATCTCCTTTATAAAGGTGTGACCTTTTATTCTGAGGCTATGCCCTTCTGTCATAGACTCTCCCATCATTGCAAGATAAAGGCCAGTGATGTTCAACTAAACATAGTCCAAGGATCTTTAGAGGATCTTACGAAGATTGGATGGGGGTTATCAGTGATCAAGGAGTTTTCCTGAGATTGGGTCAACATTCTTACCTTGACATACACCACTAATGCATTTGGTTCCATGACTCTAGGTTTGTGGATCAGTTTGATTCTCATTGAATGGTGAAATCAAGGTTAAATAGCTTTCTCCCTCTTCCATTTCAACATATTGTTGATATGTTGAGTGTGCTATATAAGTTCCTCATTGCATATGCAGATAGCTTCATTATGCAGATGTGTCCTGGACTTTAAAAAAAAAACTAATCAGGCTTTGAATCGAAACAGTGCCAAGGTTAAGTTGTTCTAAGTTCTATCCAGATTTGTACTGCACAAAATATCAAGACTGTGTGTAAAGTCATGAGGGGAATAGGTAGGTTGAATGCACAGAATCTTTTCCCCAGGATGTGGGAATCAAGAATCAGAAGATAGAGGTTTAAGGTGAGAGGGGCAAGATTTAGTAGGAGCCTGGGGGACAATGTTTTCATTCAGAGTTTTCACTCGGGGTTGGTGGGTGTATGGAACACGCTGCCAGAGGAGGTGATTGAGGCATGTACCATAACAGAAATGGAAAAAAAAAACACATGGACCGGGTACAAGGATAGGAAAGGTAGGAAATTGGTACTGACATGGTGGGCCGAAGGACCGGTTTCTGTGCTGTACTATTTATATGTTCTATGTAAGTAGTTATAATGGGCTAGTACAAATTTGCATGCATTTGGCCCATATCCCTCTATACCCTTTCGTCCATGCATGTGTCCAAATTACTTTTAAAACAAAAAGTGTCCCAGCCTATCCGACCTCTCCAATAACTCAACCCCAGGTAACATCTTGGTGAATCTGTACTGAACCTTTTCTAACTTCACAACATCTTTGCTGTAACTGGGAGACCAGAAATCATACAGTACTCAAAGCATGGGCTCATCAACGACTTGCACAGCTAATCATACAGATGTACAGATTGTATGGCTGGGAAAGAGTGCAGCAAAAACAGAGGGTTATATGAAGATCCGAAGATGGAGGCTTAAAGCTGATGATTGATTTCAGTGGGAGTCAATATCACAAGGTGGCATAGTCGTGCAGAGGTAGAGTTGCCACCTTACAGCGCCAGAGACCCGGATTTGATCTTGATTATGGGGGCTGCCTGTATGGATTTTGTATGTTCTCACTATGACCGCATGGGTTTTCTCCGGGTGCTCTAGTTTCCTCACATACTCCACACTCCAGTAAGTTAATTGGCTTCTATAAATTGCAAATTGTTCTCAGTGTGTTGGATAGTGCTAGTGTACAGGGTGATCACTGGTCAGTGTAGACTCAATGGCCTGAAGGGCCTGTTTTCCACACGGTATCTCTAAAGTCTAAAGTCATGTCTAAAGTTACTGGAGGAACTCAATGGGTCAGGTAGCATCTGTCGACGGATGGATAGATGATCCTTTGGGTCACGACTGTTCATCAGAAGAAGAAATCTCATCTGTCCATTCCCTCCACAGATGCTGCCTGACCTGGTGAGATACTCCAGCACTTTGATTTTTTGCCGTTTGACTGAAACTCAATATTATTCAGTGAGCACAAAAAGAGTACATTATAGAGTGGATGGACAATGTCTCAAGAAGCATTTCCAACACTTACACACACTTCATGTTTCATGACCAATCATACATAATGATAATCAATAATGATTTATAATGAATGAGGAATATTATTGTGTATCTCTGATTTGTTTTGCATTTGAGACACAGGAAGTCCTGTTGTATTTCAATAAATGTGACCACTGGTAAAATGTTGATCAATAAATCAAAGGAAAAATTCAAACCTTTCCCGGCAGTTGTCATCTGTGTAATTTTCTGTATTAATCCTCTGAGGTTCAAGGATTGCAGCCGCTTTTAGCCACGGTCACAAAGTATAGGTCATTTGGAAAAGAAAGGTTAGCCCTGAATCTTGACTGCTAATGTTGACTTCATGTGACTATGCATATGCAAGTCAACATACCACTTTGTCTGTTCCCTGTTTCTTATGGGCCTGTCCCACTTACGCAACTTTTTAGGGGACTATAGGAGACTATAAGGTCATCACAAGGTCGCCACATCTTCGCCAGAGGTTGGCGGAGTGTCGCATGCATCGTGGTGAGTAGTTCCCGCATTCTCAGCAACTAGTCACAGTGTCATTCTGATTTTCAACATGTTCAAAAATTAGCGGCAACAGTGGTTTTGACACCATATGTTGTTGCGTGCGGTAGGTGCTGTTGTAGTAGGTGGCCATGGTGTTGTGGGCTGTGGCGTGGTGAGGTAGGCTGGTGCCAGTGCTGACCGGTGAATTTGATTGGCTCTTTGGGGGAAAAAATCTGTAAACAGTAGTTTTCAGAATCAAGGATAACCGACCAGTAATGTTAATGTCCGCCAGCCGTGTATATCTGGCTTCTTAAAAGTTGAATCCATTCCTACTCCCCACCCTGTCTCCCTTTTCTCCCCCCCTTCTCCTTCCTCTCCCACCCTCTCCCCCCTTCTTTTAAAGGATTTAAGTGACCCTTCCCGTACACTGTGCTTTAATTACAGCGCCAACCTTCCTGTTCATTGTGGTGTGTGTCTGTATCACATTGGCTTTGCACCGTGTGAATTTCACTCAGACAGCGCTCCCCCGCTTGCCCTGTCTCCCGCCTGTATAACTGGCTAGTGAATGTGTGTGTGTGTGTGACTGACAGTCGCCATTCCAGTCGCTGGTTTTTCAGCGACCTGCTACGACTTGACAGTCGCCGGCAGTTGCCTGAAAAATCACCGAAGTGGGACAGGCCCATTACTTTCAACATGGCAACCTTGTCAACAAGCTCTCACCTTCTCTACATCATGTATAAAGCGTAGAAGCAGGCGGCACAGTGACTCAGCGATAGAGTTGTTGCCTAGTGCCAGAGACCCGTGTTCAATCCTGAATGTGGTTGCTGCCTGTGCAGAGTTTGTACATTCTCCCTGTGACTGCGTAGGGTTTCTCCGGGTGCTCTGATTTCCTTCCACATTACAAAGAAGTACAGATTTGTAGGTTAATTGGCTTCGGTAAAAATTATAAATGGTCCCTAGTGTGAAGGAGGGTGATTCTTCAGCAGGTGTCTACTTTTAAGTTTCTGGAAACCCGATTACAAAACTTGCATTTTGCAAGTTTGAATGGTGTTTCACATAGACGGACATCTCTACTATGGTAAAAATATGCTTGGCACAATCTTTTTGAGAATTGAATACATTTTTTCCTCTTCTTTGACCATTGAATTCAGTCATATCCGTTGCATTTTTATGATGAACAACACTGTAAAATATAACTGATTTAAGAATATAAAATCATATTTTTGTCCCAGTCTTTCATTATTTCATAATTACAATTGATAATTATGGTCAATGTTGTATTATTTCACACATTATGAGCATAAAATACTCATGTGACGGATATGACTCACTGTGATGGAGATTATCAGGTTTGGGAGTGTCGCGTGATGGAGATGACTCAAACTATCTTTAGGCTCTAACAGTTTGTTAAAGATTGAGAACAGGAAGCAACATATGAACAGGGATTAGTGTTTCCTCACCACTGGTGAGATGGAGATGGAGATAGATATAGAAATAGAGATAGGGATAGATATGGAGCTGGAGCTGTAGCTATAAAACAAATAAACAAAAAACAAAACAAGCTGGAGGAGCTGGAGATGAAGCTGGAGCTGGAGTCTGGGAGATCGGGAGTTAAGTGACGGAGATGACCGTTACGGATGTGATGGCCCAAAACTTTAGCCCAGCATGACCTCGCCGGGAGCCAATGCCTGGAGGCATCGAACATTGGGAAAAAAAATTAAAATATAACACTATAAAATATAAAATATAAAATATAACATCTGTGGTTTCATCTTTATTTATCAGGATTATGTTTATTAACAATATAGAAAAGGAAGAAATGGTATAGAATTATGGAATTTCTGTATATACGGCATCAAAGCAGAGGGTCACCAAAGTAGACAATTATTGAAGAATCACCCAGGATAGTACTAGTGTACGGGGGTTGTTGGGCGGCATGGACTCAGTGGGCCTAAGGGCCTGTTTCTGCATTGTATCTCTAAAGTCTAAAGTCTCTAAAGTCTGAAGATCTCTGACAAAGAAGGCAGCTATTTGTCCCATTAAGTCCATGCTAATCTAATCAAGATTCATTTAGAGATAGAAGTTGCAGATGCTGAATTCCTAAGTTAAACACAAAGTACTAAAGGAAAATGGATCAGGCAGCATCCATGGAGGGATAGGCAGGCAACATTTTGGGATGGGACTCTTCTTCAGACTGAGTTCCAGCACTTTGCGTTTTGATCAAGATTTCACTGGAGACACAAGAGGTTGCAGATGCTGAAATCCTAAGCATATCACAAAGTACTGGAGAAAATCAATGCGTCAGGCAGCAACCATGAAGGGAATGTACAGGCGACAATCCAGGATGAGACCCTTCTTCAGACTGAGTTCCTCCTGCACTTTGTGTTTTGAAAAATATTTATTTCACTTAGGCACACTTGGCCCATAACCTGTTGAGCCTCAGAGAAGGGCGACACAGTGGCGCAGTGGTAGAGTTGCTGCCTAAAGGGCCTGTCCCACTTGGCCGTCATTAACACGACAGGCCGGCGTCATCATGCGTCCGCACAGTCGTTTGGAGCGCGTGACGTCATTTGAAGATAGACACAAAATGCAGGAGTAACTCAGAGGGACTGGCAACATCTCTGGAGAGAAGGAATGGATGATGTTTCGGGTTGAAATTCTTCTTCAGTCTGAAGAAGGGTCTTGACCCGAAACATCACCCATTGCTTCTCTCCACTCCTGCATTTTGTGTCTATCTCCAATCATCTTGGCCCCGCTCTTGGAGTAGAAATGGGGGCGGATCCAGATCCGCAACGGCCGTGAGCCCTAGGCCGAGCTCGGCGATCACTTGCCTGCTTCTGCTGCTGTTGGAGGTGAGACGTTGCACCGCGCCACGGTGTCCCACTTGGCCGTTATTTACGCGACAGGCTGGTGGTGCGTGAAGATTTCGTGCAAACAAAGTCCTGGAGTGCTGCGCGATACCGCGCGCACCTCCAAGCAACTCCATGCAACTCCATGCGCCCGTCCCGCGCTACCCACATGCTACCTACAAGCTAACAGGTTGCGTAAATGGCGTGCAAATGACGGCCAAATGGGACAGGCCCTTTACAGTGCCGGAGACCCACGGATGATGTATGCAAGGAGTTTGTACATTCTCCCCATGGGTTTTCTCTGAAATCTTCGGTTTCCTCCAACACTCCAAAGACCTTCACGTACGTAGGTTAATTGGCTTGGTGTATGTGCAAATTGTCCCTAGTGTGTGCGGGGTAATGTTAATGCGGTGCAGACTCAGTCGGCTAAAGGGCTTGTTTCCGCCCTTATACATTCTAATGTATAAACATTGAATTCTCTAATTTTAGATGACTAACCAACGTACACCCCCATCACCACTTTTTTCAGCCTTTTCAATTTTTGTTTCGGATATCCCCCATCTGTATAGCGCCAGGGACCCGGGGTTCAATGCTGACTGTGGGTGCAGCGTGTGTGAACTTTACTTGTTCTCCCTGTGATCGCGTGGGTTTTCTCCAGGTTCCCCGCTTTCCTCCCACGTTCCAAAGTCATGCAGGTTAAGTGGCTTCCGTAAATTGTCCCGAGTGTGTAGGGCACGAAAGTGTAAGGCACAAAAGGGTAATGTGGAACTAGTGTGAAAGGGTGATTGATGGTTAGCAGAGACTTGGTGTACAGACAAAGCTGCTTCCACACTGCATCTCTAAATTAGCAATGTTGAGACCTGGTGCAAACCTATATTTAATTGATTGAAGTCTAAGAGGGATTAACAGTAAAAAACATGTTTACCCAGTATTGGGTTATTATTTTTATTGAGGAATAAACAAAGGCCAAATAGCTTTGCGACAGGCTCACTGTTTGGTGAATAATTAAAATCTGCTCTTTGTATATGACTGCAGTTTAGTGGTGCTATAAAGACTCAGTGCATCCTCGGGGTGGACCCTGGCCCATCTAAAAATGAATATTAATAAAAGGAAATATTGCATAGTGCTGCACATGAGTTGGTGCAGATTTATCGCGGTCTGAAATCTGAGGATTCTTTTTTAAAAGAAAGAACCACCTTTCAAAATGACATCAAAGGACATGAAGAGAAGAATATCCCTGAGTTCTTTACACTTTAGACTTTAGAGATACAGCATGGAAACAGGCCCTTCAGCGCACCGAGTCCGTGCCGACCAGTGATCACCCCCGTACACTAGCACTCTTCTAAACACTAGGGTCAATTTACAATTTTAACAAAGCCAATTAACCTATAAATCTGCACGTTTTTGGAGTGTGGGAGGAAACCAGACCACCCGGAGAAAACCCACACATTCACAGGGAGAACGTAGAAATCCAGTACAGACAGCATCTGTAGTCAGGATCGAACCCGAGTCTCTGGCGCTGGAAGGCAGCAACTTTACTGCTGCGCCACCGTGCTGCCCAATTTTTTAGCCTTGTTTGACAAATGTTACTGCATTGTTTTCACGTCCATTGGTGAACTGTTGTGATAATTTTTCAACGATGCAACAGCGCGTAGAGTTAGAACATTGTCAGTTAATAACAATTACTCAAGGACTTCACGCATTCCTTAATGCTTAATTTTATGGTGGCATTAAATGAGTTATCATCGCCGTGTTAATAAATTAATGTTAGTTCATGTATATCTGTGTCAACTTCATCCTTGATGTCTGGCAAGAGAGAGTGAGACGTAACTAATTTGCTCAGTAGCGTACAGCACTCCTGTGGTGATTGGCTTGGTTTGAGTAATTGCTAATATATTTTCAAACAAGATGGTTTAAATGAGCTATGCCTTCGGCACTTACCCAGGCTCCCAGTGATATAACAGTCCTTCATTAACGTCAGCCACGGAGCACACTGGTCTCCAACTCAAAGGGCTGGGGGTTAGGACAATTCAGAGCAGCATGGTGACACAGCTGGCAGAGCTACTACCTCACAGCACCAGCGACCCGGGTTCAATCCTGACCTCTGGTGCTGCCTGTCTGTGGAGTTGACACATTCTCTCTGTGACCAGGAGTGTTGTTAAAGTACTGTGGCACTTTTATGGTCATTGTTATTAATACTTATATTTTTTTCCCAGATTTAATATTTGTGTTAGAATCCTCAGCTATTATTGTAGAGGAATTCAAACTCAGGTCTTGGGATCAATAGTCCAATAACTTTTTATTGTGCTATTAGACTTTTAGGATCTATCTTATGGTTATTTTGCATTGGAGATCATTGTGAAATTGCCATAAGTGGTATGAATTAGCATTTTCAACATAATATTCTTCCTCCTACCATCTTTCTCATGAAATTTAATGCCAGTGTTCAAGAAGACTCCTGGATATATATCTGGGAATTAATATGAGACGAGGCGGTAACTGGAGCCAATTAATTTATTGTTTATAGACACAAAATGCTGGAATAACTCAGCAGGAAAGGCAGCATATCTGGAGAGAAGAATTGAGTGATTTTTTGGGTCGAGACCCTTCTTGTTTGATTCAAAGATACAGCATAGAAAAATGACCTTTGGCCCACCAAGTCCACACTGACCATCGATCACTGTTCATACTAGTTCCATGGTGTCCTACTTTCTCATCCACTCTAGGGACAATTTACAGAGGCCAATTAACCTACAAACCTTCAACGCCTTTGGAATGTGGGAGAAAGTCGGAGCACCCGGAGGAAACCCACGCGGTCACAGGGAGAACGCGCAAACTCTACACAAACAGCCAAAGTGAGGATCAAACCAGGGTCTCTGGCGCTGTGAGGCAGCAGCTCTACGACCGTTGTCTATAATTAGCACCAATTAATTAGCTTCCAATTAATGTCCTAACCGCCCATCTCAGTCAAAGCAAGGAAACGGAGTCTCTAACCAGAAACCGATTTTCTCTGACTGTAAGATTACAACTCCTTGGTGGATGTTTGATTCCTTTAATGTTTTCAGTTGTTGCTACTGATAAGCAATAAAATGAGACGTGTGTAATTTCCATTCGATGATGGCAAAAAAAAGTACTTTGTGAAAAATCTTTAAATGTTAATTAAAATGTCCATTGGCCAAGCCAAGCAAAAGCCCATCACAGATTCTTAGAAGGGACACCGTGCCATGAGGACTTGATTCATATTTAATGCTTGTTCCTTGCTAAGCCGGCTGTAATAATGTAAATGCCAACCTCAATCTCCGTCACAGTACACAACCAGTACCCACCCACCATGGAATGGTCTGACCTGACTCTGGGCATGGACTGCTTTTCCGTCTCTAAGGATTTAAACAAATATCTGCAGATGCACAGTAAGGCAACTGGGCGGAAAACACAGACTGCTGCATTGTCTGCTTCTATCATGTTGTGAGTGGCCCCTCCATGCTCGAGTCCACATATTCAGCTGGTCACAAAGTGATTCTGCCACACTCTTTGGGACTTGTCAAATTAAGTGTGCTTTGGGCAAGATTAGATATCATTATTCCTTTCGAATAAAACTGCAGAAATGTTGGCAGCTGAATCCTTTGCGGAACACAAGAGCAGCCGTCTCTCTGCTGCTTTTATTGAATTCCCCATTCCCGTTGGCTGTCAGCTCTAATATTTTCCTCTAGCTGTTGCTCTTCAAACAAGTAGAGGGCTCCATTGAGGTTTATTATAAAAGTAAGGATTGATTAATGTTCAGGCACTTGGTAGCTAGACTCATTGGTCACTTTCTTGCTGATTTATTTTTCTCCACTTTTTTAGCTGTCATCTCTCTCTCTCTCTCCCCCCCTCTCTCTCTCTCTCCCCCTCTCTCTCTCTCCACCCCTCTTTCTCTCTCTCTCTCTCTCACACACACACACACACACAAACACTCCCTCACTCTCTCCCTCTCTCACTCTCCCTCTCTCTCCCTCCCTCTCTCCCACCTCTCCCTCTCTTTGTCTGTTTTTCTTTCTCTTCCTCTTCTTCTGTCCCTCTCTCTCTCTCTCCCATCACCCTCTCTTTCTCTCTCCCCCCCTCTCTCTATCCCTCCTCTAGTTCTATCTCCTCTACTCTCTCCCTCTCTTTCTCTCCCTCCCTCTAAATATCCCATCTCTCCCTCTCTCTTTGTCTGTTTCTCTTTCTCTTCCTCTTCTGTCCACCTCTCTCTCTCTCTGCACCTCCTCATCTCCTTTCTCTCTTTCTCTCTCCCCTCTGTCTATCCTTCCTCTATTTCTCTCTGTCTACTCTCTCTCTCTTTCTCCCATTCCCTCTCTCCCATCTCTCCCTGTCTCTTTGTCTCGGTTTCTCTCTTCTTCTGTTCTCCTCTCTCCCTCTCACTCTCACTCTCTCTCTCTCTCCTCTCTCCCCTCTCTATCCCCCTCACCTTCCCTCCCTATTTCTCTCTCCCCTCTCTCCATCCCACCTCCTCTAGTTCTCTCTCCTCCCCTCTCTCTCCCTCTCTCTCTTTCTCTCCCGCTCTTTGTGCGTTTCTCTTTCTCTATCTCTCTCCTATATCTATCCCTCTTTCTACCTAACTTTCCAATCTAACTTTTTCTCTCTCTCTCCCCCTCCTTTCTCTGCACTCTCACTCCTTCTCTCCTCTCTGTGCCCTCATTGCCCCCTGTCTTTATCACGCTCTCCCTCTCTACATCTCTACTTCTCTCATATTTTCTCTTTCTCATTGCCCTCTCTCCCTCCTTTCCCTCTGCCCCCGTCTCTTTCCCTTCTCCCTCCATGTTCTCTAGTTCTCCCTCTCTCTAAATATTTGGGGAACGGAAGGATATGGAACATGTGCAGGCAGAGATTAGTTTAAATCAGCATCAAGTTCAGCGTGGACATTCTAGACCAAAGGTCTTATACCTTTCCATGTTCTATGTTCAATTTTCATGCAATTTTGAAGGAATTCCCTTCAGACCAAAGTAGACTTGCTTCCATACCATATGTACGATGATATGATAGACACAAAATGCTGGAGAAACTCAGAGGGTCAGGCAGCATGTCTGGAGAGAAGGAATGGGCGATGCTGCCTGTCCCGCTCAGTTACTCCAGCATTTTGTGTCTATTCGATTTAAACCAGCATCTGCAGTTCTTTCTAATACATTTTGCACGATTGTGAGGGCAGATATGATAGCAGCATTTAAGAGACTCTTAGATAGGTCCATGGTTATGCAGGGAATTGAGGGATATGGATTATGTGCAGGCTTGTAAGAGATGGTCTTGACGCCATGGTCGACACAGACATTGTGGGCCAAAGGGCCTGTGCCTAGTGCTGAACTGTTCCATGGTTCAATGGTGCTTTATTTGTCACATATGCAACTACACATTGAAATCATTTTTGCGAATATTACACAATCTGGTACCGCCATTTTTGGCAGCGTTATTTGTGTTCTATGTTCGATTGGTCGCAAGGCGGCTAATGTGGTCTCTTCAACAGGTGGAGCAGGAGCTGGACAACGAGAAAGACAGGTGAGAAGCTGGTCTGCTGCTTCCATTGTTTATGCTGGGCTTCTGAGTGCTCCTGAGGCATGGATTTAAAACTCTCCACGCCAACCCATAGAGTCCTGGAATCATATAGCATGGAAACGGGCCATTCAACACACCTCGTACATGCCAAACAAAGTGTCCCATCTTATCTAGTCCTGTAAGGCCATAAAAAAAATACATTAAACACTGGAGCAACTCAGTGGGTTAGGCAGCATCTCTGGAGAATGTGGATAGGGGATGTTTCAGGTTAGGACCCAAAGGGTCACCTATCCATGTTCTTGAGAGATGGTGCCTGACCCATTGGGAGTCCAGTGTGGACACCCCTCAAACAAGGGAAGGGATAACACTCTAGGGGGCCACATGAATGGCAAGTGTGTTTTGTTTATAGATAGGTACGAAGACTACTGAGTATGACACTATTGAATGTATAGAGAATGTATGAAGAGTTTTTGCACAGTTTATGTTTTGTACATAGTATTCCATTACTCTAACAATTAGTACTTTTTTTTGCAAATCATCATCTGCTTTCCTTGGGTCGTCTGTCTGCCCATGTTTGGTCAAAACACTTCCATCAAAGATATTCAGATCTACATATGCAGCAATGGCTTGCCTGAAACTTGTTGGTCTCCCAGCCGAGCGAGATGTCCTTCAGGTAGCAACGTTACAAAATGTTGAAATTTAAAAAATCAAGTCTGCAATTTATCCCATCAGATAAAGCATAAAAAGAAGTTTAATTTGACACCTAATTCACTTTCATATCTTCAGTATTAAAAAAGTTATGGTCATTTTCATACTTGGAAATTAGCATCTTGTTCCCCATTGTCTTTCCATTGACAATTCAAAAGCTGTGATCTAAGACAGTCAAAAGCCCATAACTTTCTTAAAAATTAAGACAACTCAATGAAATTTTCAGTTATTATGGATTGAAGCATTCTGAAACAAATATGAATCAATCTTACTTGGATGACCTGAAATTAAAGCATATAATTAGTTAGTTACCTAATTGTAGCTAATTACAACATTCAATTACTAGATCTAAACATCTATCCATTTCTTAAGAAAAGATAAACATTTTTATATTGCCTAAGTGTCCAAATAACATTCACGCAATAATTCACAATATAACATGATTTATAAATCTCGTTTTCATGAATTTATAGGCCAAATGGAAGGAATTTAGTATTTAATTCCAGTAAATTAATGGCCATTTAAATCAACTTGCGAGTGGGTTTTCGTGGAATGCGGTGGATTGGAACGTTGTGGTTTGCAGTGAATTTAACCCACAGTCAGCAGGAAAAACACTGCCGGTTCGTATTTTTTTTGTCCCCATTTCGCAACATGAAAATGTGATTAAATGCTTCCTAAGAACCACGTTTTTATGTAAAAATAAACTGTGTAGCTTCTTTTCTCCCCTAGGTAAAATCCTTCCCATTGTCGGCGCTCACGGCTTTAGAAGATGATTTTTACATTACTCTAACTAATAAATGATCTAGTGTAGTTTATAAATACCTTCATAAAACAAATGTCGGAGCGATTTCTCTTTAGCGACGAAATCCCCTGAGATTGATCGATTTGAACTGTCTGGTGAAAAATGGCAGTTTAAACCCGCCCCCCTTTGAAAGGCGCCAAAGTCGCGCACACAGGGAGTGGCAGAACTGCAGCGCCCTCTAAAGGTAAGTATTGTAACATACCTACTTCAAAGAATGTTGACAACTAACCAAGGTGCCCATGGGAATGGGAAGGGGAGTTAAAGTGTTTGGTTGTCGGGAGATCGCGTAGACTAAGGTGGACTGAGCGCAAGTGTTCAGCAAAATGATCGCCAAGGCTACGTTTGGTCTCGCCAATTGATATTTTATTTGTACAGAAATCTTTATTAGTTTATTGTTACCACTCGGTATGCTCGGTATACATTTTGGCTGCTGACCTTTTGACATTGAAACTGTAATGAACTTCTAAACACTGAATGGTGAACCCCCTCGCTCAATCCATCTCAGCCTACGTGATCTCTGGGTTGCCAAACACTTTAACTCCCCTTCCCATTCCCATATTGATCTCTCTGTCCTGGGCCTCCTCCACTGTCAGAGTGAGGACAAAATTGGAGGAACAGTACCTCATATTTCCCTTAGGCTGCTTACAACCCTGCAATATGAATATTGATTTCTCTAACTTCGAGTACCCCTTGCATTCCCTCTCTCTCCATCCTTCCCCCATCCTATTCAACATACT
Organism: Raja brachyura; assembly: GCA_963514005.1. The sequence goes on along the minus strand of OY740797.1, from coordinate 29,838,800 downwards.
AGTTTAACTTGATTATCTTTGCTTCTTGCATATCTTCCATTCATTTGTCCTGTATCTCTCGTTTTCCTTTCCCCTGATTCTCAGTCTGAAGAAGAGTTTCGACCCGAGACGTCACCTATTCCTTTTCTTGAGAGATCCAGCCTAACCCGCTGAGTTACGCCAGCTTTTTGCGACTGTAATTCCACTTGAAAGGATTTTGCAAATTCCTGGTGTGTTTAAGTCTTTCTTTAACACTGAGAACAACAAAGCCATGGGGGTGTTTAATGGCCTCCAGTTTAAGTCTGGCATCACCCGATCTCCACGTAGTTGCTGAGATCCGCAAGAATTCTACCTCAAATTCTTTCCAACTAATTTTATAATTTAATGCTGTTTTGCGCAGTGGGCTTTGTCTCCGCATCTCGTGATCGCAATTAAAAATTCAACATTACACAGCTTGACTTTTCAAATTATGTCAGAATTGAAGCTAATTACAAATGTAGGCTGGTCTGTTCAGTACAATAAATATTGCCTCTGCACTTTGTCTTCATCCATTTGTCCCAATTACAGGTAATTTGCCGCTTACTCCCTTACCATTTTTCTGATGTGCTTGCATTTTCTCTAATGGACCAGTTAATGCAGAGAGGGGAAAGCTTTATTCCGCATGTTTTCAGTTGGGTGATATCAGTCACGTCGACTGCAAAGTAAGATTGCTGCTGATGGCTGAGTGCATTGGCGAAACAACTCTCCGGATAAACTGTTTAGTGGCGCACTATTGCCCGACTTGTTGTACAAGTGGCACTCGAAGAGACAAATAAAACCATTGACAAGTCACGTGAAGGGCTTCAACATATTAAAACAAAGACACAAAGTGCTGGAGCAAATCAGCAGGTCAGGCAGCATTTCTAAAGGACATGGATAGGCAACGTTTATGGTCGGGACCCTTCTTCAGGCTAATTGCTATAGAGTGGACAAACCCAGGTTAGTGATGGGTGAATACAGGTGTGGGGTGAGGGGTTGATTGGTAGATGGGCAGACAAAGACCAGGAATGAAAAGATAAAATACAGTGAGATAAGGAGGGAAGAAACGGGAAATCTGAATCCAGAAGAAGGGATGTGTTTCAAGCTATCCCTCACTTCCATCATGATTGATCAGCTCACCAAGACTCAAGCCTGTGTTTGCAAATGTAGCACCTTCACTGAAGGTCTCCATTAGAGGTTAGATATAAAATTAAAACCTGACCATAAACTCAAGCTGATCACTGCCAACCAACAATTGTACAAAACATGTTTGAAGAAATATGAAAAATAACTTAAAGAGTCCTTTGTTAATGGCAGTCAGCCGCTACAGGATGGATTGGATAGAATAGAATAGAATTGGAACTTGGGGCACTGGCATGCAGTGTGAGTTTAGGTCATAACAACAACATTCATAGAACAAAGAACCTAGAATAGTACAGAAGATAGACACATAAATGCTGGAGTAACTCAGCAGGACAAGCAGCATCTCTGGAGAGAAACAATGGGTGACGTTTCGGGTCGAGACCCTTCTTCAGACTAGTCGGGGATAAGGGAAATGAGAGATACAGATGATGATGTAGAGAGATAAAGAACAATGAATGAATGATATGGAAAAAAGTAGCGAGTCTGGGTTAAAACATGGTTGTCCAGTTGGAGAGCAGGAGGAATCACAGAGGGGGAGCAGTGAGAGAAGTTGCAGAACTCTCGTTGGAGAGAGGAGGAGAACATCTTCAAAGTAGACATACCTTGAAGAGATTTTGCAGCAAAGCAGACACAATGTGTAGGAAGGAACTGCAGATGCTGGTTTAAACTACAGCACAGGAACAGCCCTTCAACATTATGCCAAGCTGAACTACATTATCCAAATGCCCTCCATTCCCTGCACTTGCATAGGCCTATCCAGAAGCCTCTTAAACACCACTATCATATCTGCCTCTACTGCCACCCCTGACAGCATATTTCAGGCATCCACCGCGCTGTATAAAGTGGAGTGTTGGATGCTTGTGGGCGTCAGTAAACTCTCATACAGATAAAGTCTACATAAAACTGGAGTAGGACAAACTTGAACCACAAGGAAGTGCAGATGCTGGTTTACAAAAAAAGCACACAAAGTGTTGGAGTAGCACAGTGGGTCAGGCAGAATATGTGGAGAACATGGATAGGTGACATCAGCCCGAAATGTCACCTATCCAGTGATGTTCCTTCGTCTACCCGATGGGAGTGGGGACAAGAGGGAATGACCAGGGTAGAAAAGGTCCTTGATTATGTTGGCTGCTTTCCCAAGAGAGTGTGAAGTGTGAATGGAGTCAATGATGGAGAGTCTGGTCTACCGCCTACTATTGGTGAGTCATCCCAAGAGTTCTGTACAGTGATTGAGAATGCACAGACATCTTGGACTTGCCAGCATTTAAATGAAGATAAATCAAAAACTATCTTCTTGTTGCCTGGGCATCATTTATTTTCCTTTTTTAAACTCTTTTGTGAAATGATTTGTATTTGAAGGCACAATTTAAATTGTTAGCACTTTAAAATCGACTTCTTGTGAAAGTATGGAGTATGGGGACACTGTTGAAGATAATTGTTTAATCTTCCAAACTACTATTAGGCTGAGGTCCACTTTATATATTTGCCAAATATGATCCAAGTCTTCTCTTATTTTTATACAGGTGTCTAATCATTGCACCAAAGGAACATTCCGGGCCAGAGATGATCTTGGCTCTTTTATCACAATTGTTTTGAAACATAATCTTTTCAGTTGGCTGCCGAAAAGAGAGGAAGAAGAGGCTTGCAGGAAGAATCCCCTTTGATTTTATTGTGGATTTTCTGCAAGATTGTTCTTGTGCCATGTCACTACTACCTTGTATCCATTGAAGTGATTCCACACAAACATCAGAGGCTGAATGGACAGGCATCTATCAGTGAGAGAGGGTCTCGCAGGACTCCTGTCGGAGAGGGAGAAGAATCTCTTTAAAATAGACCTACGTTGAGGAGATTTTGCAATGGAGCAGTAAATTGGAGACACCTCTCAATGGGAGGAGATGGGACAGGAACTGATGCAGGATGCCTTCTCAGCCCTACTGAGGGAGGAGATGTTGCAGATCCCTGACTCGCAATGGCACAGCTTCTGCGTGGAGGGCTTGGTCTTGGCAAGGGCGCACAGACTTCTTCAGCCAGTAAATCTTGGAATCAAATTTTATTGGATTTATAAACGTTTCACTTTAATGCTTTTTATGAATTACTCACTACGAATTCCTTGGTGTTGCAGAGTCCGATGAGGCCCATGCCATACATGCCGCACCCACAAATGGGGATGATGGCACCACAACATGCTCCCCAGGTACACTGTGAAACCTTTGTGAGTCTTCAGTCTGACACAAGATTGTCTCTGACACACAGCTTGTGAAAGGTTGTGATTTGTTTCATATGATTGTGTGGCTCCACATACATATTGATACGCTTATGTGTTTTGCCCACAGGCAATGGTGGGATCCCGACCTGTGGCACACCCGTGGATGGCAGCTCCCCCCCCCCCTCCCCATATCGGGGCAGCCAGCTCAACGCCACATCATGCATCACCCGGCATGGATAGGCCTGGAGCAACAAATTTCCAGGCGCGATTGGAGGGTCCCGACCCAAGCGCCAACTGCACCCTGAATCTCTCTGACCATCTGATGGAGGATTGCCCAGTGCAAATGGGCCGTAACAAGTGATGCTCTCTCCAACATTCACTATTCTGTTTGCTTGTGTGTTGCACATTTAAGTTTATTTCACATTAAAGTTTTATTGTTTGTTTGCACTAAATAAAGGAATTAATTCTTATAAAGTCATGGGTCTTTGTCTTTATCGGAGATAACCTCACACACAACTTGATTATTGAACTTCAGTGTAACCTTCTCGTGTAGCGGAGAAAGCAGTTGTTAATCATGGAGTTGATCTCTCGTATGGAAACCACGTCTAATAATGGAATGCATCTCACATATAAAATCCTCAATTTATTAGATAAATGAAACACACACAGGCATTGAACTGCATTGAATTACAAAGTGTGTCATGAGACGTCATATAAAGCAGACCAATGCATTTATCCACTTTTAAAATTATGACATTTCAAAGAAAGTACAATGTGCGATGTGTGAGGTATTATTATTATCATCACAGTATTACTCATCTCACATACAAAAACCTTCCATTAACGTACATAGATCCTCCTTTTATTAGATCAGTTCCTGCAGTGATGGTCCTCTGTGGTGTCGGATGTTTGTGATTGATCCTCGCCACATATTGTTCTGCCAGGGTACACTGCCTCGCTCGGAGTTGTAGTAAGCACAGAGATGGTCCCTCTGCTCCTTTGCTCTTTTGTTGCTGGTGTTTCCTTGCAATGCGCCTAGTGCCACCATCGGTGCAGCCTGTCTTGCAGTTCTCCAAGAACCTGGTGTGACTTCTCCTGTCTGTTTGTCCATCGTGTCACCCTCCACCATGGCTGCTGCTGCACCTCTGGTGCGGATCAGGTTGTGGAGGAGGCATGCCACGTAGACAATGGTCTGCACATTCTCGGGCTCCTGCTCCATTGTAGTCAGCAGGAATCTGAATCTGCTAGCAAAGATACCAAAAGTATTTTCCACAACCCCCCTATCCCTGGACGGCCTGTAATTAAAGATCCTTCGCTCCCTTGACATCCACCTGTGAGGGTATGGCTTCATCATCCATGGCCTGAGTGCGAAGGCATCATCACCAACCAATGTGCAGGGGATGTCAGGATTGTCTTCTCCCAGTAGAGGTACTGGATCAGGAAAGCCTGCTCTCCCTTTGTCCAGTGCTTGCCCAAGGGAGGTCTCTCTCCAGATCCCTCCATCTGCGGCACTGCCAGGTGTGCCCATATCCACAAACAGGAAGTTGTAGTTTGCATTGACCACAGCTAACAGCACGATGGAAAATAACTTCTTGTAGTTAAAGTACGTAGAACCACCCCTGGGTGGACTCTGGATGGCCACATGCTTCCCGTCAACTGCCCCACATGTGTGCAGGAAGTTCCATCTGGTTTGAAAGCCATGCGCCACAATCCTCCACTCGTCAGGTGTACTAGCACAGTCAATCATTTCTTCATATGCATTGTTGATGGCGTCACAGGTTTCTCGGACGACCTTGCTGATGGTGGTGTGGGCCACACGGAAGTTGTACGAGAGGCTCTTGTAAGAATCCCCTGACGCAAGGTAGCGGAGGGTGATGGCTAGGCGCAGGCCTGGTTCCAGTGACCTCCGCATGACGGTGTCTCTTTTCTGCAGAAGAGGTCCGACTCGTGTCTTTAGCTCCTGAAACAGGTCGGGGGTAACCTGGTGATATTTCTAAAGGCAGCCTCGTCTTTCTGTTGCAGATCCGTCACCATGTTCTCATACTGGCCCAAAGTGGGTCTCATCCCGAACAAAGACCTCACCCACACAGACCTCTTCCTGGGTTTCTTCATAGCCTTCCTTGTTGAACACCTTGTTGAACGCCTGCCCAGCTGACCTGTCAGCATGAGGGCTGCAGCTAACAGAAGTCTCTCTTGCTGTTGCAGCAATGCAATCTGTATCTGTGTCAGTGTCTCTTCCATGATGATCATGGAATAGCAGCCTGCGGCCCCGTTTATATGAGTAAAAATGATGTCACGCGCAACCTTCCAGCGGACTTCGCCCGAAGTTTGCGTCAACTCACTCAGGGATCACTCGACCTCCGCGTAAACCCCGCTTCCGATTTAGTCGGGCTAGTCGCATGCAGTCGCATGCTGGTGACCTTTAGTGTTTGACTTGACTGCATTCATGTATATCCAAGAGCGGCACAATGACGTTGTGGTAAATTTGCTGCCTTACAGCGCCATAAATCTGGGTTTGATCCAGACTACGTGTGCTGTCTGTAGGGAGTTTGTAAGTTCTCCCGGTGGCAGCGTGGGTTTTCTCTAGGTGCTCTGGTTTCCTCCCACACTTTAAAGATGTACAGATTTGTAGGTTAATTGGCTGAGGTAAAATTGTAAATTGTCCCTAGTGTGTAGGATAGTGCTAGTGTATGGGGGTGATCGCTTGTCAGCGCTGCCTCGATGGACCAAATGGCCTGTTTCCACAAGGTATCTCTAAAGGCTAAAGTCTAAAGTCAATAATCGACTGACAATATAGTCCCATCTTGCCAACTATGTCCATGTCCTCTGACTAAATTAAAAAAGTAACTTAGTTCAATCCTCAGTTGAACACTCCACCATCAGAAGATGTGCAGCAGAGATTCACCGGAATGATAACACCACATCAAAGTCTATAAGATGTTAAATGTATTCAACACAGTAGATGCAGAGCAGCTATTACCTTTGATAAGAAGAAAAGAACAAAGAAGACAATCTCAAATTCAGTTAACCTGTTTGAGAGGGAGGTCAGCAATCACATTTTCTACATTTGAAGGCTCTGGTTGGTGATAGACAATTAGAGCTTCCAAGCCAATTTTTGTTAATGCCAGCTCACAGGGAGATGGAGTTGGGATAAAGATCAGTTATAGACAAATTGACAGCCCTTGGGGACCAGATCCTGAGTAACATTGAACACAGAAGCAGAGTAAAGAGAAGTGGCCATTCAGCCCATCAGGCTTGCTCCACCACGCTTTACTTTCTATTTTAGAGATATCACGTGGATACAGGCCCTTCGGCCCACCGAGTCTGCGCTGACCAGCGATCACCCTGTACACTAGTGCTATCCTACACACACTAGGGACAAGATACAATTTTTACTGAAACCAAATAACCCGTACATCTTTGTCATGTGGGAGGAAACCAGAGCACCCAAAGTTAAATCCATGCAGCCAATGGAAGAAAGTACCATCTCCGTACAGACAGCAGCCGTAGTCAGGATCGAACCTGGGTCTCTGGCACTGCACCACTGTGCCACCCTTCAACAGCTGTCTGTTTGTGAATTCTACAGGTTCACAAATCCATAGCACATAAAATGTCCTCTCATTCCTGCATGAAATAACTCACACCTTATCCATAGACTGTAACTCCCAGTTCTGGATTCCGTTGATACTGGGAAAGTCCCCTTTGAGTATCCTTCTCCTTCTGCTCTGTTTCTATCTGCCTGGAACAGCAACAAAGAGTAGGTTACAGGGTCAAAGGAATGATTGCAAGTAATTTTGGCCAGGATTACTGGAGTCAAGAGTGTTTCATTGTCATATGTCCCAGATAGAACAATACAATTCTTACTTGCTGCGGCACAACAGAACATGTAATCTTAATAAATAATATAACAAAAACTCAGAAAAAAAGAACAAACAATAACAGTGCAATAATAATAATAATAATAATAATAATAATAATAATAATAATAATAATAATAGTCTATTGTAGTTCATAGCTTATGAGGTTGTTGTGTTTAATAGCCTGATGGCTATAGGGAAGAAGCTGGTCCTGAACATGGAGGTTACAGTTTTCAGGGTCCTGTACCTTCTTCCCAATGGCAGTGATGAGATGAATGTGTGGCCAGGATGGTGTGGGTCTTTGATGATGTTGGCTGCCTTTTTGAGGCAGTGACTACAATAGATCCCTTCGATGGTGGGGAGGTCAGAGCCGGTGATGGACTGGGCAGTGTTTACAACTTTTTGCAGTCTTTTCCGCTCCTGGATGTTCAAGTTGCTGAACCAGGTCACGATGCAACCAGTCAGTATGCTCTCTACTGTGCACCTGTAGAAGTTCAGGAGAATACGTCAGGACATACCAAATCTCCGTAATCTTCTCAGGAAGTTTCCTCTCATTCCTGCATTAAATAACTCACGATTATCCATAGACTGTACCACCCGGTTCTGGGCTTTGTTGACACTGGGGAAAGGCCCCTTTGAGTAACTCAGCAGGTCAAGCAGTATCTCTGGAGAAAAGAAATAGGTGATGTTTTGGGCCAAACTCTTCTTCAGACTGCAGTCTCCAGAGCTGCTGCCTGACCCGCTCTGGTACTCCACCATCTTGTGTCTATCTAGTCTAGGTGATCATGTTCAGCAAGGACTCAGAGTGGGCAGGCCTGTTTCCATGCTGTATCTCCAAACTAAAACCAAATAAAGGCAAATATAAGATCATGGGGAGATGTTTTCAAAGGCGGGCTGGACTCTGGTCAGATATTTAAAATGCTGGTCAATAATGCTTAGCAAGAATTTATTAACATGAAAAAAAAGAGAGGGAATCCATAGAAAAGAGGCACAATCAATGGTGAACAAAAGAGATAAAAAATAAAGTTAAATTGAAAAGTAGGGTGCACAAAGTTGCAAGTACTCACAATAGACCAGAGAAATATGAAGTTTTTAGCATTCAGCCGCCAGAGACTAAATAGTTTAGTTTATATACAGCACAGAAACAGGCCCTTTGGCCCTCCCCGCCTGCACCAACCAGCGATCCCTGCACATTAACACTACCCTACACACACTAGAAACAATATTACATTTATTCCAAGCCAATTAACCTATAAAACCTGTACATCTTTGGAGTGTGGGAGGAAACCGAAGATCTCAGAGAAAACCCACGCAGGTCACGGGGAGAACGTACAAACTCCATACAGAATGCACCCGTAGTCGGTACGAACCGGGGTCTCTGGCTCTGTAAGACAGTAGCTTTACCGCTACTCCACCATGCCGCCCTGAGAAGGGGGGGAAAATAAACTTACATGTAGTATGAAATCAAACAGAAAATGTTTCCATGCTTAGAGAAGAAGAATAAAAAATGACAGGACATAGGTTTTCACGAATGAGTGAAACGTGTCTTCACCCTTTTTCATTGTCACCAATTTTAAGTTATTCTTTGTTCCAGTTTAAGGAAAGACTACACTTGCAATTCCTATTTTCAATATCAATATTAGCTACATTTGGAAGAATTTGCTTATTATTTTTATAATAATGTTGACCATTAAAATTGAGGCTTACATTTAGACATTTTCGTCAATTGATATTGATTTAAAATTTCAGCTCAACGCAAAATTCGGGTGCTTACGGATAGACCATCCATCAATGGCAAAGCTCGATTAAATCCTTAGGATGTAAAATGCAAATATAAAATGTCTAAACATACAAAATAAATATGCATGAATCAATAATATAATCTTACATCCTTTAAATCATCATATTCATTTGGTTAAGAGAGAACTGCAGATGCTGGAAAAATCGAAGGTTGACAAAAAAGCTGGAGAATCTTAGCGGGTGAGGCAGCATCTATGGAGCGAAGGAATAGGCGACGTTTCGTTCCTTTGCTCCATAAATGCTGCCTCACCTGCTGAATTTCTCCAGTTTTTAATCTATATCATTTGGTGATTACTTGCATATGGAAGAAAAGTTGAAACATTCAAATCTTTAGTTACAGTAACAGAAATGCATAGCTGTAGACTCCACAAATTAATTTAGTTTCTGATAGCTCTTCAAATGTGAGTTTGTGTTAATTTAGTACAACATAATTAGCAACAAAAAGCATTTCACTACATGTGACAATAAACTAAACTGAACTGAGCTAATAATGGTGACATTGTGTATCAAACTAAGAATGTAAGCAAAGATCAATGTATAGAAATAAAAACTCCATCCCGCAAAATCTAATGACATTTCACGCAGAGGATAGTGGGTATATGGAACAAGCTGCTAGAGGGGGTTGTTGTGGCAGGTACTGTAACAGTATTTAAAATGCATCTCGATATGTACATGGATCGGAAAGATTTATCGTTTTATGGAACACATACAGGCAGGTGAGACTATTGTAGATGGGGCATCTTGTTTGACACAGGCTTGTTGGGCCACAGGGCCTGTTTCCTAGCTGTATGACTAGATGATGCTATGGCATGTTCATCTTATTCAATTTTTTTTTAGCTAACGATTGTCAATGCCTTCAAAATCTTTTGCTTCATTTTTCATGCTATCCTAAGAATAAACAACATTGATGAATCATTATTTGTTTCAAGCCCCTGTGATCGGTTAGGAGACAAGATACTCATATTTCCATCTAAATTAATACATGGAGAAATGAATCATTTATTATGTCACTGACTTCATTGAACATAGAACAGTGCAGCACAGGAACAGGCTCTTTGACTTTTGTTTAGTTTAGTTAATAGATATAGTGTGGGAACATGCCCCATTGGCCCACAGAGCCTTCACTGACCAGCGATTCCCGCACATTAAAGCAAGCCCACACACACTCAGGATAATTTACACTTATACCAAGCATACAAACCCAAGCTAATTAACCTACAAACCTGCACGTCTTTGGAGTGTGGGAGGAAACCGAAGATCTCGGACTTATGATGTTCAAGTTGAACATAATTTAATGTTAAATTAATCCTTTCTTCCTGCATGTGCTCCATATCCCTCCATTCCATGCACCGCCATATGCCTACCTAAAATCTCAGTTTTGCATCTCATTTCACCACTGTCCCCAGCAGTGCACTTATAACCATATAACAATTACAGCACGGAAACAGGCCATCTCGGCCCTTCAAGTCCATGCCGAACAACTTTTTTCCCTTAGTCCCACCTGCCTGCACTCATACCATAACCCTCCATACCCTTCTCATCCATATGCCTATCCAATTTATTTTTAAATGATACCAACGAACCTGCCGCCACCACTTCCACTGGAAGCTCATTCCACACCGCTACCACTCTCTGAGTAAAGAAGTTCCCCCTCATGTTACCCCTAAACCTCTGTCCCTTAATTCTAAAGTCATGTCCTCTTGTTTGAATCTTCCCTATTCTCATAGGGAAAAGCTTGTCCACACCAACTCTGTCTATCCCTCTCATCATTTTAAAGACCTCTATCAAGTCCCCCCTTAACCTTCTGTGCTCCAGAGAATAAAGACCTAACTTATTCAACCTATCTCTGTAACTTAGCTGTTGAAACCCAGGCAACATTCTAGTAAATCTCCTCTGTACCCTCTCTATTTTGTTGACATCCTTCCTATAATTTGGCGACCAAAATTGTACACCATACTCCAGATTTGGTCTCACCAATGCCTTGTACAATTTTAACATTACATCCCAGCTTCTATACTCAATGCTCTGATTTATAAAGGCTAGCATACCAAAAGCTTTCTTTACCACCCTATCTATATGAGATTCCACCTTCAAGGAACTATGCACAGTTATTCCCAGATCCCTCTGTTCAACTGTATTCTTCAATTCCCTACCGTTTACCATGTACGTCCTATTTTGATTTGTCCTGCCAAGGTGTAGCACCTCACATTTATCAGCATTAAACTCCATCTGCCATCTTTCAGCCCATTTTTCCAACTGGCCTAAATCACTCTGTAGACTTTGGAAATCCTCTTCATTATCCACAGCACCCCCTATCTTGATATAATCTGCATACTTACTAATCCAATTTACCACCCCTTCATCCAGATCATTGATGTACATGACAAACAACAAAGGACCCAACACAGATCCCTGAGGCACCCCACTAGTTACCTGCCTCCAACCCGACAATCAGCCATCCACCATTACCCTCTGGCTTCTCCCATTCAGCCAATGTTGAATCCATCTTGCTATTCCTGCATTTATACCCAACAGTTGAACCTTCTTAACCAACCTTCCATGAGGAACCATGTCAAAGGCCTTACTGAAGTCCATATAGACAACATCCACTGCCTTACCCTCGTCAATTTCCCTAGTAACCTCTTCAAAAAATTCAAGAAGATTAGTCAAACATGACCTTCCAGGCATAAATCCATGTTGACTGTTCCTAATTAGACCCTCTTTATCCAGATACTTATATATATTATCTCTAAGTATCTTTTCCATTAATTTGCCCACCACTGAAGTCAAACTAACCGGTCTATAATTGCTAGGTTTACTTTTAGAACCCTTTTTAAACAATGGAACAACATGCGCAGTACGCCAATCCTCGGGGACTATTCCCGTTTCTAATGACATTTGAAATATTTCTGTCATAGCCCCGGCTATTTCTACACTAACTTCCCTCAATGTCCTAGGGAATATCCTGTCAGGGCCTAGAGACTTATCCACTTTTATATTTTTCAAAAGTGTCAGTACTTCTTTTACTTTGAAACTCATAGTATCCATAGCTACTCTACTAGTTTCCCTTACCTCACATAATTCAATATCCTTCTCCTTGGTGAATACCGAAGAAAAGAAATTGTTCAATATCTCCCCCATCTCTTTTGGCTCTGCAGATAGCTGTCCACTCGGTCTCTCCAATGGACCAATTTTATCCCTTGTTATCCTTTTGCTATTAATATAGCTGTAGAAACCCTTAGGATTTACTTTCACCTTACTTGCCAAAGCAACCTCATATCTTCTTTTAGCTTTTCTAATTTCTTTCTTAAGGTTCTTTTTACATTCCTTATACTCCTCAAGCACCTCATTTACTTCATGCTGCCTATAATTATTGTAGATCTCCCTCTTTTTCCGAACAAGATGTCCAATTTCCCTTGAAAACCAGGGCTCTTTCCAATTTTTACTGGTTCCTTTCAACCGAACAGGAACATGAAGATTCTGTACTCTTAAAATTTCCCCTTTAAATGTCCTCCATTTCTCCTCTACATCTTTCCCATAAAACAAAATGTCCCAGTTCACTCCTTTTAAATCATCTCGCATCTCGTTAAAGTTAGCCTTTCTCCAATCAAAAATCTCAACCCTAGGCCCAGTTCTGTCCTTCTCCATAATTATATTGAAACTAATGGTATTGTGATCACTGGACCCGAAGTGCTCCCCAACGCATACCTCTGCCACCTGTCCCGTCTCATTTCCTAACAGGAGGTCCAGCACTGCCCCTCCTCTAGTAGGCACCTCAATGTATTGCTGCAAAAAACTATCCTGCACACATTTTACAAACTCCAAACCATCCAGCCCATTTACAGAATGTGTTTCCCAGTCTATGTGTGGAAAGTTGAAATCTCCCACAATCACTACCCTTGTGCTTACTACTAATATCTGCTATCTCTTTACATATTTGCTCTTCCAATTCTCGTTCCCCATTTGGCGGTCTATAATATACCCCTATAAGTGTTGCTACACCATTCCCACTTCTCAGTTCCACCCAAATAGCCTCCCTAGATGAGCCCTCCAATCTATCCTGCCAAAGCACTGCTGTAATATCTTCCCTGACTCGCAATGCAACACCTCCACCTCTTGCCCCTCCAATTCTATCACACCTGAAGCAACGAAATCCTGGAATATTTAGTTTCCAATCACAGCCCTCCTGCAACCATGTTTCACTGATCGCCACAACATCATACTTCCAGGTGTCTAGCCAGACTCTAAGCTCATCCACCTTTCTTACAATGCTCCTAGCATTAAAATATGCACATTTAAGAAACCCCCCATCTCTTATTCTCTGTTTATTTCCTTTTTTTTCTTTCTCCTCTTGTGTCCGAGTGCTTCCCTTTTCTGCTTCCTGCCTCCCATTCTGTCTACTAGCTTTTGCTATTTGCATCCCTCGCCCCAACCATTCTAGTTTAAAGTCTCCCCAGTGGCCTTTGCAAATTTGCCCGCCAAACCTTGACCAAAGTTTGATACTTGACCAAAGTTTGATACTTGACCAAACCTACCATTCTCTGTATAAAAAGATTGGCCCTGCACAACTTCTTTAAACTTTCCCCCTGTGACCTTAAGTTATAGAACATAGAACATAGATCAGTAACGGGTAACATGTTAAGATCAGTAACATCTCAGGAACGGGTCTTTCGGCCCATAATGTTTATGTCAAACATGTTGCCTAGCTAATCGATCTCATCTGCCTGTAAGCGATCCATATCCCTCCATTCCCTGCAATCTATGTGCCTATCTAAAAGCTTTTTAAATGGCACTATCATATCTGCCTCCACCACCACCACTGGCAAAGCATTCCAGGCTCCCACTACCTTCAGTGTAAAAAACATGCCATGCACATCTCCATTATATTTTCCCCCTCTCACCTTATAGGTGCGTCCTCGGGTGTTGAACATTTCTACCCTGGGAGAAAGGTTATTACTCTCGATACTATCTATTCCTCTTATGATTTTATATACATCCATGCCTCTCATAATTTTATGCCCTCGGCTATTTGACATTTTCACCCTGAATAAAAAAATTCAACTTGTCTTTTCTACCTTTCAAATTTTGATTGACAATGACTTTCCTATGAAATAGCTTGGAATATTTTGCTGTGTTAATAATGCTATAGAAATACATGTAGTTGTCGAAGGTGTTAGTATGAATGATATTATGCCTTGCTATTATGTTACTGTGTTATTGCTTTGCATTCTTTCCAGTCATTTCAATCCATTTGTTGATTTCCTTCTCACTGCAACAACTTCCAAATATCTTTGACAATTCCCAAAGAACTCTTTGTGCCTTACACAAAGAGTCTAGAGTCAAGAATCAAGAGTGTTTAATTATCATAAAGGAACGATAACATTTTTACTGCAGTAGCTGAATAGGTCTGCATGCCGAGTACAAAGAAATGTAATAATCAAAAATGCAATAAATTAATAACCACAATACTAATCTAAAAAGAAAAAGTAAAGTCGGTAGTGCAACCAAAGACATAGTCCATAGAAGTTGATAGTCAAGGTTAGTGTAGCGTTCAAGAGCTCGATTGTTGCTGGGAAGAAGTTCATGTTCTTAAGTTCTAGAAGCAAAATTAGGCCAATCGGCCCATTCTGCCATTCAATCATGGCTGATCTATCTTTCCCTCTCAACCCTCTTCTCCTGCCTTCTCCCCATCACCCCTGACTCCTGTACTAATCGTGAATCTGTTCATCTCTGCCTTAAAAGTATCCATTGATATCGATATCCTGACATTTCTTTCTCAAGATTGACATTCACCTTTACCAGGGGTTAGTCAAAATGATTGAGCCAACAAAAATGTGACCATACATCAATTGTGGAAGCCAGAGCATTCAAGAAGTCTGATTAATTTGTGAACACAAAACTGATCAAAGAAGACATATGAAACAATAACAATTAATAAGTTTTGCTGGAATAGCTGTAGATGTTAAAAAATAAAATAATATTCACTTTATTACACAAAGTAACTTTGAGCATTTGGTTCTGAAGCATTCCATTCCTTTTCCTTCTCCCCATAACCCCTGATATCCTTACTAACCTGTCCGCCTTAAAAATATCTAGTGACTAGACTTCCACAGCTGCCTGTGGCAATGAATTCCACAGATTCACCATCACCTGACTAAAGAGATTCCTCCTCTGAACTGTGGGAACACCTGTATCTGAAGGGCAGCAGCTCACCACAACCTTCTCATGGGCAACCACCAGGAATGGAAATAATTCCATTACCAGTGCCCGTATCCTGTACAAGAATAAAAATGAGTGCATTGGCATTGGTATTGATTATTATTATCACACAATACAGTGATAAACTTTATTTATGTGCTATTCAGTTTGATCATGCCAGACATGAGTACAGTATGGCATTACAACATACATAACAGGTAGTGTAAAGAGAAAAAAATATCAGAGTGTGGTATATAGTTTGCAAGCAAAATGGGTGGAAGGATTTAGCAGGGACCTGAAAGGTTCCATATACTCACTTCTTTGCATGAAGGGAGTATATTCTATATACCCACTTCAATGTACCCACTTCTGTGCACAAAGGGCTGTGGGTGTATGGAATGAGCTGCTAGAGGAAGTATTTGAGGCAGGTACTACCACAAAATTTAAAATACATTTGGACAGGTATATGGGCAGGAAAGGTTTCAAGGGATGTGGGTTGAATGTTGGCAGATAGGACTAGAGATAGACACAAAATGCTGGAGTATCTCAGTGGGTCAGGCAGCATCTCTGGAGAAAAAACAATAGGTGACGTTTTGTTTGGAACCCTTCTTCAGACTTCTTCAGGAGGGACTAACATTGAAGGGGCATCTTGCTTGGCATGGACAGGTTGGGCCCAAGGGTTTGTTTCCATGCTGTATGACTGCGACTCCATAGTGAGATGACGTTAGAGTTACAGAGAAAGTGCAGATAAAAAAAGGGAAAAGGCTGCAAAGAGGGAGGTTGGTAGATTGGAACTACTGACTTAGCTTATGCGAGGACCGTACAGTGGTCTGATAACAACGGGAGAGAGCTGTTTAGTCCCAATTTTAATCTTTCTTTTTCATATGATTAGTTTTCTAATCCATTTGGGGTTACTTTGTTTAATTGAAGTTAACGCAATTATTTTTCACATTCAATATTATTTCTGCCAGGGTTCCTCATGTCCCCCAATGAAACATTATCAAACAAATTCCCTCTACAATCAATTCCGTTATCCCGTTGAAATTAGCCTTTTAAAAATGAAATACCTGTCTTTTCGTCCTTGACATTGCCGAGGCCATAATTGTGTTTAGTTTTAGTTTAGTTTGGAGATACAGTGTGGAAACAGGACCTTCAGCCACTGAGTCCATCCTACACTAGGGGAATTTTACCAAAGCCAATTAACCTACAAATCTGCACGTCTGGAATTTGGGAGGAAACCAGAGCACCTGGAGAAAACCCCAGTGGTCACAGGTACAAACTTCGTACAGACAGCACCCATGGTCAGGGATGAACCTGGGTAATTGGTACTTTTAGGCAGCAAGTCTACTGCTGGGCCACTGAACCGATCAGGTAAAATCATTGGTGATATTTACACCTGAAGCTCTCAACCGTCTCCACTACAGTACCATTGATGCAGGATGGAATCTATAACCTACCCGCATCCTGATGTCAATGACCAGACAAAATGTTTTGCAGATATTGAGGCAGAGGTTGTTGCCTAGGCACCACGCTACTAAGCTCTCCTGGTACACTGAATCTGTAAAAATATATGATATAAATTAAGTCTTTTTTACTTATTCATAGAGAATACCATGCAGGGTTCCCGCAGTTGCTTGCTGCTTGTGCTAAATCATCTGTGAAATTATTTAGAAGTTCTTGGGTCCACAGGGAAAATGGGTCATTGTGAATAGATTTTCTTGAGGGAACTTTTCAGCTATCTGAATGTTATTACATCATTGCTTCCTGCAGCTAAAAAGATTTGACTCTGCGTTCATTTTTGTACAAATGATGAGACATTGGATAGAGTGATACATCGGGCATTTAGCACAGTAACAGGTCCTTCATCCCAATTCGTCCATGCCGACTAAGGTGCCCCACCTAAACTAGTCCCATTTGCCTATGTTTTGCCCCAAATCTCTCTAAACCTTTCGCATGTAGAAACAAGGAACTGCACAAACAAAAGCTTATCACTGTACTTCAGTACATGTGACAATAACAAACTAAATAGTTGTGTGCGGCACAGTGAATCAGTGGTAGATTTGTTGTCTTACAGCACTTGAGACATGGGTTCAATCCTGACTACTGGTGCTGTCTATATGGAGTTTGTACGTTCTCCCTATGACCACAAGGGTTTTTTCCGGGTGCTCTAGTTTCTGCCCACATTCCAAAGACATGCAGGTTTGTAGGTTAATTGGTTTCTGTAAATTGTCCCTAGTATACATGATAGAACTATTGTACACAGAAGTTGGACTGCTGGTCGGCAAGTGGGCCAAAGGGCCTGTTTCCACATCATATCTCTAAAGTAAACTAAACATGCTGGCCAATACACAAAATGACATAAGTGATGGAGTAACACAGTATGTCAGGCAGCATCTCTGGCGAACATGGATGGGTGAAGACTTGAAACATTTTGTTTGAGACCGAAAATGTCACCTGTCCATGTTCTCCAGAGGTGCTGCCTGACCGGCTGAGTTACTCCAGCACTGTGTGTCCTTTCACTTTAAACCTTTTATATCCATATACCTGGCCAAGTATTTTTCTTATTCAGCAAGCGCCTGCTCTGCAATAATTACATATTATCCAATTTTTTTAGTATCCCTGAAAAATCCCTGAGTCCGAGTATAGAAGAGAGATCGAGCGACTGTCCATATGGTGCCAGCACAACAACCTGGCCCTCAACACCAGCAAAACCAAGGAACTGATTGTGGACTTTGGAAAGAGTAGGATGGGGACCCACAGTCCTGTTTACATCAACGGGTCGATGGTTGAAAGGGTCAAGAGCTTCAAATTCCTGGGCGTGCACATCTGTGAAGATCTTTCCTGGTCCAAGAACACTGATGCAATTATTAAGAAAGCTCATCAGCGCCTCTACTTCCTGAGAAGATTACGGAGAGTTGGTCTGTCAAGGAGGACTCTCTCTAACTTCTACAGGTGTACAGTAGAGAGCTTGCTGACTGGTTGCATCGTGGCTTGGTTCGGTAACTTGAACGCCCTGGAGAGGAAAAGACTCCAAAAAGTGGAAAACACTGCCCAGTCCATCATCGGCTCTGACCTTCCTTCCATCGAGGGGATTTATCACAGTCGCTGCCTCAAAAAGGCTGGCAGCATCATCAAGGACCCACACCACCCTAGCCACACACTCTTCTCCCTGCTACCTTCGGGTAGAAGGTACAGGAGCCTGAAGACTGCAACAACCCGGTTTAGAAATAGCTACTTCCCCACAGCCATCAGGCTATTAAACCTGGCTCGGAACTCTGAACATTAATATCCCTCCATCTGTTATTTGCACTTTATTAATTTATTAAGTCATGGGTGTATTTATGTATAGAATTGTAGTCAATGCTTTCTATGTTCTGTTGTGCTATGCAAAGAAAGATTTTCATTGTCCTGTCAGGGACACATGACAATAAACTCTTTTGACTCTTTTTGACTCTTTGAAATGACCGATCTGATATTGGCCTTGGAGGACATTTAAACAACAGACATGGAACAGGTAAAGAAGGTATGATTGGCTTCATCATTTTTGACATTGAATAAAATCGTCAGGACATCATATCGCAGCTATATATAATGTGGGTTAGTCCCCGTTTAGTGCACTATGTAGTTCTGATTGCCCATTTCAGGAGGCTACAAGACAATTAGGTAGAGTTGCTATCTTACCGAGCCAGAAACCCGGGTTTGATCCTGATTACGGGTGATGTCAGTATGGAGTTTCTATGGTCTTCCTATGATGCGTGGGTTTTCTCAGAGTGCTCCGGATTCCTCCCACAATCCAAAAACGTGCAGGTTTGTAGGTTACTTGGCTTCTATGAATTGTCCCTAATGTGTCGGATAGAACTAGTGAACTGGTGATCGATGGTCGGCATGGGCTCAGTTGGCCAAAGGGACTGTTGCCTCACTGTATCTCTAAAGTAAACTAGACTATGATGTGCATGAGCAAGTTTTTACATAGAGGGTGGTGGAATGATGTAACACATTACCAGTGGTGGCGGTGGTGGAAGCAGATAAAGTAGAAGTGTTTAAAGGCTTTTATGTAGGCATGCAGATGTGCAGGGAATGGAGGAATGCAGATCACATACAGGTAGAGCTGATTGGCATCAACGTTTCCCTACTAACTTAGCATCATGTCCAGCACATATATTCTGGGCCGAAGGGACTGTTCCAGTGCTCTACTATTCTATGTCCCGTGTTCCAAGTGTAAGACCCCTTGAATGACCAACTTGAACATAGTTCTTGCTGGATGGGCTTAAGTAGGCAGTTGATGGTCAAATATAGTGTTGGGTCTGGAGGCCAATAGAGACCAAACAGAATCACAATAATAAATTTATCTCCTTAACACAAAAGATTTAGACATTTTTTTCAACAGTGTGGTAATGTTGCTATCTCCATTACTGACACTGGCTTCTCTTCATAGATTAATGGAACTTATTAGTTGAATTTAAATGTGCCAGCTGCCTTGATAGAATTTAACTCAACTCTTTGGACCATTAGTCTCCATCCCTGGACTATTGGTGCAGTAACTAAGCCATTAAGATCCACTCCCCTCCTTGAGGAAACTAGTGCTGCTCTTTTTGTGCCCCATTGGTGTTTTAGACGCACTGAATCACTCTGTCTACACTTGGCCAGATACAGCCTTGTGTTTGCAAAGGGATCATCACATCACTCAGGAACACTGCACAAGCAATTAATTATTCTGACACGATTCCAATATCAAGATAAACATGATTTTGAACTCCAGATCTCAGAAACAGCAATAGGATGTCTGGAGATAATATTAATTCATGGGAAGTAAGAAACATTTTATCGGGATGCATCACAGCATGGTTTGGGAACAGCTCCATCCAAGAACTCAAGAAATTGCAGAAAATTGTGGACACAGCCCAGACCATCTCACAAACCAACCTCCATTCCACTGGCTCCATTTACGCTTCATGCTGTCTCGGCAAGGCAGCCAACATAATCAAGGACCAGTCTCACCCCCAGATTCAGGGACATTTTGCTCCCAAGCTGTCACAATGCAACTGAACCATCCTATTAAACACTGGAGAGCAGGCCTGACCTCCCATCAAACCCATTGGGCACCTTTGAACTATCTTCAATCGGCCTTTATTGGACTTTATCTTGGACTAAACATTAATCCCTTATTCAGTTATCTGTACACGGTGGATGGTTTGATTGTAATTTTGTATAGTCTTTTCGCTAAATGGATAGAAAGCAACAAAAATGATTTTCACTGTACCTCAGACCATGTGATAATAATACTAAACCAAACTAAATTAAACAAAGCTAAACTAAACTAAACATCACTGGAAAGGCAAGTATTTATTGCTCATCTCTAAAGGGGCTGTCCAACTGCGGTGACCTAGTTGGCGAGTTTAGAAGAGTTTAGGAGAGTTTGAAAAAGTGTCATGTTGAAGACCTCCTTCAACTATGTAGGAGATCTCTTTCAACCTCCTTCGACTATGTTGAAGACTAGTTTTGACTAGCTTCGTCTAGCTTTGGGAAAATTGGACACCGAATAGTGGAGAGTGAAGACGACCTCCTTCGATCCCCTACGACTTCCCTTCAACTATGTTGAAGACTATCTACAACTACCTTCGACTACCTTCGATTACCTTTGACTACCCTCGATAACCTACGAAAAGCATTCCGGCCTACTACGACCTACTTCGGCTAAACCTATGAGTAAACAAAATATTGATTTTTTCCATGGCGACCTTGTTTAACTCACGGGCATTTTTCAGCATGTTGGAAAATATGCCACGACCTAGCTGAGGACCCGAGTACGCGGGGATTACTCTCGAGCATGAAGGAGAGTTATAAAGACCTCCTAGGACCTGGTGTCGACCATGCTGCGCGTGTGAGTCGAGGGCAAACTCCTCTAAGCTCACCAATTAGGTTGTCGCAGTGGGACAGCCCCTTTACTACCCTTGAGAATACGATGGTTCTTTTCCATCCTCTTTTTCCCTCCATTCCAAACTCATTCATGTGCCAATCTAAAAGCCTCTTACTCACAACTATTGCATCTGCTTCCACCACCACCCCTGTCAGCGCTTACCAGTCACCCAACACTCTGTGTAAAAAACCTTGGCCTGCACATCTCCATTAAACTCTTCCTAAAAGATATGCCCACTGGTTTTTGCTATATCTTGTTATAATCTTTCCGGTGAAGATGCTCAGACAATGTTATTGGGAGGACTTTTTAAGATTTAGGCTCAGTAAGATTTAGTGTCTGTAAAAGAACAGAAATTTCCAAAATAATTCAGCTTATCCAGTTCCTTTTTCATCCTTAATAAGGGCAAACATGCCTATTAAAGATGCTGCCAGACCTACTGAGCATTTTCAGCAAGTTTTTTTCGCCAATTGACTCAAAGTCTTGTGGGCATATTCCCACTATTCCCAGAATTCCGTCTGAATGTCCACACTCAGTGTTAAAGATTAAGTTAACTAGCTTTTCATTACCCAAATGGTTTCTTTGCATAAACTGAATCCACTCTTTTTGTAAGATTTAAACACTTTCTTCAGAAGGGCGCAGCGGTAGAGTTGCTGCCTTACAGCGCCAGTGACATCAATCCCGACTATGGGTGCTGTCTGTGCGGAACTTGTATGTTTTCCTCGTGACCGCGCGGGTTTTCACCTGGTGTTTGGTTACCACCCACACTCCAAACACGTGTAGGTTTGTAGATTGTGTATGAAGAAATTGTAGATGGTGGTTTATATCGAAGATAGACACAAAATGCTGGAGTGACTCAGCAGGTCAGGCAGCATAGCTGGAGAAAATGAATAGGTGACGTTTCAGGTCACGTTTATAGGTAATTGGCTTCAGTAAAAGTGCAAATTATCCCTGGAGTGTAGTATAGTGCTTGTGTATGGGAATCGCTGGTCCGCCTGGACTCGGTGGGACGAAGGGCCTGTTTCCGCGCTGTATCTCGGAAACCAAAACTAAAACTAAAACCTCCCTCAATTGTTAGCAATTGAAGGAACATTTGGTAATGCAAGTTTATTTTCTTCAAAAGCAAACATGCCCCCATCAAATTAAATTCGCATGGCTAAATGTGTTTCCGATGGTCCTGAATTAACTGCTTGGTTTATCCTGATGCAGAAATTGAAGCTATTACCATTGACGTAATAAATGCAGTATAATTATCTAATTAAAAAGAACTCTTAATGCTAATATCTTTCCAAAGGACAACCAAATGATTTAGGATATTTTGGCTTATTTTAATTATTTTTGTGTCTCTGTTGCACTCGCATTCAAATGGTAAGTGCCAATGACACAGACACACAGGTTATACCAGGGCAAACATTAAACTCAATTAAAAGGGTAATATCACTAAGCTGTGTAGAGCTAAATATCCTTCATAGCCTAAAGCTTGGAAACATGGGATAATTTCTCTTAGGTCCTTTGTCATTCCTTGAAAAATATCAAGAGAAAACCCTTCAATAGTTTATATTCAATTCATTTTTCAGGATAAGGCATAATTGACAAATCCAGCATATAGACTTGGGGTAGGCACAAAATACTGGAGTAACTCAGTGGATCAGGCAACATTTCTGCAGAAAATATATAGGTGAGGTTTCAGGTTGAGACCCTTCTCAGACTGAGAGTCAGGGGAGAGGGAAGCTAGAGGTATGAAAAGGTACAGGACAAATCAGAGCCAGCACTGAAGACCACTTAAAGGTGGGTGCCAGAGTCTGAAGAATGGTCTCAATCCGAAACAAAGTTAATCCTGGCCAAATTGGAGAAGCTAAGACTTCAAAATGGGATAAAAGCTTCAGGGCTGCTGGGAAATTTGGTCAATTTGGAATTGCTCGCTGCAGAGCTAGGATAAGCTGCAAAGTGGTGCCAGTGTTTCTTGAGCCTAGATACAATTTGCAAGAAAAGAATAAGAACATCTGAAGACCCTGTCAATTAGGTGCAAAATGCATAGAATGGATTGGATGGCTGCAAACCAGACATACACCCTGTAAATAATTGTAAATAATGTTGCAGAGTTCAACTTTGCCGAGTGTTGATTGGATGAGGTATTGAGCCTTGTCTGAGTTTCTTGCAGATCAGGGTAAATGTTTCTAAAGGGCCTGTCCCACTTAGGCGACCTAATGCGCGAGTTCTGGCGAGTTTGCCCTCGACTCATACTCGCAGCACGGTCGACACAAGGTCGTAGGAGGTCTTCGTAACTCTCCTTCATGCTCGAGAGTGGTCTCCGTGTACTCGAGGCCTCAGCTAGGTCGTGGCATTTTTTTCAACATGTTAAAAAATGCCCACGAGTAAAAAAGAGTTGCCATGGAAAAAATCAATACTATTTTTACTCGTAGGTTTAGTCGTAGTAGGTCATAGTAGGTCGGCATGTTAGTCGTAGGTAATCGAGGTTAGTCAAAGGTAGTCGAAGGTAGTCATAGATAGTCTTCATCATAGTCAAAGGGAGGTAGAAGGGGGGTCGAAGGAGATCGAAGGAGGTCTTCAACATGTCATTTTTTCAAACTCTTCAAACTCACCCAAGTGGGACAGCCCCTTAAGTTGGCTTCCTTGAGAAGTCCGGTTTGAATACAATGTATTGAGCTTCTGTATTATTGGGTTGGGGAAATGTCTGTTATGTATGGGGTTAATCGATATCTGTAATTGGATTATTAAGAGACCATCCCCATGTGGTTCGGCCCCTCAAGGTCTCGTGATATCTAAAAGTCCGCTACCACGAGGTCCATGATCGATCTTCTGGGAGAGCTCTTGGGACTGCGTGACTTTCTGGAGTGTCTCTGTTTGAGCGAGGCCTAGAGGGCTTAATCAGGCAGATACGAGGATCGAACCCGCGGCGGGATAGGTACATTAGTTGAACTGTAATTCGCTTTTGTTAAAATAAAGATTAGTTGTTTCAAGTGCCTGATTCAGTGTTTTACTGAAACTAGACTGGGGGGGGGGGGGGGGGAAGCTTAGAAACTAGCAATTTAGAAACTTCACCTATTTTTTTCTCCAGGGATGCTGCCTCACCCGCTGAATTACTCTAGCATTTTGTAACTCACTTCGATGTAAACCAGCAGATGTGCAGGTAGTACCCGTAGTCAGGATCGAACCCAGGTCTCTGACGCAGTGAGACAGCAACTCTACTGCTGCACCACTGTGCCGCCATTTATAGTACGACTGATCGACCTCAAAATAGAGTCGTACACCAGCCTATTTCAGCTGGCAGTTAAAAATCAGCCACGCTGCTGGGGTCTGGAGATAGATTGGGTAACTGTGACATAGTTTCAAATATTAGCAAACCTAATGGGGTTTTATAACACGGAGACACGAAAAACAGATGCTGGTTTACAAAAAAAAACACAGAGTAGTGGAATAACTCAATGGGTCAGGCAGCATTTCTGGAGAGCATGGGTAGGTGACATTTAAGGTTGGGACCATTCCTCAGTCGGAAGGGTCTGAAGGCAGCATCTCTGGAGGACATGGATGGGTGACTTTCAGGACTCTTCTTTTTCAGTCTTTTGCCCAGAGTTGGGGAAATCGGGATCAAGAGAATGTAGGTTTAAGTTCAGGGGAAAAAAAGATTTAATAGGAACCTGAGGGGTAACTGTTTCACACAAAGGATGGTGGATGTGTGGGATTAGCTGCCAGAGGAGCTGATTGAGGCAGGTACTATCATAGCATTTAAGAAACATTTGGTCAGGTGCATAAATAGGACGGGTTTAGGGGGATATGGGCCAAGCGCGGGGAGGTGGGACTAGTGTAGATGTGGTATGTAGATTGGCCTTAACAAGTTGGGCCAAAGGGCCTGCTGCAATGCTGTATGTCCTCCACCGATGCTGCCTGACGCATTGATTTACTCTAGCACTGAGGGCTTTATAAAAGTTTAGTAATTTTGAACTTTTCTTTAATTCCAGACTATGGAGTTTGGAAAAGTTGAGGTGCTGAAGAGTAAATAGATGAAGGGAATATGAGTGATGTTATTGTTCCTCTCTGAGCTGACATAGAACCAATGTACTGAGTGGACATCCACTTAGGAAGGATCACAGGAAGGATGTGTAGGCTTTGGAGAGGGTGCAGAAGAGGCTTACCAGAATACTGCTTGGCATAGAGGCTAATACCTATAAGTGAGGTTGGGAAACTTGGATTTGCCTTGGAGAAGACTTCTTAAGTGCATCCATCATATCTTCCTCCACCACCGCCACTGGCAGCGGGTTCCAGGCAGCTACCATCCTCTGTGTAATAAACTTGCCCCGCCCATCCCCTCTCAACTTTGCCCCTCTCACCACAAAGCTATGCCCTCACAACCGTGGAAATTTTTTCTGACTATCTACCTATCCATGCCTCTCCTAATTTTGTATACTTCTACCAGGTCTCCCCTCAGTTTAGTTCAGTTCAATTTATTGTCATGCATACCAAGGTACAGTGAAACTTTTTTTGTTGAGTGCAATCCAGTCAGTGGAAAGATTTAAATCGAGCCATCCACAATGAACAAAAGCAGGTAAAGGGAATGAGGTGTAGTACAAGATAAATTCCAGTAAAGTTTGAATAAAGATAGTCCATGCATCTCCAATGAGGTAGATGGTAGGTTAGGACTGGTCTCTACTCATTGATAGGAAGGTTGAGTTGCCTGATAATAGCTGGGAAGAAACTGTCCTGAATCTGGGGGTTATGTATTTTCACATTATGTACCACTTGTCTGAAGGTAGAGGGATGAGACTCATCCTTGATTATTCTGTGAAGCAGTGTGAAGTGTAGATGGAGTCAAGGGTAAGGAGGACAGATCAAAGACACAACAATGATCAAGGAAAGGTGGAGCCCACAAGGGTCTATTGTTGGGTGTGGAGAAAGTAATAACAAGATAAACTAAGCAGAAAGACAGTATAGGACAAATCAAAGCCGAAACATTCATTCATTTGTTCTTTGTTTTCATACCTCTCGTTTCCGTCTCCCCTGACTTAGTCTGAAGAAGGGTCTCAAAAGTCGCCTATTCCTTTTCTCCATAGAAGCTGCCTCCCACTGAGCTACTCCAGCATTTTGTGTCTATCTTCAATAGAAAGGAGGTCATTTTGCATGATGGTCTGGGCTGCGTCCACAAATCCCTGCAATTTCTTGCTGTTCCCAAACCATGCTGTGATGCATCCTGATAAGTAGCTATGGGCACACGCATGGGCCCTAGCTATGCCTGCCTCTTTGTCGGGCACGTCGAACAATCTTTGTTCTCGGCGTACCAGGGCCCCACCCCCGACCTTTACCTCCGTTACATTGACGACTGCTTTGGTGTCACCTCCTGCACCCACGCAGAACTGACTGACTTCATCCATTTCACCACCAACTTCCATCCGGCACTCAAATATACTTGGACCATTTCCGACATTTCCCTACCATTCCTTGACCTCACCATCTCTATTGCAGGTGATACACTCCTGACTGACATCCACTACAAACCAACTGACTCCCACAGCTACCTGGACTACTCTTCCTCCCACCCTGCTTCCTGTAAGGACTCCATCCCCTATTCCCAATTCCTCCGTCTACGCCGCATCTGCTCCCAGGATGACGTGTTCCACACCAGGTCATCGCAAATGTCCTCGTTCTTCAGAGAACGGGGTTTCCCCTCCCCCACTATAGATGAGGCTCGCACCAGGGTCTCCTCCATACCCCGCAACACTGCCCTCTCTCCCCATTCCCCCACTCACAACAAGGGCCGAGTCCCCCTGGTCCTCACCTTTCACCCCACCAGCCAGCGCATACAACTGATAGTCCTCCGCCAGTTTCGTCACCTCCAACGTGACCCCTCCACTCGCCACATCTTCCCATCTCCCCCCCTGTCTGCCTTCCGCAAAGACCGCTCCCTCCGCAACTCCCTCGTCAATTCTTCCCTTCCCTCCCGCTCCACTCCTTCCCCGGGCATTCCCTTGCAACCGCAAGAGATGCTACACTTGTCCCTTCACCTCCCCCATCCACTCCTTTCAGGGACCCAAGCAGTCATTCCAAGTCCGACAGAGGTTCACCTGCACCTCCTCCAACCTCATCTACTGCATCCGTTGCTCCAGATGCCAGCTGATCTACATCGGTGAGACGAAGCGGAGGCTGGGCGATCGTTTCGCCGAACACCTCCGCTCGGTCCGCAATAACCAACCCGACCTCCCGGTGGCTCAGCACTTCAACTCCCCCTCCCACTCCGTATCCGACCTCTCGGTCCTGGGCCTCCTCCACGGCCAGAGTGAGCAACACCGCAAGTTGGAGGAGCAGCACCTCATATTCCGCTTGGGGAGTCTGCATCCTCTGGGCTTAAACATTTAATTTTCTCAATTCTGTTAACCCAGACTGCCTCCCCCCCACCTCTCCCTCAGCCCTCTGGCCCTGACATTCCTTCTCCATCTCCCCCCCCCCCCCCCCAGTCGCACTAGCTTCTCATTTTCACACCACAAACAGCTTACAATGGCCTGCTTCCTTTATCACCAATACTTTTTTGCATATCTTTCACTCATTGTTCCTTATCTCTCCACATCACTGTTTATATCTCTCGTTTCCCTGATCCCTGACCAGTCTGAAGAAGGGTCTCGACCCGAAACGTCACCTATCTCCTTCGCTCCTTAGATGCTGCTGCACCCGCTGAGTTTCTCCAGCTTTTTGTGTAACCCTGCATCCTGATAAAATGCTTTCTATGGTGCATCCATAGAAGATGGTGAGAGTTATTGAGGACATGGCAAACTTCCGAAGCCTTCTGATGCTCCAGTGAAAACAATCAAGGTTTGAAATTTTGAGTCATCACTGAGTATTTCCGTGGAGACAATGA
The DNA here is from genome assembly GCA_963514005.1 of Raja brachyura. Next base: position 29,810,820 of record OY740797.1, on the reverse strand, counting down.
CGTAAACCTTTCACTAAATGGACCTGGTCCATCTATGGAGCCAGTGGAAGTCACTGAGGTCTTCAGAATCAAATTATCTATCAGGATGCATGAAAATGCACTTGCTTCTTAATCTCTGGTTTTCATTTCTTAATTGTCACTATTTATACTGCTGACATTAATACAGCAGGCAATTTATTTTTAACTTTTGATATGACATTTCATTTTGTAAATTCTATATTCACACTGGGACTACCATTCACAGTAATACAAGGAGTATGTTACGTATAATTGCCCACTAACAAGATTTAAAGCTTTTCTTAAGATGTGATACCATAATTAGGTTCTAGGTGGCTTGAAATATTATTACAAAATTAAATATTGGCCCATGTCTGCTGTTATTATAATAATAGTTTTGAGAGCTAGAAATCTATTTATTTTATGGAACTCTGAAGTTTAACTATTTGAAGTTGACAATTTTAGTGATACTACTGAATGTTGAAGAGACCAGCCAGGGCCAGAGAATATTTATGAAGAGAGTAATAACAAGGATCTGCAGATGCTGGTTGATACCAAAGATAGACACAATCTGACTTTAGACTTTACTTTAGTGATACAATGCAGAAACAGGTCCTTCAGTCCACCGAATCCGTGCCGATCAGGGATCGCCCCATACACTAACAATATCCTAAACATTAGTGGCAATTTACAATTTTACTGAAGCCAATTACCTACCAACCTGACCTGAAGAAGGGTTCTAAGCCAAGGCGTCACCTATACCTTTTGTCCGGAGATGCTGCATGACCTGCTGAGTTACTCAGCATTTTGTGTCTCTCTTCAGTATAAACCACTGTATGCAGTTCCTTCCTACGCAACTGACAAACCTGTACATCTTTGGAGTGTGGGAGGAAATCGGAGTACCCGGAGTAAGCCCACGCAATCACAGGGAGAACAGACCAGCACCCATAGTCAGGATCAATTTTCCCACTGTGCTGCCCTAACTGATGGGTCTTCAGTCTGAAGAAGGGTCAAACGTCACCTATCCATTTCCTCCAGAGATGCTGCCTGACCCCCTGATTTGCTCCAGCACTTTGTGTCCATCCTCGGTGTCCACCTGCAGTTCTTTCCTACACAGAGGGATATAGACCATGTGCAGACAGATGGGACAAATGGGATTGGCAACATGGTCGACACAGGCTTGATGGGCCAAAGGGCCTGACCTAGCGCGGTACAATTATATGTCGTTTGTTCCCAGCAAACTAACTGAGAAAGCTTTATGTTCCAGAGAGCTGTCACCAAGTCTCTTTTGCTGGCATTGTACTTCCAATAAGACGATAGTTTTGTAAACAGCAGGTTCCCCCTTGCAAGGTAGGAGAACACAATTGTAGTCCGAGTGAGCTTAAAAGAGAAAAAATCTGCTAGGTGAGCTCACCTCTTTATGTAGCCAGGAGCAATTTTACTTTGAGAATCAAGTTGACTTCGGTGATAGAGAATGAAATATTACATTAGTTCTTAAACACTGATGCTGCCGCAGGCGATGAGGGAACAGGAGCTGCTTGCTGACTACGAGAAGCCATCTTTGTGGCAGTCTGTGATGTGGCAGAAACGCGGCTGACAATCACAGGCGATTCTCGCAGGGGCATTGGGAGGAGCGATCAACCAGGACTAGCTCTTTGGGGACAGCTCCCTACTGCAGACCCTTTAACTGATATCAGACATGTGGGAGATGACATAACCCACCTCTGCAGTGGAAAAATAATTCATTAGACCCACTGTCAATCTCGACGAGAAAGGGGAGAGACTGAATAAGCAATTTTGAAATAATGAAACTGGAAATGGAGATAAACTGCATAAATGTCAGAGCAGCAAATGGAGAATTTTCTTCCCGAGAAAATACGGCCATATTCAGTTGGCTGATTTACTTGAGCAGGCAAAATAGATGTAGATAACATTTCACTTAAGACAGCCCATCAAGCCTTTAGGTTTCAGAAAGGCACAATATATCCTGGAGAAATCCTATTAGTGAAGTTATACCTGACAAAGTGTGGGGCTCCGTTTCCAATTGATTTATTTATTCCCGGCTAAACAGATTTGAAGGTTAATAACTGAACTATCAAAAACTATTTAACATCCCGGTTCATCTTCTAATTGACTCTGAGGGTTGCACTCTTCGGAAAACTGAATGAAACTCAAACGGTGAGACTGGAATTCTTTCCCTGAAGTGTAATTAAAAGCCGGTATCAGGTATCTCTGTCCCCAGACTAATTTGTTTGCAGGATGAAACCTCCTATTCTACAAACAGCAATGATTTTCTGTATCTGTCACAGATAGCCATCAGGTTTTTTTCCCCCAGTCTCTGATTTAGTTTAGTTTATAGGCACAGCGCAGAAATAGGCTGTTTGTAAACTGCTTTAACTGAAGATGGACGCAAAAAGCTGGAGTAACTCAGTGGAATAGGCAGTATCTCTGGAGAAAAGGAATGGGTGATGTTTTGTGTCGAGACCAATCTTCAGACCTGAAAACTGAATCTGAAGAGTCTCGACCCGAAACCCCACCCATTCCTTCTCTCCAGAGATGCTGCCTGTCCCACTAAGTCACTCCAGCATTTTGTGTCTATCTTTGCTGTCAGTGCCATTCTCAACTTCCATTGCCGCTCTGCATAAGTGTAGTCAGATGTGAATCCGCTCTATGATCTTTCATAGTGACTCGTCTGTGCTGCACAGAGGCTTTTTGTGTCCATCTTCGGTTAAAACAGTTCACAGATTATCTGGTGTTTTGTGCAGGGGAGCTTCCGCAAGCAACCAGACGGTAATAATTAAAACGTGCTTCTTGTTGTCATTGGGGGGGGGGACGTGGGGGGGGTGGGAGGAGATAAAATTGTCCGTTGTCATGCACTCTTGTGTGTGTGTGTGTCCCCATGTTTTAAAAGCGAAGTTCCCATGGCCGGGGGGGGGGGCGGGGGGTGGGGCGGATCGCCCTGGTGTAGGGGTTGGGGTCCGATGGGGGTGCATCACGGTCAGTGACTCTGGGTGGGCGGAGGGACCAGTCACACCCCACCGCTCCACCCGACCCACAGCCCGTCACAGTGCGGACGCACAGGGGAGATGAGGCCGACGGTGGCCGTGGGAGAGTGGGGGTTGTCCCGAAGGATACGCACCTTCGGCCGCTTAGAACTTGGTTTTTGGTTTCAGAGTGCCCAGTCACCTATGGCTTGTGTGGGAAAATGACCCCCACCCTCCTGCCGGTGAGAAAGAGGAGAGAGAGAGAAGTGGGAGAGAGGGAAGGGGGAGAAAAAGAGAGAGGAGGTGAGAGAGAGGAGGGGGAGAGAGAGGAGGAGAGAGAGAAGCGGGAGAGAGAGAATAGAGAGAGAGAGGGAAGGGGGAGAGAGAGGGGAGGGAGAGAGAGAGAAGGGAGAGAGAGAAGGGAGACTGCGAGGGGGGAGAGAGAGAAGATGGGAGAGAAGGGGGAGACGGGAGGTTGGGGGTTATTATCCCACACAAGCCATAGGTGACGGGGCAATCTGAAGTCAAGCACCAGGTTGTAAGCGGCCGAAGGTGCGCATCCCTCGGGACAGCCCCCACTCTGCCACGGCCACCCTCCGCGGGCTGTGGGTCGGGTGGAGCAGAGGTTTGGGACAATGTTCATCCCTCCACAGTGATGTGATGGACGTGGGGGTCTGGCCCAATCGCTGACAGTCCCGTCCCCCGGCAACGTCATGTCTGTTATTTGATTTATTTATTGAGTGGCATTCGGCTTGTTGGCTTGTAGGTGACGCCGCCTTTCGGGTAGGTGGCATTTCGGCAGAGCAGCCATTCAGTGAGTTTGCTTTTAGGCAATGCAGCCTTTTGGTTAGTTTGCATTTAGGCGACCCACCCTTTTGGTTATTTGGCTTCCATATCTTTGCTTTGGCTTCTCGTCCGTTAACGCCACGTCCGGGTACCCATGCCCTCGAGTAGTCGCAGCAATCTCGTAAATCTTCCCTGCACCCATTCCAGTGTAACAACAGCTTAACAGGGCTGCTGAACACAATAAGCAAGGGCAGCATGCATTAGCTAAGATTCTCATGGTACAGACAGGATATAACTGCGAGGGCCCCTCTCCACAATAGCCAAACCAGGTCTTGGTGCTTGTTGGTGAGCTCTGCCGATAAGGCATTTTGCAAGACAACCTGGCTTACCCTTATTGCTGCTTTCATCATATGATTGCAATAATTCTGTATTCTTCACAACGGGTCCCAAGCCACCCCTTCCCCGGCTGGTTAGTTTAATTTAGTTTAGTTTAGTTTAGTTTTGCTTAGAGGTACAGCATCGAAACAGGCCCTTCTCCTCACCGAGTCCACGCCAACCAGCAATCAGCTGTTCTCTAGTTCTATCCTACACACCAGGGACAACTTACAGAAGCAAATTAAACTACAAACCCACACATTGTTGGAATGTGGGAAGAAACCGGAGCAACAGGAGAAATCCCACACGGTCATAGGTAGAACTTTAAAGAAAATCAAAATAAAGTTTATTCAGAATTTATTCAGACCAAACAAGAACTGTGCAAAAATTCTGCAGTCACAGGGAAAACATACAAACTTCGTACAGTCAGCACCTGAGGTCAGGATCGAAGCCAGCTCTCTGGTGCTGTAAGGCAGCAACTCCACCGCTGCGCCTCTGTGCCGCCCTAAGCTAATTCATGAGTAAAACAATTTCTCCACATTTACCCGATTGAACTTGTTCAGAATTTTAATGTCCTCTATCAGATTTCCTTATTTCTCCCATCTCAATCTAAATCTGCAAACATTTACCCAAATCCTTATTTTGCATATTCACAGGTGCCTCGCTATTCTCCTGTAGAATGGAGCCAAAAATTGCAAGCAGCTCTCCAAATGTGGTCTAATAAAGATTCTGTATGAATTGATCATAACCTTCCTGTTCTATTTCGCCAGATGTAAATGCAAATCACTCCCTTTCTTTTTTAAATTGCATTCCTCAGTAGGTATTTATCAGTGTCTCTTTATGAAGGAGTTAATCAAAGTAACAAATTATGCTTGCCACAGTTATCAGGGTCTCCAGAGGAACGATTCCACTCTTCTCAGTTGCTTGAGGCTTGTCAGTTTTGTAGCTGTGCCGAGTACTGCAATCAGGATCCAAGTTATGTACCAGGCTAATGCCTGCTTCTTCTGTGCCTTTTGGGAGATCTTTTTTAGACCATTTCTCAAACTTTACAGTAATGCAAACACTTTTGATTCTAGTTAGTTTAGTTTAGTTTGGTTTAGTTTATTAGTGTCACGTGTACCAAGGGACAGTGAGAATCTCTTTGTTGCAAGCTATCCAGACAGCGGAAAGACAGTACATGATTACAATCAAGCTGTCCACTGTGTACAGATGTAGGATAAAGGGTATAAAGTTTAGTACAAGATAAAGTCCAGTAAAGTCCAATTACAGGTAGTTCAAAGGTCTTCAATGAGCTAGGTGGGAGGTTAGGACCGCTCTCTAGTTGGTGATAGGATGGTTCAGTTGCCTGAAGGGAAGAAACTGTCCCTGAATCTGGAGGTGTGCATTTTCAAACTTCTGTACCTCTTGCCTGATGGGAGAGGAGATAAAAGAGAATGGTCCTTAATTATGCTTGTGGCCTTCCCAAGGCAGCAGGAAGTGTAGATGGAGCCAATGGAAGAGAGGTTAATTTGTCTGATGGACTGGACTGAGTCCACAATTCTCTGCATTTTTGCAGCACAAGTTACAGTAAATCCCTGGCTTTTAAGCCTCGAGTGCTCCACTGTCAATAATGTACGTTTGAAACATGATCAGTGCACTAACATAAGAAACATAGCAACCAAAAAAAGTGCTTGAGTAACTTTACAGGTCAGGCAGTATCTCTGGCGAACATGGATAGGTGACATTTCTGGTTGAGACCCTTCTTCAGCAACCAATTTGTGCACATCTGAAGTGGAAGTTGGCAGTTAAATTTACTGGGCTAACAATCCAGAAACATAAGTTTGAGTCCCACCAAGAAACAACACAGTGGTGTAACTGGTAGAGTTGCTTCAACACAGCACCAGTGAACCAGGCTTCATCCTGACCTTAGATACTATTTGTGTAGAGTTTGCTCATTCTCCCTGTGGCCACATGGGTTTCCTCCGGGTGCTCCAATTACCACACACATCCCAAAGACCTATGGGTGTGTTGGTTAATTGGCCCTCTGTAAATTGCCCCTGGTGTGTAGGGAGTTGGTGAGAAACTGGGATAACATAGAGCTAGCGTGATCGGGTGATCGATGGTTGGCGTGGGCTCTGTGGACTGTATCTTTCAATCATTTCAATAAGTCAAGTCATCTGCAAAATTTCAATTACCTTTATAATAGAAAATGTAATTAAATTAGGTGGTCATAAAATTCTGAAAACACTCAGCAGGCCTGAATGCATCTAAGGAAAGGGAAGCAGAGCAAATGTTTTGAGACTGAGAAGTTGGGTCTATTGAAGGTTTTGGACTTAAAATATAAACTGCTGCCCTCTCCACTGGTGCTGCCCGACCTGTTGCGTATGGTTCAGATGGGTCCTAGGCTTTTGCAAACCAGTCTAATTTTTCATATATGGATTGTTACACTTTCATTCAACACCATATTTCAATCTTATTTTTCTGCACCATTCTGGTATACTTAGTTATACAGCACAGAAATAGGTTCCTTGGCCCAATGTTACTGCCGAATGTTAATCAGGAAATAGCATGGCAAGTGATAGATAGATAGATACAATCAACCCGCCTCTTCATCTGTATCCACCATACACTTGCTTGGCTTAGTCTCAGCCCACCTCCCTTATCCAGCTTTCCCCCCTCACTACAATCAGTCTGAAGAAGGGCCCCAACCCAAAATGTCACCTATCTGTGTTCTCCAGAGATGCTGCCTGACCCATTGAGTTCCTCCAACACTTTACGTTTTGTTGTAAGTATGGACACACTACACAGAGGATACACTAGATAAACTAGAATAAACACTAGGGTGGCACAGTGGCGCAGAGGTAGAGTTGCTTCCTTACAGCGGCAGAGACCTGGGTTTGATTCTGACTTGGGTGCTGTCTGTACAGAGTTTGCACGTTCTCGTTGTGACTGCGTGGGTTTCCTCCGGGTGCTCCAGTTTCTTCCCACACTCCAAAAATGTACAGGTTTATAGGTTAATTACCGGTAGCTTAGATAGAAAGATTGTTAATTGTCCCTAGTGTGTAGGATAATGCTAGTGTACAGGGTGATCACTGATCGGTGCAGACTTGGTGGGCTGAAGGTTCTGTTTCGCACTAAACTAAGCTACACTAGATGAGCTAGGAACAGTTTTTGTGTCATTGTCCACAGGAGAAAATGGTTTCTGACAGTGGACCACAGTTTTTGCTCGAGGCTGTTTGAGGATTTTGTGCGTAAAATAAAAGTATTATCAAACACACTTTATCAACTCATATCCAACGGTGTAGCTGAACATTCTATCAGAATAATCAAAGATGGCTTAAAGCTGCACGTACTCCAAGGATTCTCGTCTGTGAGCATGAAACATCATTTGGCAAACTTCCTGTTGATTTATAGAACCACTCCACATAATCCAACTGGGTAAACTGCAGCAGATCCTTTTCATGAACAGAAGCATAAGATCGAGACCAAATTTAGTACAACCAGACCTTGCTCAAAGAGTGGAATGGAAACAAGAATGTCAAGAAATATTATTTCAAGTCAGATTCCACAGAGAACATGTTTCGGGTCAATGATCATGCCTCAGTTTTGAATCTTCTTAACAAAATGAATGCAGGCAAATGAGAGACTGGGAGGTTGTTGTTGATTGTGTTGCTTGAAGTGATATCTTATTCATGTTGCTCATAAAATCAGAAGTGTGTGTGTGTGGAACAGACAGTTCTAGAGAAAGATGCTAGGTTGAAGTACAATAAAAAGAAAAGGCACAAACTACTGGGATAACTCAACAGGTCAGACAACATGGATGACCTGGTGGCGCAGCGGTAGAGCTGCTGCCTTACACCATCAGAGACCCAGGATCAATCCTGACTACGGTTGCTGCCTGTATGAAGTTGTACGTACTCGCCGTGACTTGCGTGGATGTTCTCTGGGAGCTTTGGTTCCCTCCCACAACTCAAAGACATCCAGGTTTCTAGATAAATTGGCTTGGTAAAATTGTAAATTCTCCATAGTGTGTGTAGGATAGTGTTAACGTACGGGGATCAGTGGTTGGCATGGACTTGGTGGGCCTTTGGGCCAGTTTCTGTACTGTGTCTCTAAACTAAACTAAAATAAACATTCTGGAGAACATTGATAGGTGAGATTTCAGGTTGGGCCACCTCTTCAGATTGATCATCGTACAGTCACATTTGAATGCTGATGCAAGAGAATGAGAGTGGTGTATATGGCTGATATAGCAGCATGGCAACTGTGAGTGGAGACACAAGAGATGTTGGAATCTTGAGCAAAACACAAAGTGCTGGAGGAACTCAGTGGGTCAGGCAGCATCTGTGGAGGGAATGGACAGTTGGCATTTCTGGTTGGGACATTTCTTCAGCCTGAAGAATAGTCTTGTCTGAAGATCTTGTATGAACCTCAGTTAGAAATTTGGCAAGTATAATTTTGTGGGAAATACAGAAGCATGGCTGAAAGCGAGCCAGGACTGGGAACGGAATATCCAGGGGTATACGTCCTATCGAAAAGACATACAGGTGGGCAGAAGGGGTGGGGTAGCTCTGTTGGTAAGGAATGAAATTCAGTCCCTTGCGAGGGGTGACATAGAATCTGGAGATGTAGAGTCAGGATGGATAGAACTGAGGAATTGTAAGGGTAAAAAGACCCTAATGATAGTTATCTACAGGACCCCATCTGGCCTGGATATAGGGTGCAAGATGAATCAAGAGTTAAAATTGGCATGTTGCAAAGGTAATGCTATGGTGGTTATGGGAGATTTCAACATGCAGGTGGACTGGGAAAATCAGGTTGGTACTGGACCCCAGGAAAGGGAGTTTGTAGAGTGCCTCTGAGAGGGATTCTTAGAGCAGCTTGTGCTGGAGCCTACCAAGGAGAAGGCAATTCTGGATGTAGTGTTGTGTAATGAATCACATTTGATAAGGGAATTTGAGATAAAGGAGCCATTAGGAGGTAGTGACCATAATATGATAAGTTTTAATCTACAATTTGAGAGGGAGAAGGGAAAATCGGAAGTGCCAGTATTACCATTGAGCAAATGGGACTATGGAGCCATGAGGGAGCTGGCCAAAGTTTACGACAAAGAGACCCCAGCAGGGATGACAGAGGAACAACAATGGCAGGTATTTCTGGGAATAATACAGAAGGTGCAGGATCAGTTCATTCCAAAGAGGAAAAAAGATTCTAAGGGGAGTAAGAGGCGACTGTGGCTGACAAGCGAAGTCAAGGACAGTATAAAAATAAAAGAGAAGAAGTACAACATAGCAAGGATGAGCGGGAAGCCAGAGGATTGGAAAACGTTTAAAGAGCAACAGGAGATAACTAAAAAGACAATACGGGGAGAAAAGATGAGGTACGAAGGTAAGCTAGCCAAGAATATAAACAAGGATAGTAAAAGCTTCTTTAGGTATGTGAAGAGGTAAAAATTAGTTAAGACAAATGTGGGCCTCTTGATGACAGAAACAGGTGAATTTATTATGGGGAACAAGGAAATGGCAGACGAGTTGAACAGGTACTTTGGATCTGTCTTCACTAAGGAGGACACAAACAATCTCCCAGATGTACTAGTGGCCAGAGGACCTAGGGTGAGGGAGGAGCTGAAGGAAATTCACATCAGGCAGGAAATGGTGTTGGATAGACTGATGGGACTGAAGGCTGGTAAATCCCCAGGGCCTGATGGTCTGCATCCCAGGGTGCTGAAGGAAGTGGCGCTAGAAATCATGGACACATTGGTGATCATTTTCCAATGTTCTATAGATTCAGGATCAGTTTCTGTGGATTGGAGGGTAGCTAATGTTATCCCACTTTTTAAGACAGGAGGGAGAGAGAAAAAAGAATTATAGACCAGTTAGCCTGACATCAATGGTGGGGAAGACGCTGGAGTCAATTATAAAAGATGAATAGCGGCACATTTGGATAGCAGGATCGGTCTGAGTCAGCATGGATTTACGAACGGGAAATCATACTTGCCTAATCTTCTGGAATTTTTTGAGATGTAAGTAGGAAAATGGATTAGGGAGAACCAGTGGATGTAGTGTACTTGGAATTTCAGAAAGCCTTTGATAAGTTCCCACATAGGAAATTAGTGGGCAAAATTTTGAGCACATGGTATAGGGGGTTGGTTACTGACATGGATAGAATATTGGTTGGCAGGCAGGAAACAAAGGGTAGGGATTAATAAGTCCCTTTCAGAATGGCAGGCAGTGACTAGTGGGTACCGCAAATCTCGGTGCTGGAACCGCAGCTATTTACAATATACATTAATGATTTAGATGAAGGGATTAACAATAACATTAGCAAATTTGCAGGTGACACAAAGCTGGGTGGCAGTGTGAACTGTGAGGAGGATGCCATGAGGACGCATGGTGACTTGGACAGGTTGGGGGAGTGGGCAGATGCATGGCAGATGCTGTTTAATGTGGATAAATGTGAGGTTATCCACTTTGGTGGCAAGAACAGGAAGACAGATTATTATCTGAAGGGTGTCAAGTCAGGAAAAGGGGAATTACAACGAGATCTGGGTGTCCCTGTACATCAGTCACTGAAAGTAAGCATGCAGTTACAGCTGCCAGTGAAGAAAGCTAATGGCATGTTGGCCTTGTTGTGTATAGGAGCAAAGAGGCCCTTCTGTAGTTGTGCAGGGCCCTAGTGAGACCACACCTGGTGTATTGTGTGCAGTTTTGGTCTCCAAATTTGAGGAAGGATATTCAAGGCTATTGAGGGAGTGCGGCGTAGGTTCACGAGGTTAATTCCCGGGATGGCGGGACTATCATATGTTGAAAGAATGGAGCGACTGGGCTTGTATACACTGGAATTTAGAAGGATGAGAGGACATCTTATAGAAATATGTAAGATCATTAAGGGATTCGACATGTTTCCAATGTTGTGGGAGTCCAGAACCAGAGGCCACAGTTTAAGAATAAATGGTTAGCCATTTAGAACGGAGATGAGGAAAAACGTTTTCACCCAGAGTGTTGTGAATCTGTGGAATTCGCTGCCTCAGAAGGCAGTGGAGGCCAATTTTCTGGATGCTTTCAAAATAAATTTAGATGGAGCTCTTAAAGATAGTGGAGTCAAGTGATATGGTGAGAAGGCAGGAATGGGGCAGAAACTTGATTGTGGATGTTCAGCCATGATCACAGTGAATGGCAGTGCTGGCTTGAAGGGCCAAATGTCCTACTCCTGCACCTATTGTTTATTGTCTATTGTCTATTGACATTTCCTCCTCTCACTTTAAACTTATGCCCTCTAGTGTTTGACAATTCCATGCTGGGAAAAAGATTTTGACAGAAAAGATTTTGACTTTTTCACTCAGATGGTGGTGGGTATAAGCAATAATCTGTCAGAGGCAGGTATTATAACAGCATTGAAAATACATTTTGGACAGGTACATGGATAGGAACGGTTTAGAGGGATGTGGGCCAAATGCGGGCTATTTGGACTAGCTTAGATGGGGCATCTTGGTCGGTATGGACATATTGGGCTGAGAGGCCTGTTTTATTGTTGTATGTATCTATGACCCCTGTGAATCCCCCCCCCCCCCCCCCCCCCCTTGACATCAGATAATTACCGTGGGAAGCAGTTTTCTGAAGCAAAAATGCCTGTGTTAAACCATTGAGATAAATGTCCTATTTCTCTGCCACAGACTCCGGCCACAAGATGCCATTAATCTCAGCATTGCAACAGTGATTAATCTTGAAAAAAGTAATTCATTGATTGTAAAGTGCTTTGGAATGGATTGCCTTGATGAAGACAGCAAAATAAATGTTCTTTTCCATCCCAAAGTACTCAACATACAGTGAATTGCTTTTAATGGTGATTCTTTGTGATAGAGGTCAAAGGAAATGTTGGGTAGGCACACTTCAGGCATACTTCAAGAAAGCAGGCGAGAACATGGGTTGTCCCCCAAATGCCCTTACTGGATCAGACCACATCAGTCACAATCTCCACCTGGGATCTCCACACATACATTTAGAGTCCAGAGTTCATAGATGCAGCATGGCAGCAGGCCCTCTGGCCCACTAAAGGTATTG